>JAQFVV010000056.1:6587814-7079272 GCA_028023455.1 Epiperipatus broadwayi | reverse complement strand
ATTTATTTAAATATAACCGGGATAATTTTGTCTTTCTTCAATTTAAATGGAATGCAGCAAGTACGTTCCATTACAATATATATATATATATATATATATTCATTTACTTAGCTACCATACACTTTGGATGTAATACATCAGAGAGCACCTTCTCAGAGCTATGGGCAGGTTTATTCTACAGTCATGTGTGTGTAGTAATTATTGCTTTATTTTATTAGACAGTATAATATATAAGTTTGTGGGTTTTTCATGAAATAACAAAATATTTTGTTCCACATTGACTGTAATGAATATAAGAAACAACAATTGATAAGCTTATTAAACAATTCAAAACAAAACAACACTCTCCATATAGTAGTGCCTTCTTGTGCTAACAAGAGCAATCAATGGATGCCAGAAGGCTTGTGCATAAAATCCCTATCTAGTGCCTACTCATCCAATATCCCCAGACTAGTTTCTGGCTTGTGGCGTTCATCAGTGAGGAGCCTTGGATCTGAGAGCACTGCACCTAGATATTAGGATTTAATGCAACCCTCCAGCACCCACCTTTTAACTCTATTTAACTACAAAACTATGAGAATGAAATTGAAAACACTATTAATATTTTCAATCCAAGCTCAGTGGCTTATATAGTCATATGGGTCTGAACTCAATTCAGTACCCATACATTTTGGTGTCTTTGGCTCTTTAACAACCATAGCCACCACTATCCTATTAGGCAGGATTGGTGTTAAACCACTAAACATCACATGATCACTATCTCATACTAGCACAATAATTGTTATTAAACAATTCAAAACAAAACAACACTCTCCATATAGTAGTGCCATCTTGTGCTAACAAGAGCAATCAATGGATGCCAGAAGGCTTGTGCATAAAATCCCTATCTAGTGCCTACTCATCCAATATCCCCAGACTAGTTTCTGGCTTGTGGCCTTCATCAGTGAGGAGCCTTGGATCTGAGAGCACTGCACCTAGATATTAGGATCTAATGCAACCCTCCAGCACCCACCTTTTAACTCTATTTAACTACAAAACTATGAGAATGAAATTGAAAACACTATTAATATTTTCAATCCAAGCTCAGTAGCTTATATAGTCATATGGGTCTGAACTCAATTCAGTACCCATACATTTTGGTGTCTTTGGCTCTTTAACAACCATAGCCACCACTATCCTATTAGGCAGGATTGGTGTTAAACCACTAAACATCACATGATCACTATCTCATACTAGCACAATAATTGTTATTAAACAATTCAAAACAAAACAACACTCTCCATATAGTAGTGCCATCTTGTGCTAACAAGAGCAATCAATGGATGCCAGAAGGCTTGTGCATAAAATCCCTATCTAGTGCCTACTCATCCAATATCCCCAGACTAGTTTCTGGCTTGTGGCCTTCATCAGTGAGGAGCCTTGGATCTGAGAGCACTGCACCTAGATATTAGGATCTAATGCAACCCTCCAGCACCCACCTTTTAACTCTATTTAACTACAAAACTATGAGAATGAAATTGAAAACACTATTAATATTTTCAATCCAAGCTCAGTAGCTTATATAGTCATATGGGTCTGAACTCAATTCAGTACCCATACATTTTGGTGTCTTTGGCTCTTTAACAACCATAGCCACCACTATCCTATTAGGCAGGATTGGTGTTAAACCACTAAACATCACATGATCACTATCTCATACTAGCACAATAATTGTTATTAAACAATTCAAAACAAAACAACACTCTCCATATAGTAGTGCCATCTTGTGCTAACAAGAGCAATCAATGGATGCCAGAAGGCTTGTGCATAAAATCCCTATCTAGTGCCTACTCATCCAATATCCCCAGACTAGTTTCTGGCTTGTGGCCTTCATCAGTGAGGAGCCTTGGATCTGAGAGCACTGCACCTAGATATTAGGATCTAATGCAACCCTCCAGCACCCACCTTTTAACTCTATTTAACTACAAAACTATGAGAATGAAATTGAAAACACTATTAATATTTTCAATCCAAGCTCAGTAGCTTATATAGTCATATGGGTCTGAACTCAATTCAGTACCCATACATTTTGGTGTCTTTGGCTCTTTAACAACCATAGCCACCACTATCCTATTAGGCAGGATTGGTGTTAAACCACTAAACATCACATGATCACTATCTCATACTAGCACAATAATTGTTATTAAACAATTCAAAACAAAACAACACTCTCCATATAGTAGTGCCATCTTGTGCTAACAAGAGCAATCAATGGATGCCAGAAGGCTTGTGCATAAAATCCCTATCTAGTGCCTACTCATCCAATATCCCCAGACTAGTTTCTGGCTTGTGGCCTTCATCAGTGAGGAGCCTTGGATCTGAGAGCACTGCACCTAGATATTAGGATCTAATGCAACCCTCCAGCACCCACCTTTTAACTCTATTTAACTACAAAACTATGAGAATGAAATTGAAAACACTATTAATATTTTCAATCCAAGCTCAGTAGCTTATATAGTCATATGGGTCTGAACTCAATTCAGTACCCATACATTTTGGTGTCTTTGGCTCTTTAACAACCATAGCCACCACTATCCTATTAGGCAGGATTGGTGTTAAACCACTAAACATCACATGATCACTATCTCATACTAGCACAATAATTGTTATTAAACAATTCAAAACAAAACAACACTCTCCATATAGTAGTGCCATCTTGTGCTAACAAGAGCAATCAATGGATGCCAGAAGGCTTGTGCATAAAATCCCTATCTAGTGCCTACTCATCCAATATCCCCAGACTAGTTTCTGGCTTGTGGCCTTCATCAGTGAGGAGCCTTGGATCTGAGAGCACTGCACCTAGATATTAGGATCTAATGCAACCCTCACTGATGAAGGCC
Organism: Epiperipatus broadwayi; assembly: GCA_028023455.1. Lineage (NCBI taxonomy): Eukaryota > Metazoa > Onychophora > Udeonychophora > Euonychophora > Peripatidae > Epiperipatus > Epiperipatus broadwayi. Next base: position 7,076,393 of record JAQFVV010000056.1, on the reverse strand, counting down.
ACAAGCCAGAAACTAGTCTGGGGATATTGGATGAGTAGGCACTAGATAGGGATTTTATGCACAAGCCTTCTGGCATCCATTGATTGCTCTTGTTAGCACAAGATGGCACTACTATATGGAGAGTGTTGTTTTGTTTTGAATTGTTTAATAACAATTATTGTGCTAGTATGAGATAGTGATCATGTGATGTTTAGTGGTTTAACACCAATCCTGCCTAATAGGATAGTGGTGGCTATGGTTGTTAAAGAGCCAAAGACACCAAAATGTATGGGTACTGAATTGAGTTCAGACCCATATGACTATATAAGCTACTGAGCTTGGATTGAAAATATTAATAGTGTTTTCAATTTCATTCTCATAGTTTTGTAGTTAAATAGAGTTAAAAGGTGGGTGCTGGAGGGTTGCATTAGATCCTAATATCTAGGTGCAGTGCTCTCAGATCCAAGGCTCCTCACTGATGAAGGCCACAGGGGATATTGGATGAGTAGGCACTAGATAGGGATTTTATGCACAAGCCTTCTGGCATCCATTGATTGCTCTTGTTAGCACAAGATGGCACTACTATATGGAGAGTGTTGTTTTGTTTTGAATTGTTTAATAACAATTATTGTGCTAGTATGAGATAGTGATCATGTGATGTTTAATTGATAAGCTTGTAGACAATGAAATAATTTATTAATGAGAAAAATAAAATAATAAATCAATTAACAACTCATGAAATAAATCATTAAAATTGGGAATTTCCTTTCTTGAGCACATTTTTGCTTCAAAGATTGCAATAAAAGTTTGAATAGTTTCTTTTCAATTTCACATCATAACTTTTCACATACAAAAGAATTATCTTCATTTATTTCTAGATAGTTTTTCCTGAAATAATTTTAAATACTTTATTATTGTAGAATATTATACAGTTTATATAGTAAAAAATTCAAGTTTCTATATTATATTTCTATCATTTTTTTATGCATAAGAAAATAATATCATTTTTAACAAGTGTGAAAATAATTTTCAATCTTTAGACTTTCTTTAATAGTTCATAAATATTCTTTTCCATTGCTTATCTTGAATATTCATAAATAACAAAACAATATCAAAGCATGAACAATTCTGGCTTTAAAAGGTCTTACTACTATCTGGAAAACTTTTTCTCTTCGATATTTTTCTTTCTCTTTTTGCAATCATTAAGTGAAATGCTAAAAGTAATTATATAAGGCATCCATATACTTATTTCTTCTTTAACTATCCATTTACAGAGTTCCATCCACTAATAATATTTTTAAAACTAATTGAGAAGGAATGTAGATTAGACAATTGCACTATGATTGGAAACAATGAGCTATTTTACTTCAGCTTAGTATTTCATTTTTCATATAAATCTTAGTACAGTGAATCTTTCCATCACTTTATGTGAATAATGAAAAACAATAATGTTCACTTCTTATGTGTAAAAAGGATTATAAGTAGCTAATTCATTTTGCTTTCCTTCTTCTGTTTTAAAAAAGAGTGGGAGAGAGAATGAAAAAAAAATCTATCTCATTACAACATTTTTTCATTTGATTTACATATTAACACTTTAATTGTCTTTTTGTAAATATTTTGAGGTCATCTACACAATAAATTCTATATTTTATTTTTAATGAAAGAGAAAAATAATTAAATGACTATCTCTTATTATATTTTTGAAAATACAATAATGTAATGTTAGCATGGCCAATATGATCACTACAATATATTAACATAATTTATTAATGAATCTTGCTTAAAAAAATAATTTAATTTTTTTCAAAACTAAATTCATTATCAGATTACAAAAAAAGAAGTTGCATTATATATACATATGGCAGAAAATTCATAATATGGTTTTATTTTCTTCACAGGTTATTCACTGACATTGCTTATTAGTTTATATTTTGAGAATAAAATAGTTAATGTAGAATTACAATTTCTTTTGTTGCTGTAATTTTATACATGTCAAGAATTTATAATGAATAAACTGACATGATTTTTTCAACAATGTAACTTTTTCATAAAAAGAATTATATTTTGAATTCTTGGTAGTATTTCATTGAGTTGGCTGGTGTAACTGTGCTCATATATTTGAAGTTGTTATATTTTTTTCTGTTTCTATTTGTTTGAAAATCCACTTTTACTGTAGTATCACAGATTTATTGCTTTCAGATATCATATATAGTGGTGAATCAATATGTATAATTCACATAGCACATGGATAATTAAACTTGTTTATAAAAGAATCCTGTTATTTTACTGTACTCTTTGATTGTATAGTTTTGCTTCTCTATAATGGCTGACATAAGAATGCTCAGATATCAGAAGTGACAATATGTCCATTTTTTTTGTTTTCATTTGTTTTGAAAATAAATTTTTAACATAGAATTATAAACTACTTTATTTTACAGAATAAGCATAGTAAAAAAAAAAACAACAATATATGTTACAGATATTTGACATAATTTTTTTAAAAATTTAACATTTTTAATACACTTTTTTTATTATTTAGAAATTGTAGTTATTGTGTATATGTTTGTGATGCCATAATGGTTGATCTAAAAGTGTCTGAAAATAAAAGTTTTTGGATTCAAGGGTTTAGAATAAAAGTAGCTTTTTTTGTATCATGTTGATTTCTAAGGATCTATATATTTTTTCTTTTTGAGTAGATTTCTTTTTCTCAATTATCTACATTTAACTTTATTTTAATGTTTTATTATTTTTTAATTTAACAAAACTATTCTGCAAAGGTTTAGTTAATTTATTATTTTGTTTATTTAATACATTACATTTATTTGTTTTATTTCCATTTATTCTTTCATTGTTGCTACAAGTCTTTATATTGAAGTAATTTATTTATGTTATGTACCTGAAAAGTATGAAAAGAAACAAAAATTTGAACCTATCCAACATTTTAAAATCTATATTTAAAAAAAAAAGATTATACAAAACAGCAAATTTTATTAGAACTTTTTAATTGCAATAAATTTAATTTTAATGTGGATTGATCAAATTCACATTTTGTAACATTATTGGACCAATAATTAATCTTTCATCACACAAATTAATGCTTTGAAATAAAATTTTTGACAATTTGAGATCTCCTATATATACCTCAAGCCCATTACATTATTCCCCTCACCATTAGTATATTTTTTTAAAATAGCCTTTTAAAATCCATCAGTACTTATATTTATATTGTTTGTGATAATTGTAGTTGGTATAAATTATGTTTTTTTTTTTACTTTAATACTGAAATGGGAACCTCCTAATCCCTTGCCATTTCATCATCAATTTAATAGCCCACTCATCTGTGTTAGATTTGAATCTCATTTAAACTATAATATATGTAAAATAAAGCTACAATTTGCTATCATGGCTGTCTGAACAGCATTATATATTTACATACAAAAGAACACTATAATTAGATAGGATTGATAGAATTATAGCGTATTATTTATTATTAGTATCGCGTTTATTCTAATAAAATACTTTTATTATGTTAAGTAATGATAGGGATCAATTTATTAATAAAGTTATTATTTTAATTCATATGTGGATATATAATCCAACCTATATTTGTAATGTATATAGGGGTGACATGATATAAAACATTAAAATATATTATGTTATTTCAAAATATTGAAAGATGAAAATATTTTAAAAAGTTTATTTAAAATATGTTAAAAAGATTTTCTTTCAAATGTGCTGAGGAGTTTTCTTTAAAATTAAGTGTTTTTTTCTTCTTAGAATTAAAAGTTTTGGTTAGAAACAGATTTTGTCGTAAACAAGTATGTAATTAACGACCGCACCTACCTTGGTCAAGTTAAAAAATTCATTTTAAAATCTGGCTAATTGAAATTGCACCAGATATAAAAATTAAGCTATTTTTGGATTTAACTAATTAAAATTGTTTAGGCAAAATAGTTTTTTTTAAAAAAACATAAAAGTTATAACTGAAATGCTTTAATAATTTATCAATCTTTAAAATCAAAATTACATGTTTTTTTGAAATTTAATTAAAACAGAATTAAGGAAAAGTTATATTACCTCAGAAACTTATCAGCATATTTGAAATCAGATTGCATGTTTGACAAAATTAACTAAAATGTAATCCTGGGGCAAAGACAATTCTTAAAGGTGTTAAGCTGATAAGATGAAGGTATAAATAGGCCATATTTTGAGCTTGAAAAAAGAGAATCTATTTTGAATAGCGTTTGCCATTACAAAATCAAGTTTAGTTTTTGAACTGAGATGTCAGGCTAGTGTGGCAGTCTTGGATGTTACTCCATAATGAGGCAACAAGTTTGCTTCCATATGACACCATCATAACCAGGATGCCGCTATAATACCTACAGCCTAACCACAAAAGAAGAGGATGCCACTATAATATCTACAGCCTAACCACAAAAGAAAAGCTTGCCACAAGCCACCCAGAAAACTCACCAAGCTCCAGTAAATCACCTTAAACTGCAGAGCTCTGTATAATTTTATGTTAATTTCATACCACCTTTTAAACTCTTAAACTCAAGTTAGCTAACTAACCACTAAACATATTTTTTTTTAATGTTAAAGTTTCTTTTTTTTATTGTGTTAAAATCTTTAAATGACCCACTTGCTTTTTAAAATTTCCTTCTTTAAGAAATGAATTAATGTTTTCTACTTTAAACTATATCACTACAGTTATGTCTATAGTTATTTCTTAATCACATAGCTTTTAATATTTATTATATGATATTTATTTTATGATATTCTGACGCTTCAAAACAGAAAACACTAAACTTTAATATTTCAAGAAGAGATTAATTAAACCCTCTTCACGTAATTATTTTATAACTTTATTTTCTGCACTCTGTTTCGAAACCCTCTTATGAAAATAGTAATGACTCGCTCATTATTATTTAATATTTTTTTGATAATTATTTGATTGTAAATTTTGCAATGTGGCTTGTTTCAGCGAGAAATTAATTTTAAATACTAAGAAATAGACTAACCTTGAGAAATATTTATAAGTATATTTGCTATTTAAGTTATTTATTAAACCCCTTCAAATATACTTCCCCTCTCTTTTGAAGTACTAGTCATTTGATCAATAACAAAATTAGATTGAGCTGGAACAGCAAAGAATATCTATAACTATTCCCATCTATAGCATATATTTTATCATGCTATCTAAGAGTTGGCTTCTATTTGATCAAGCTAATAAGCTATTGTTCTTACCTGTAGAATATTAAATTTATAAAATTCTTTGCTTGGCAGATGTGATTAATTTACTTAAATATTTTTCTCATTTTGCTGCCATGTATATTACATCTTTAAGATGGAGCCTCGGTTAAGCCAGCACATCTTCCTCCCATAGGGTAGAGCAGTTGTGAAGCCTGAGTTTAAGGCCAGGTCAGAACATAAGTCCCTCACCATTCCTGAACTAATTGTTTCTTTCTCATGCAGCATAATGATCAGTTTCAGGGTACCAGAATTGGTCGCAGAAACCCTTGATCTACCAATCCATCTGCAGAGTAACTTTACTATTATATTGCTGGTGCTATAGTGCATTGGTACATTCAGAGCAGCCAACTCTACCTCCCTATTTCATTTCTTTCAGCAATTGTCTGAGATACTCTTAAAAGCCCGGTCAATCTAATTTATTGTAGCTGATTTTAGGCTAAATAAATAAATATAGAACAGACGAGAAACATTCACCGTAAGTGTTAACCAAGGTTTAGTCTAATTATTTGTTTTTATATCTTATAAAGGAATCTGTCCAAAGAGCATGCCTAAACACTCTTCAGCCATTAAATGCCTGCGTGCATTTTAACATGTTATATAAGTTGTTATATATATCTTGGGTTAAATTCTGATTTATTGAAGAAAATAAAACTTTAGTAAATTAACCTAGTCCATTCTCGGTCTCATTATTCAATCCAATTCTAATTATTGATTATATGTTTATAGAATCTATGCATTATAAAACTCTCCATTAAGTTAGTTATTTGTTAGATGCGATCAATTAGTAATTTTAATTATGAGTCTCATTGTTTCTCTCTGACCTATGTCAGCGGCGAATAAAAGAGTATGCTACATGTAATTTCAAGGTGGTCATTTTTAGGGTCTTGAGTCTTGGAGTACTGGCTTATGAGTTGAAGTGTGGTTGGACTTGGGATGTCACAATCCTAATCTGGTCAGCTTCGGTATCTTTTGCTTGGATTCTGAATTCTGTTACGCGAATGTACAAACTTGACCATTACAATACATGCACACTCAAAATCTTAAAATGTGACTAAACTTTGATTAAGCTTTATATTTTGTATTATTAATAGAATGCACAAATTTTATGCCACATGAAATAAATAAATGATAATTTCATCTAAATATTTTTAAGTTTTACTTTACTATTTAAAAGAAAATTTATATAATAAACAAGCAAATGGTTTTTGCTGAGAGTTCATAAAAACTTTGAACATAAGAAGTGATGGAGCTGTATCATGGTCCATGGATCTTGAGTTTCAAAATCTATCATTTAACTATTATCCCAAATCATGGTTACATAGCCTTCCACTCTTACAATTATACCAAATCATGGTGCCAGAGCTTGCTATTTCATCACAGCACAAAAAGCACACAGGGCAAAGAATTTTCATGAATTAAAGTTTAATAACGTTTAATATAAATAATATACTAAAAAGATGAGTAAAATGCAAATATTTAATTTAATTTTATGCATCAACATAATACATTTTCCAAACATTATTTTAAATGTTTAGATTTTTTATTATTACTGGAATTTCTTGCAAAGGGTTCAAATCCAAAAAGAGACATTTGTTAACTGGATAAGCAAAATAAATGTCATTATCATAGAATATTTAAACCATCAAACATGACATGATCACTATTCTTTATACTTACACAAGCTGTTTTTCACAGAGGCAAAACTCTTCATATAGTAGTGCCACTCAGTGCAAGGCAGAGTAATAAATAAATGCAGGAAGGTTTGTGCATAAAATCTCTATCTAGTGCCTACTCATCCGATACCTCCAGCCTCTCACTGATGAAATCCACAAGCTAGAAACTAATCTGGGGATATTGGACGAGTAGGCACTAGATACGGATATTATGCACAAATATTCATGCAGCCATTAATTATTCTGGATTGCGCTGAGTGGCACTCCTGTGTGGAGAATTTTGCCTTTGTCAAAATCATAGAATATAAATGTCAAATAAGTTTTATATTAAACCAAATATACATAATACAACTGGGCTAGTGCTTTGATCAGCAATTTATTTATACTTTTTTTTAGTGTCAATGTCTTATTAAAATTCATAATAAAACAAAATATTCTTTAAATAGTCCCTTGCAGAACAATTTCTTCTCACCAATGAGCAGGTGTTATTCATATTCAAATAGTCTAATTGCTCCAGTTTGTTGCCATCAGAGAAATTATCATATTCATATTTGCCTATCTAAATTATTCCATTTAAAAATCTGTATTATGTTTTTATAATGTTTCACCAACTTCAATGTCTACATACATTGTGAAATATCAAATCTAAGCAGGAACTCTGAAATAAATGTAAAGATATTTAAAATGAAAAAAATTAAAAGTAGCATACTTTGACTTTTATGAGTTGTTACTACTTCTTAATTTACAAAGTATAAAATGGATTGTGCAAGATATAGCCCATGAAGATAATTCAAAATTTTATTTCATTAATAAAACACTGGAATATAGGTACTAGAGAACAAGAAAACATTTTGATGCTAACATTATTTATCCAAATTTCATATTGCTTATTTTATAATTCTGAATTAAATTTAAACATAAGTGTTAAATAATTAAATTTTTTAAAGCTGAGTAAAAGAAACTTGCCTATTTATTTGTATGCCTACAACAACTCAAAATACTGTGCAGAAATCCATAGAAAATAAAAATATTGCTTGATGCTAACATTGTTTACCAAAATTTTTTTTATCTATTCAAATTTTTTAGCATTTTCTCATTGTTAAATTTTTATAATTTTGAATGATTTAAAACATTTGTTCTTTTCATAAATTTTAAATATTTTAATTTTTTAAAGGTGAGTAAAAAAACAGCCATGTGTGTGATTCTGGAATAAATATGAAGATATATAAAAGCAAAAAAAATTAAAAAAATTGTTTGCTTTGGCTTTTATGAATTATACTAGATATTAATTATGCAGATAATTTGAAGCAGAAAACATTTTATATTATATATTTATTCAATATTTTATTTAATTAATAAAAATAATAATAATGACATTAAACATCATATGATAACCATTTCGTATGCTTACACAAACTGATAAAATAGTGCTATGATGTGATATGGTTATCCCTTTATCAAAATCAGGAATCTCTCAGCGACTATGCCCAGAGAAACCTGTTAACAACTTTATCTTCCCATTTACCACCCTAAGTTTTCCCCATATTCTCTATCCTGCTCCATCCCATTTCCACAGCATTAACTTTGTCCACTCCATGGCCTTTATATTTAGACCCCCTTATCTTTTTCCAAACTCAGCATAAAAATCAAGAACCCATTTTCTATATAATCACTTTGTTTATATTTATTCTCCCTGAACTTGTGATGTGGTGCACTATGGCTTCTCCTTTTTTGGATCCAGAAATCTCTCAGCCACTAGGCCCAGAGAAACCTGTTGGCCACTTCCCACCCTAAGTTTTATCCATATTCTTCTATATCCTGCTCCATCTCATTTCCACAACATTATCTTTGTACACTCTATAACTTTTATATCTAAATCCCTCTTATCTTTTTCCAAACCAAGAACCTACTTTCTGCATAATTACTTTGTTTATATTTATTGTCCCACAACTCCATTATTTGTATTCTTTCTGCTTGTAAGCATTTACATTCAATTAACAAATATTTAATATTTTCTATGTGTTCCTTACATAATTTGCAGACTAAATCACTCACATTTCTCCATTTATGTGGATATTCCCTTGTTGCTCATGATCCTGTTCAAGCCTTAAACTACCTTTCTTGCTGTTATCATAAATTAACTCATATCCAATATTCTTACTTCTATAAATCTTTTTACACTCCATACTAGTTCTTCATTTCTCCAACTCTATTTTTAATTAATGCTCCTATTCTCCTATGTCATTTTTTGTAATTATAACACAACAATTCTTCTAACACAATCATCCTATCTTTTGTATAAGAATAATGACATAAATTCTTTATCTAACTCTTCTGTATGCCACACTAAACTTTCTCATCCATTTTGTTGTCTTTCCTTTACTTATAACCTAATTAAATACTATTTTGGTTATTCGCTTATTATCTATAAATTGCAATCTACTGAACATTTTCATTTTGCTTTTTGCATCTCTCTTATAAAAACTTGACTATCCTATTTCTTCTTGAATTGCCTGCTTCATCATACATGCATCTGCATCTAAGGCATGTTCTCCTGCTTCCCTTTGTAATTTTTCTAAGTAATCTAACACCCCTTTACTAACACATAACACATTGTTACCATAAGTTAACTCTGCTACTGACACTCCATTCCATACAATTCTAACTACATCATATTTATTATATGAAAACACTTTTAATTTCTTTATCAGTCCCTTTCTTTTCTTTGCTTCATTTATCATTTTTTCTCCCATTTATCCAAGTAATTTCTCAGCTTATTTAAGATGATTCACAAATAGTTATACCTATTCATTACATTTAACTTATATATTCCTCAATAAAACTCTTTTTTCCCCACCATTTTATCATCATTACTTTTGATTTTACTTCACTAAATTTAATTCCCATCTCTTTACCTACCCTTGCATATGTCTTCAGCATAGCTTCATATCTTTTCTACTTTCTGTACATGAGAACATATCAGCAAATAAAAGATATCTCTACTCCATTTCCTAGACTTTCTATTGCTCTCTTTATTTCTCTTAAATATAACAAAAACAAAAGATGTAATATAGGGAATCCTTCCTTGCCTTAGTCCATCCTACTTTTAACTCTATTTGCTAACTGATACATATAGTAATTATTTTTATACAATCTCTTAATAAGATCCATTAAATCTCAATTCATTCACAAATTTACTAAACTTACCCATAATATATTTCTATTTACTCTATCATAAGCCTTCTCTATATCCATAAAGACCACATATAACTATCTACCGGTATTCCTACTCATATCTATAAGTTGTGTGATTACAAATAAATTATCCTCTATATGCCTACTTACAAATTCTCCATGCAGTAGTGCCATCCCCAATGCAGCTTGTGTAAGTATGGCAAATATTGATGATGTGATGTTAAGTGTTTTAATACCATTCCTGATCTTAGAATGATAATGATTATAGTTATTAAAGATACAAAACCACCAAAATGTATAGATACTGAACTAAGTTCAGATCTATATGACAAGTGGATGAGCTTGGATTGAAAACATTTGTTTTTATTTTGGACTTACAGTTTTATCATTAGCTAAAAAGAGTAAAAGATAGCTTCTGGAGGATTGCATTCAATCCTAAGATCCAGGAGGAATGATCTCACATCCAAGACTTCTTATTGATAAAAACCACAAGCTAGACACAGGTCTGAGAAAATTGGATGAGTAGGCACTAGATAGAGATTTTATGCACAAAACTTCTTGCATCCATGGATTATTATGGCTTGCACTTGGTGGCCCTACTGTATGGAAGAATTTGTTGGGGATGAATATAAGGACTGGTGTGGTGAAATAGAAAAAGTAGCAAATAGGGTTTTATGTGAGAATATTCTGAAGAATAAAAGTAATAGAAAAGTGAGAGTTAGTGAAAGTGTAAAAAAAGAGAAAAAAAACATGCAGAGAATATAAATGTGCTATTAAAAACAAAGATAGTGAAAAAGATGTTAATGTTAAATGAGAAAAGTATTTTTAATAAAGAAGTTAGCTAAAGTAGATAATTATATAAAGAGAATAAAATTAAATAGTAAATTATTGGAAGATATTAATAAAAGTGGAAGAGATAGGAGTAAAAAAATTTGGAAATATATTAAAAAAAGCAATGTTGGGAAAAGAGAAATAGTATTATTAGATGATGAGGGAATAGAGAGTAGCTCTAGAGAAGAAAGATACAATATTAAATAAGTATGTAATGAATATAGAAAAGTTGTTGGATGGGAAGGATAGAGTGATAACAAACATGAAAGCATATAGTAATGGAAATATTAGGTTTACAAAAAATGAATTGAATGAGAAAGAAATTAAAAAGTGGAAAGGCAAGAGGTTTAAAGGGATAGGCAGCAGAAATGGTAATGAATTTAGGAAATAGGGTAAAATTAAATCCATTACCATGCTTTAATAAGATGGTATAGAAGAATTTCCAGATGTTTGGAATAATACAAGAGTAAGGCTACTATTTACGGGAAAGGATCATAGAAAGTTAAACAATTATAGACTGATAGCAGTAACATCAGTGTTATGGCTGGAAGGATCGCAAAATGGATGAAAATAATATAGTGGAAAAATGCAAGGAGGTTTTCAATTGGATAGGCATATAGGAGAGAGTTTATTCATAGTTACACAACTTATAGATATGATTTAGAAATATAGGTAAACAGTTACATATGGTTTTTATTGGTATAGAGAAGACATATGATAGAGTAATAAAAATAGATTAAGGGTAAGTTTAGTAAATTTGAAAATGAATGGACTTTTAGTGTATCTTAATAAGAGATTGTATAAAAATAATTACTATATATATATATATATATCAGTTAGGAAATATAAAATCAGTTAAAATTAAAAATAGGGTGAGTCTAAGGCAAGAATGCCCTATGTCACCTATTTTACTATTGTTATAATTGAAAGAAATAAAAAGAGCAATGGAAAGACTAGGAAAAGGGATAGAGACACCAGTAATAGGTGGCAAGGGAGTATATATATGTTATCAGGTATTTTATTCACAGATGATATCTATTTGTACACAGAAAGTAGGAAAGATATGGCAGTTATGCTGAAGACATGCATAAGGATAGGCAAAGAGATGGGAATTAACTTTAGTGAAGAAAAATCAAAAATAATGATGATAAATACTGGGAAAATCTTGGGAGTGAATAGGTATAACTATTTGCAAATCATCATAAGTAATCATGGAAATTACTTGGATGAATGAGAAAAAAAAAGATAAATGAAGCAAAGAAAAGAAAGGGACTGATAAAGAAATTAACAGAGTTTTCATATAATAAATATGATGTAACTAGAATTTTATGGGAGTGGCAGTAGCAGGGTTAACTTATGATAATAGTGTTATGTGTTAGTAAAGAGATGTTAGATTACTTAGACAAAGTACAAAGAGAAGTAGAAGACATGCATTAGATGCAGATATGTGGATGGCAAAGGAAGCCTTTCAAGGAGGGATGAGGTGGTCAAGTTTTTATATAAGAAATGCAAAAAAGCAAAATAAAAATGTTCAGTAGATTGCAATTTATGGATAATTGTTATGAGTAAAGGTCAGACAATAAGATGGGTAAAAAAGGTAGTACAGTATGCAAAAAATTTGGATGAAGAATTTATATCAGTATACTTATAGAAAAGGTAGGATGATTGTGTTAGGAGAATTGTTGAGTGTTATAGTGGCAAGGAATGGGATAGAAGAATAGGGATGCATTAATAATAAATATGGATTGGAAAGATTGGAGAACTTGTATGAAGAGTAAAAAGAGTTTAAAAAATATATAGAAGTAAACAGAATATTGGGGCAAGTTATGATAATAGCGAAAAAAGTAGTTTACTGATGAAGGTTCAAACAGGATCTGTAACAATAAAGGAATATACATGGAAATGGAAAAATATGGGTGATTTAGTCTGCAAGTCATGTAAGGAAGGCATAGAAAATATTAGGCATCTGATAATTGAATGCAAACTGCAAGCAGAAAGGGTACAAATAATGAAGTTGTGGGAGAATAAATATAAAGAAAGTGATTATACAAAAAGTGTATTTTTGGTTTTTATGCTGGGTTTGGAAAAAGATAAAGGGGACTTAGATATAAAGACCATAGAGTTGACAAAGATTATGTTGTGGAAATAAGATGGAGCAGGAAGAGAAGAATATGGAAAAAAACTTAAGAATGGAGAATGGAAGGGAAAGATATGGTGGCTAACAGGTTTTTCTGGGAGAAGTGGCTGTGAGATTTCTGACTTTAAAAAAGAAGAAGCCACAGTGTATCCTATCACATCACCTGTTTTAATAATAATAATGAAAAAACGGAAATATTTACTGGACTGAAAATATATATTAACATTATTTACCTACGGTAATGCCAAATCAGTATTCAATTTAACTGCATGAAAATGCCTTTATTAGCTGATCTTTGTTAATTCATTTTTTTTTTCATCCCAGAAATATATTAAACAATTTAATTTTATAAAACAGAATAAACTACAGCATTTAAAAATACTACACAGATGTTTCATAAAAACAAGAATACAGGAAAAAAAAACTGAGTTTTGCTTATTCTTTGAAATTTTTTATCATTTTATATTCTTAAATTTAAATTACATTTAAAACATTTTTCTTTTCATAAATATTAGATAATAATTATAAAAAATTCGGTTATTTGTTATAAATTTTAATAAGTTTTTATTTTATTATCAATAAAAACTTTATTGAGTGTGTGTTTATAATATTAATATGGATATGCGCGCGTATTTGTTTAGCGCGATTTAATATTTTCGAGTGTATAAATATAGAACAATAACAATTTTAAAAATAAATAATTTTATTTAAAAACAGTTTTAAAAATATACAACATTATAGCAGAATTCAAAAGACAGCAATGTTTATTCTGGACTAGTTTATTTTAACTGTCAAAAATTGACTTGATGATTAAAATCTTAATCTATTATTGTATTTTTTTTTTTTATCGGAATTGGCCGACGGACTTTTCCCAAGTGAACTTGCGTCCCAGTGTTTGCTGCTTAAATAGTGCGTTTCGGTTGTAGGATTTGTTTCGAAGGCGTTGTAAAGCATACTAATCAAAATACTTGATAACTGTCCCAACTTCTGGGTCTTGTTTAATAATGCCTTTGGGAATCTGTGGTCACTACACGCAACATTCCACGTTGGCTCTCAGACAATAATAATAGAAGAAAACATTAAATTAAACTTAAATAAACGTTTTGAAAGTAGATTTGACACATTTTTTTAAAACATAACTATTAGCGTAATTTGATCTTATATTAATTTTATATAATAAAATATATTAAAAAAAGCTTTTTTTTAAAAAAAAAACCAACAAAGGGCTTTTAAAATACTCATTTAAACGTAAAATAAAAATTGCTTAATAATTAACAAATTAAAAAATTATTTAAAAAATAAATAAATATCAGGCAAAACAAATATTCTTCAGTCAGGAAAATTGACGTACGTAATTACATACAATATATAGAATACTTTTTATGTGTAGTGAAATATTCCATGATCTGAGATTCAAATCATATCTCTCTCATCCTTCTATAATGGATCAGTGAAAGAAAAGTCACATGCCAGTTTGACTTATGATTTTTTTTCTTTACGTTTTATTTTTCAGTTAAGAATAGAAGGCATCCATTTATTGATCAGTAACTGTCACTAATTTTGGGTTGAATATTGGATGATGAAATCGTTTGTAAAGTTATCTATTTAAAGGCAGGTGGAATAAACAGACTATAAAGTACTACGAACAATTTATGGTACTAATTGTCATCAGTAGTAGCTTGCCATTGCTAACCACCATCTTAACATGATTTCTGCTAATAGGACATTATTAGAGCTACATTCTAATACTATTAGTGATCAAATGATTTATCTCTGAGAAAAAAATTCTGGTACTGAAAATGACAAAACAAATTGCAATCCATGGATTTTGCGCTTTAGAGTACCATTACATCATTGTATTAAATCATGCAAGATATTGTCACACTACAAACAATTTTAAAGCATTTAATTTATTATTAGTGATGGGTTTCCATTGCTTACCATGCACTTACCCTTTATTTTAGCATCTTAATTTTATAACCATTTTATAAACTTTATGGATGCTTATACTATCAAGGCTCATTAAAGTTTATGATATAGCTCTAAACTTCACATTCTAAAATACATTACATTAATAAAAATGCAAACATTGATAGATAACTCATTAACACCAATGGTAGGGCTATAACCTATTTAAATACTGTATTTTCCAGTAAACTAATTTTAGACAAAAAATTTGATATAAATGTAGCTGGCTGATGTCAATCTCGGTTAGCATTTGATTATTTTTTAAAAAACCAAATCTTTATTGAAAGATAGTCTTCTTCACTGTGTTACTCTATGAAATAATGCTAGGAATATTTTCATTTAGTTGGATATTTATAGCTACTTTACCTAGTCTTATTTATTAGACCAATTTGATTGTCTTTTTTTAATATAAAAATGGCATCTATTTACACATTTACTTACCTATTTTATTTATACTTTCTCTCTCTCACACTCACAATATATAGATATTAAAATTTCTGCCTAAAAGCAGATTTAGTAATTTGATATTATGTAATATCATTAAATGATAAATTTGTTCATTAATATTATTGTTGACTAAAGCTCATTTGGTTATGGTACTATATTCCTCTGGTTACATATCTGCTTCAAAAAAGCTAAACATTTACACACATACACAGGTATATCAATTTTAATACAAATTTTTTTAATAATATGTAATCAAAACCTATTCTGTACTGCATGTATTAATATACTACTCTCCATTGTCAAATTTTTCCTTGCAAATATAAAATGAATCCACTTACATTTGCTTTTCCAGTTCTTAGAAGAATAACAAATCAGTCAAGTGATATTAATCAAAAAAATTTTGCAATCATACTTAAATACTAAAAAAGCCTTATTCAATATGACAAATAATTTCATTTCATAAGTAGAGCTAATTGTTACTCATTTTAATAATCTTATGTGGAAATAATCAACTGTTAAGTATATTATCATTTTTAAACCTTATTAATTTACTGCAGGATAAAGATCTCTTCACTTCAGTTTCTCTGATTCTCTTTTTTCCACATTATAAGTCATTTATCTTACATGTGGTCTCTTTATAATTGTTTTTAGAATCTCTTGCAATCATGTTTAAGACTTCAACTATCTATCTGTTATCATCTCTACTAGAAATAAGTCTAGTCTAGCTCAATTTCATTTTCCTAATTCTTTTAATGGTGTCAATAATACTTATTTATTCTCTCAATATGTCTGATCTCTTTTCCTTATTCCCAACACACATTTCTGGATAGTTTAGTAGTCATATGTCTTTGAACTGCTCTTTTGTTAAGTGTCCAAGTCTCAAATCTTTACATAAGAACTAATAAAATGTCTATTAAACTATTTATTTTTAAATACATGAGCATATTTCCCTTTAATATCAAATTATTTTTATCCTAAACATCCCATTCAGTTTAATTCTGTGATTAAATTTATCATGTATATTTTCATCTGTATTATAATCTAACCAAAATATTTGAAATTGTTAATTATTTTTAATGCAATCTTTTGTTATCTTTTTCAATGAAAATCTATTGAATATTATTGGTTTTTTTTACATTTTTAGTCCTGATTTTTTACTTTCATCTGATAACTCTTGAAACATTTCTTGGAGCTCAAAAGTATTATTTGCAAAAATGATCACATCATCTGCAAAATCTAAATGACTTGAATAATCTCCATGTACTTTTGTTGCCTTATGATTTTAATCTACAAAATACTTATTGTTTTTTTAAAATTGCTGTAAAAAATTTTGGAGAAATGAAATCATCCTGTAGTACAATGCTAATATTTTTAGTATCATGTTCTAATCTAAACACTGTTGTTGCATTTTGATAAAAATTTGATTTTTTTTTTTTTTTGCTAGGTCAAAGCTTTAGTCACTGTGGAAATAGTTATAAAATCAAATGCCTTTTTATAATCTACAAATCCAAAGCACAATGCAATTCATATTCATTGATCTTTTCTCTAACTTCTCTCAATAGATGGATATGATCCACTGTCCTAAAATCACTTTTAAATCTAGCTTGTTCTTTTAATTAGTTAAAATCCAAATTTGCTGTTGATGAGTTGTACTAAGCTTGGTAAAGATTTTGCTATAACTGATAGATGGTTGGTTTGTCTGTAACTTCTAATATTTTCATTATCATCTTTTTTAAATTTCAGTATTAGTACTGCTTTCTTCCAGTTATGTAATTACATCATCATCATGTAGACATTTGGAATAAAATCATGCCAACATTTTTTTTATTATTTCTTAATCTGCTTTTAATATATCAATAATAATTTTATTATTTTTTGAAACTTTTACTTTTTTTTAGATTTAATCACATCTCATCTCTTTATTTAAAATGCTTAGTAATTCAAAACAAGTAGTAATTGTATTGATTATTTTGGGTTTTTTATTACTATATATTTTTCATAGAATTTTCTCACCTATTTCTTGATGTTATCATTTTTTTAGTAATATTTTCATCTTTTCATTTTATTGCTGGAACAAGTTTTCTTCCTATGCTAAGATGTTGCTTTATATTTTTGAAACTGTTGTTTTTCTACAGCTTTTGTTAGTAATTGACAATTGCATTTCTTTTATGATTATTAATTATATTTTGGTAACATTTTACAGATCTTCAGATGTTTAATTTTTTTTAGTAAATCATTTTTAAATATTTTTATATTTCTTATTGTCTTGTCTCACTTGCAAATTTACTAGTGAATCACTGTTTTTTTTTGTACCAACTATCTCTGTTGCAGTTCTTAATAAAATATCATTCATTTTCTTGCTGATCTTAATCAAGCTTAAATCATCTTCAAAGTGTGTTAATACTTTAAAACCATTAGTATGAACTCATTAAAAGTGTTTTTGAACATTAGAAATATCAATAGTGCCTTTTTAAATAATTTTCGTTTTTGTAATTTTGCATTAACACATATCCTACATTTCACTAAATAATGATCGTTTTCTGCATTGAATCTATTAAAAACACTACAATCCCTCAAATACATAATTTCTGTTAGTCATGCAATTCTGTTGTGGATACATTTGGATGCTTTCATGTCCATTTCTATTTAGCATTTTGCTCAGAACTAATTCATAATAAAGTTATTTATTTTTTGTAAATTTCACAAGTTTGTGCCCTATATTTATTTTTGTCACCATAGCCAAATTTATCCACAGCAATTCATTTTTCAATCATTTTTTAATTCTAATGTTGAAGTCTACCATCAAGTTTATTTTGTACATATATATAAAACCTCTATTTTTTCACAATACAATTTTTTTTAGTCATAAGTCTGAAATCTGCATTTGGTATCTTTCATCTAGCTATTCTGTCTAATATACTATTAATTTCCACACTGTTACTCTTCCACTTTTTATTTATAATCCACAAATATTTTTTGCTTTCAATATTTGTGCCTTTTTCAAATCAATTACTCCATCATATTTTTGTGGCTGTTTATATTATGCTGACTTAGTAATAAGAGCTATTATATTTAATAAAAAATATTCACATACTCATTTCATTCTGCCTTCAAAAACACAACTGATGTTTTGGTTAAAAACTAGCAGACAACTGAGAAAAATCCCACAGTGTTTATTGGTCTTAAATTCATAAATAAAAAAACCAATAAAGTCACTACACTGACTGATATATGTTATTGAGTAGCTTATCCACGTTTTTATAATATATAAATAATCATATAGTAATGCAGGTGAAATAGCTAAAACATATGGAATGAATATTAGAATTTGGCTTGCTCATTTTTTCTAAGGCATCAAAAATGAATCAAAGTCTCTTTCTTCAGTTAAAAGCATCACCAAATGCTAAACTTTCTCCAAACTATTACATCATCAATACACTGTTCTCTATCACCTTTCATACTGTAAAATAAATCTCTGCTATTTCAATTTATAAGGGAAGTGAATCTGACAAATGATATTTAACAAAGATTGAATTGTCAATCATATCGAACTGTTATTAATATAATCTCATATGCATGTATGCAGAATGAGGCAAAAATCCTATCATTCTAAATAAATCTAATCTTTATTTTATTTAGCATTCTCTTAAGCACTAGCTGATTAGCATAATTACAGCTAAAAGAAATGAATAATTATAAGTATATGGATTACATGTGAACCAGAAAACACAATGATTAACTTCTAAATTGCTTTCATCATTCCATCTACTTAAGTTTTACCATATACATATATATTTAAAATACAAGCATATTGTCTATATTGAATATATTGTAATTAGAAGGAATTTGAACTCAGACTTTCAAGCTCCCTACATTATCCATTCCATCTTATACAACTGATACACATGACCGCATATATATTAGAAAAATAAATGATCTCCAATATACATATTTGCTGCTTCAGCATGAAATACATATATTAGAGATCATTTATCTTTCTCACATGTATGTGGTCGTGTGTATCGGTTGTATAAGATGGAGTAGATAGATGTAGAGAGCTTGAAAGTCTGAATTGAAATCCCTTAAAATCCAGTTCAATCAAGGATAGACTAATGAGAAAGCAGTGACATGTTCTGAAATTGATGTGTCATTTGAAAGCCAACCGAAGAAATTATTTGAATACTCGCTAAAATTGTCCAATATATTTAAAGATATAAACTTAAAAATATTTTGGTATTGATTTAGTAATGATTTGAATGGTGGAAAAATTAAGTTTTATAAACAATTTCTATATGAAAAATGTTAATTTTTTTAGATGAGTATGCCATTTATTAAAAGTAAAAATTGTTTATTATTACTATTGCTATTATTATTATTTTGGAAATAAAAAGACCACATAAAACTGAAATATGTTGACATATCTACTAAGCATTAATTTGTTGTTGTTTTTTTTTTAAATCTAAACCACATTATTTTCTATGTTAAAATATTTGTTTATGCGTCAATTAAAGCATTTAGATATTCTTGGTCATATCTGATTTTAAAGTAAGACATATCATTTGATTATTGTATTATATTTATAAAAAAAATAATGTTAATATAATGTTACCTAGTAAAGAATATGGCAAAAGATCATAGCACTTACTAACATCTCAAGGGTCATAATTTTATAATTCAGATCCTTGGCTCTGTAATAGTTTGTTATTGTATGAGAAGAAAAGGGAGTAAGAACTTAAAAAAAAAGTTCATTAAATTTATAAAACAAATAAATGTCCCTGTTGTTTTTATAATTGGATTTCAATAGAAGTTTTACTTTTTGAAACCTTCCATTTTTATTTTCTGTCTTTACTGTTTTCATTGTTTAGTATGGTTTAGTGCAGTAGTAATGCAGAAGAATCAGAAGCTAGGAGTTCATAGATTCCAGCAATCAAACATTATATAATCTCCCAAGTAATCATCCATTTTATTACTTTTTATTATATATTTTTTTCTTCTATTTTCTTAATACTGATTTCTCTTGTTAACTTTTATTAAAATTGTTGTTGTTATTATTATTATTATTATTATTTTTTCTATTATTATTATTTGGTCATTATAATGTTCACAAGGTCAATTAGATTAGGTATTTTTAGCTGCACTTTAATCTTTGATTGGTTTTCCACTTAGTTAACAAACTTGATTTTTTTCACACACAGTTCTGAATATTTGTCTCTTTGAACCTCAAATTGTTATCAATTAAGCTTTGCTTTATTAAACAAACTTTGTTTGTAGTAAATGTCAGACATTCAACTTTTATTAAATAGGGTTAATATAATAGATCATTATCTTATTCTGAGGGTTTTGATTATTATAATACTTTATATTTAGAAGTTTGTAAGAAGCTTGAACATTGGAAGAACAAGAACTGAACCATGATTCACGACTTTTAGCTCTAGAGACTCACGTTCTTTGATTATATAGATAAATCAAGGCAGAATAATTAATTAAAAGGTTTGTTGCTCTGAAATTCATAAGAAGTTTAAACACTGAAAATGACAGATCTATGGCATGACTTGTAAACTTTGAGTTCTTGAGTTTGTCACTGCATTAAATCATAAATGCTCCCAAAATATTGAATAGTTATTTGTCAAAAAAAACCCATAAATTTGTAATTGATCGCATTATAGTATTTGACAAGAATATTTGCAATAAACAGTTGCCCCCCTTTCTCACCAAAGCAATCAGTTATACTTTTGAAACTAATTTTTATATTCTCTGGCCAATATATTTTTAAAAAAATGTAACCCCCCTCTCACAAAAGCTGATTTCTCTTTGGTTACATATTTTTTGAGTTTAATTTAAGACTCTGATTATTTAATAACAATTTTTTTTAATAACATGATTATGCCATGAGTGTAAACTTTAATAACCAGTGAATACCAAGTGAGTAGTGCTTAATAAATCTCTACCAAAAGCTGTCCTATACAATATTCCTAAATTTAGTTTCTAGCTTATAACTTTCATCAATGAGTTTTGAATTTGAAAGCAAGGCACCTAACTGCCACCCTATTTCTGCCGTTTATTATCAAGTTATCAGTCTAAATTGACAAACATATTAATATTTTCAATCTAAGCCAACTTTTTTGTATAGTCATACAGATCTGAAACCAACTCAGCATACACACACATATATATATATTGTAACAATATTTATTCAATGGTAAATGGGTTTGAACTAGAAATCAAAGGTATACAAACGACAAGTTTTGATTCAAACAAATAATTATATGGTGAAAGTTGGATAGTTAGTAAAATTCAAATAAAATGATTCAATTCAAATATATATTAATATTAATTAATATGATGATGATGGTGATTTATAATGTAAGAACAAGTCCTCCCAAAAGTATTTTTAATTTTTTCTAGTTTGAGTATTAAAAAAGGTGAAACTTCAAGATGTCAAACCTTCTAAAGAGAAAGTTTATTTTAGAAAGCTTATTAACTTGAATCATTTACAAACTATTACCATCATTCTTGCATTTCCCCAATGGACTGTATGATTTTTCAGAATTGTGGATATTACAAGCATCATTGTCAACCATTATCAACCACTGCATGATGAAAATTTCTTCAAGTTCAATCCATCTTCTGTGATCTCTAGTCTCTTTTCTTTACATCACCCCAACATAGTCCTTACTTCATTCATTCATCTCTCACACTGTCTTCTTTTCGGACTTTTACACTATCTTAAAATTCAATTTAAGATTTTAATTGTTCATCTATTATCATCTCTTCTGTAAATATGTCCAGTCCAATTCCAGTTTTTAATTCTTTCAAAGATATCAGAAACACCTGTTTGTTCTCTTACCCATGTCCTTTGAGTGATCTGAAGTCTCTGTATTGCTCTTCTGCTAAGTGCCCAAACCTCAAATCCATGAGTAAGAATTTGTAAAATACATTTATTAAAAACCTTCCCAATAAAACACATAGGCATATTTCCTTTTAACCCTTTCTCTTTCTTGTCCAGTTAAAAATGATCACAGCTTCAAGTCACTTGAATTCTGTCATTTTTAATGCTAAGTAAAGAATTTATGGTCATTTTAAAGCTTTAAAAAATACCATAAGATGCTGCCCTCTCTTGAATTATTTTACAAGTAAAACATCATTACTATTCAAATTTTAGTTTTAACAATGGAAAAAGGTGGTCCTTGTTTCATGCTGATTGGCTGTTGACCATATTGGCCAAAAAAGACTGCTTGTCAATAATTTTTACTGCTCCAACTTCTTTGTTTCATTTTGAAAATGATAAACAAATGTTTTAGACCATTTTAAAAATATTTTTTGACATATTATAAATTATTTTTATAAAATATACTGAAAATATAATTATTTTAAAAAAAAACAGTAAGGTTTTAGTAAAAAATTATATACTTTTACAGGAACATAGCTAACAACAATTTTCACATCTGTTAACAGTTTACATTGCTCCAAGCTCTGAATTTGATTTTCAAATAAAAACTAATGTTTTAGAATATTTTTCTGGCATTAATTTACATATTATAATGTATTTTGGTAAAATAAGCTAAAAATATAAATTATTTTAGGAAATTGTAAGATTTTAGTAAAAATTATTTACTTTTACACAAATGTAAATTGAGGAAAAAAATCATTGACATAAGCAACATTTTTTAATAGGTTACTAATTTTCTTTTTAAATTTGCTGCTATAAAATATGTTTATAATTATAAACAAAAATTTATTTTTGAAAAAACTTTCATTCACTTTCATATTCTGACAAATTATTAATTTGCTTTTTACAAACAAAACTAAAATGAATATAATATTAAAAAATGAATATATATTTTACTGCTGATTCTGTAATTGCCCAATCAAAAGTTTTGAGTTTTATCTCACTTGGCCAATAAAATAAATTGCAACTGATTAATATCAAGTTTTTTTTACCAAAAGCACTTCAACTAAGTTTAATTATATGATTAATTTCATTCATTATGTTTCCATCTGTGTAATAATCTGATCAAGTTATTTGTATTTGTTAACTTCTTCTAACTAATCATTATCAATCTTTATTTTTATCTTTTAAGACAATCCATTGAACATTACTTTAATCTTTTTAACATTTACCTTTAATCCTAATTTCTTACTTTGATCTGATAACTCTTGCAACACTTTCTAAAACTCTAAAGCATTATTTGAAAAAATAAGTACATCATCTGAAAAATCTAAACGACTTAAATAATCTCCACTTTTTTATTTCTTTAGCTCCCATTTTAAAACACAAAATACTTCTTGCAGAACTGCTGTAAAAAGTTTTTGAGATATTGAGTCACCATATCATTCACTCTTCTCAATGTTAACATTCCTGAGAGACATCCTATCTTATACTATTCTCACTATTAACCTTCCTAATATCATTATATCTAATTGTTGCTGTTGCATTTTTATAAATATTCTTTAGAATATGACAATATCCTGGTTCTATATCTTGATTATCTAATGTTTTAATCACTGAAGAAATACTTATAGAATCAAATGCCATTTCATAATCTACAAATAATGCATAATGGCAACTCATATTCATTGGTCCTTTCTATTCTCAATATTTGGATATGATCCACTTTGCTAAAACCACTTTTAAATGCAGCTTGTTCTTTTAGTTGGTTGAAATCCAAAGTTCTCCGTAGAAGAGTTGTAATTATCTTGGTAAAATTTTGTACAAAAACTGATAAAAGACTGATAGGTCTATAAATCCTAATATCTTTTTTATTATCTTTTTTAAATATTAATATTAATATTGCATTCTTTCAATCATCTAGTACATCTTTATTATTTAGATATTTGGTATATAACTTCGCCAAAAAAAATTCTATTTCTTTACCTGATACTTTTTAGATATCAATTATAATTCCATCTTTACCTGGAGCTATTTCCTTCTTCATAAATTTCAATGCATGTCTCAATTCTTCGTTTAAAATCTGGCAATTCTGAAGATATGATGTATAATTCTTGATAGAACTCTTGTATACATTTCATGATGTCATCTTTTCCATCTTTTATCTTATTGCAGATATAAGTTTCCTACAAATACCAAAATATTGTTTTACATTCTTGAGACTTTTATTCTCTTCTATAGCTTTCCTTGCTAGTTCCCAATTATACTTTCTTATATCATGATCAACTTTAATTTGCATCATTTTACAAAATTCAAGATATTCAATTCTTCTTAATGCATCATTTTATATATTTTCATATTTCTTCTTTTCTTCATAAATTCTCTAATTTCAGTAGCAATTTTATTTGTTAATTGCTGCATTTTTCTACCAGCTCTCTTTGTTGCAGTTTTTAAAAATGTATCAGATATATTCCTATTAATTTCATTCTAATCTGAATCATGTTCCAAATCTGCTAATACTTGTAACTGATTTACAAGTTCTAATTTAAATTCATTAGAATATTTCATTTCTGAAGATTAAAAATATCAAATATTAATATTATTTCTCTTAATAATTTTTGTCTCTTTAGTTTTGCATTAACATGTATCTTACATCTCACTAATCAATGATCTCTTTCTTTGTTGAATTTATTAAGACTATTACAATCTTAAAATGTGTATTTTCTGTTAGTCAAAATATAATCCAATTTTCCTGTACCTTCATTTGGATGTTTCTATGACCATTTCCTTTTAATTTTTCTTAACAAAAAGAATTGATAATGTAGTTTTTCTTTTCCTGCAAATTCTATAAATCTATGTCCTCTTTCACATCTATTATCATAACCAAATTTACCTACAGCACTTTCATCTTTCAATTGTTTACCAATTCTAGCATTAAAATCTCCCATAGCAATATTAAAATGTTGTTTGGTCTGATAAAAAGCGTTTTGTACATCCATATAAAAATTCTCTACTACTTCATCACTATAAGAACTTGTTGGGGAAAAAACCTGAATTAACTGCATTTGGTATCTGCTATTAAGTTGAATAATTAATCTTGCCAATCTGTCTGACACACAATCAATCTCCATAATGTTGTTCTTCCATGAATGAATCCTTCTACACTTGTACTTCCAATATTTGTGTTTTTGTAATAGAGTACCAAGTCCACTTTTTAAATCAAATTGTCTCTTTATCTTTTTTTTTAACTTCACAAAGTCCAATAACATCCCATTAAATATGACATAGTTCTTTTTCCAATTTTTTGCAATCTCCCTTTACTGAAAGTGATTAGAAGTTGTATGTATTTAAACAAAAGATCAACACTGAATGGCAGCTTGGGTCCACAATCAAGTAATTCTTAGCACTCTCTGCCTTTGGCCACCAACTGCTGCCTTATCTGGTGTCTTTACAGCCTCCTCAGAATAAGGGCCATGATTTATTTTTGTCTGTCATGATTGTAAATATCTATTAGAATTTTTTTTTTTCCATTTACACACATACAATCATTCTGCCTTCAAGAAAATTCAACTTATAATTTAGCAATGAGCTGTCAGGAATGTTAGTGAGCTGCCCATCCATGTTTGTATACTACATGAATAATCACATAGTAATAACATCTGCAATGAAAAGAACACATGTAGTGGACATTAAGAATTGTCCTGCTCAATTCCTTTAAGGCCTCTAAGAGGAATCAAAAGATCTCCATTCAGTTAACAGCAAAATCCAGACATTATAAGCAAATTAGATGTTAAAAGTTATGTTTAAAATAAATTTGATAAACAAACACAAACTAAATGAATAAATAAATAAACAAAAATTTTAACATGGAATATGTAGAACTGTTGCATATATACTCACAACTATTAATATGTGTACAAAATAATTTATATAATAATAATAATAATAAAAAAAAAAAATTTAATTTAAGGCCTTATAATATCTATAAATGAAATGATTTTACGATGTGAAATATTTAAACAATTCCAAACAATGGTTTTCTGTAGATATCATTTTTTTAACATACTTATTATTCTATTCATTAATTCCTTGAAAGATGGCAGTTTTGCTCTTGGGAACTGCTAATGATAGAGAGGAATTCCAACAGTATATGTGATTTTACATAGAGCATAGTATACAAAATTAACAAAGCGTATGAGGCAAAAGACCTCGAAAGCGCTTAGCGTGTAATAATTTCTGTGTATCTTTATAGCTTCTCATTCAAGTGTGGCATACGCTTTGTTAATTTTGTATATTAAATTATCAAATGAGAAGTCTTAAAATCTTTAATACTTTACAAATAGAGTATAGTATAAGTAGGTTTGGGTAGTTTTTATGACACTGTGAATTTCTTTTTTCATAACATTATTAATGAAAGCACTGGTTTGTTTTGAAATTTAGCAGTAATTTCTGAATTTGATTGCATTTTCTGGGTATTTTGGGTGGTATGGTTTTTGTTGCTTAGCCACACATAACAACTACTCTTCTCCTAAATAAAATTATTATACTAGTTATTTAATATAGGGTATATGAGCACAGACTTTCAGATGACCCATCACTCTCCACTCTATCAAATATCACTGATACACCCAAGCACATATATGCTGAAAAGATAAATAATCACCAATATACGTATTTCATGCTAAACCAGCAATCATCAGTTGGTTCAGATTATCATCTCCCACACATATATACTATAAGTGCTCAGATATATATTAAGATAGACAATCTTCCTACTTTAATGGACAGGCTCCAATCTACTACACCCTCCAACTCTTCAACCGTCCATCCAATTGAAAATCTGATGATGGAATGTTCAAAGGCCACCCTGAGGCCGAGATTCTTGTCACACCCATGTTGACCTAAAGTCAATCTGAACCCCACATGTACAGGACATAATCCATTTAATACATGTGCAAGGATGGGCAGACATCTCTACAATGTAATAACTGAAACACAGGTTTATTATATACCTAGTGTCTATATATGTAATATAGGGTATATGAGCACAGACTTTCAGATGACCCATCACTCTCCACTCTATCTAATATCACTGATATACCGAAGCACATATATGCTGAAAAGATAAATAATCACCAATATACGTATTTCATGCTAAACCAGCAATCATCAGTTGGTCCAGATTATCATCTCCCACACATATATACTATAAGTGCTCAGTCTATCTGACAATCTTCCTACTTTAATGGACAGGCTCCAATCTACTACACCCTCCAACTCTTCAACCATCCATCCAATTGAAAATCTGATGATGGAATGCTCAAAGGCCACCCTGAGGCCGAGATTCTTGTCACACCCATGTTGACCTAAAGTCAATCTGAACCCCACATGTACAGGACATAATCCATTTAATACATGTGCAAGGATGGGCAGACATCTCTACAATGTAATAACTGAAACACAGGCTTATTATATACCTAGTGTCTATATATGTAATATAGGGTATATGAGCACAGTCCTGTACATGTGGGGTTCAGATTGACTTTAGGTCAACATGGGTGTGACAAGAATCTCGGCCTCAGGGTGGCCTTTGAGCATTCCATCATCAGATTTTCAATTGGATGGACGGTTGAAGAGTTGGAGGGTGTAGTAGATTGGAGCCTGTCCATTAAAGTAGGAAGATTGTCTATCTTAATATATATCTGAGCACTTATAGTATATATGTGTGGGAGATGATAATCTGGACCAACTGATGATTGCTGGTTTAGCATGAAATACGTATATTGGTGATTATTTATCTTTTCAGCATATATGTGCTTGGGTATATCAGTGATATTAGATAGAGTGGAGAGTGATGGGTCATCTGAAAGTCTGTGCTCATATACCCTATATTACATATATAGACACTAGGTATATAATAACCCTGTGTTTCAGTTATTACATTGTAGAGATGTCTGCCCATCCTTGCACATGTATTAAATGGATTATGTCCTGTACATGTGGGGTTCAGATTGACTTTAGGTCAACATGGGTGTGACAAGAATCTCGGCCTCAGGGTGGCCTTTGAGCATTCCATCATCAGATTTTCAATTGGATGGACGGTTGAAGAGTTGGAGGGTGTAGTAGATTGGAGCCTGTCCATTAAAGTAGGAAGATTGTCAGATAGACTGAGCACTTATAGTATATATGTGTGGGAGATGATAATCTGGACCAACTGATGATTGCTGGTTTAGCATGAAATACGTATATTGGTGATTATTTATCTTTTCAGCATATATGTGCTTGGGTGTATCAGTGATATTAGATAGAGTGGAGAGTGATGGGTCATCTGAAAGTCTGTGCTCATATACCCTATATTACATATATAGACACTAGGTATATAATAAACCTGTGTTTCAGTTATTACATACTAGTTATTATAACTGGAAAATTGAAAAATACTTTAAAAACAGTCCACAAGTATGGCTATCTGAGCTATTAGGAAAACAGTTTTAATCAGCGCATTGAATCACTGCAACACCATTTCGTGAGATGAGTCTTTAAATAAACTAAAGTAAACTGCACTGAGTGAATTAGAATATTTATACTCTTCTTGATGTTGTTCAACAAGATTTGCCCTGTTTCCTTATGTTTTCTTCATCCTCTTCTCAAGATGTTGTATAAATGAATGAAAGAAATAAAATAGTTTTCTTTGCTCTTTTTCAATTAAATTTGTAAATAATTTAGTAAGAAAGCAAAATTGTTGCTGACATTTAAATTTTAAATGATAATTTTTAAAATATTACTAATTCGAAAATTTTAATATCATTTTTAGATTTCCCATGAAATTTACTATAGAAATGCAGGAAAATGTATTTTAAATTCCATTTAAAAAACAACAACAAATAAATACAAAAGGTATAAAATGCATAAGATTTTTATAATTACCTAATTAAAACTTCTTGCATGTATCAAAACAAGTTTCTTTTTCCTTTGCAATGTAATTTGTCATTATATATTTTTTACATATTACAAAATAAATAATTAATAATATAACCAAATGCATAAATTAACTTTTCTTTCAACCTTTTAAATCAGTGTAGTCCAGTAACATGCACATATGCAAATGACAGTTTATATATTTATGAGTTTTTATTAAATTACTTTTTTCTTGCAGCTTTGTAGTATAACTAATCTAAGCTGCAATTGAATTTGTTATAGTTACAATATATATATATATATTGTAATGGTCAGAATCATGTGATCAGCCAACAAGATTCAGAGATCTAGCAAAAGTACTTCAAACCCAGCATGTTTGGGATGTGGTAGTTGTGGAACAGTACTAAGCTTTAACCTATTTACCAGTGCTCCAAAACCTCCACTATTCAATCAACGCTCCTGATGCTACTAATAGTAATCATTTTTCTTCCGTCCCCTGAAATTAACTTTTCTTTCAACCTTTTAAATCAGTGTAGTCCAGTAACATGCACATATGCAAATGACAGTTTGTATATTTATGAGTTTTTATTAAATTACTTTTTTCTTGCAGCTTTGTAGTATAACTAATCTAAGCTGCAATTGAATTTGTTATAATTACAATATATATATATATATATATATTGTAATGGTCAGAATCGTGTGATCAGCCAACAAGATTCAGAGATCTAGCAAAAGTACTTCAAACCCAGCATGTTCGGGATGTGGTAGTTGTGGAACAGTACTAAGCTTTAACCTATTTACCAGTGCTCCAAAACCTCCACTATTTAATCAACGCTCCTGATGCTACTAATGGTAATCATTTTTCTTCGGTCCCAGTGGTCAGGGTAAAACAAGGACTCTATTAATTCAAACTCAGCCTGTCATGCATTAGAATTATTAATCTAAGATACTCACCGCCCCATCAGAACCTAATACTTTGATACAGCTCAGAATATTATTTTATATATTTCATAGGTTTTGAATATACCAGTAGATTATTTAATTAAGTATGGATATAGTTGGGTGGATGTGGTGAACCAGGGAATGACATGACAAATGTATAGATATACATGATTTATTAATACAAGATTCAGTAAAAAATAGAAATAACAATAATAAGATTTTGATTTTATTATGATCCATGTATGACTATTACATATGAACCAAAAATAATAATTACAACAATATTGAAATATCAGTCGTTATACAAATGTAAGCATTACAAAAGAATTATCTATTGATTGTAATAACAGTTTTTGTGTATCAGTAAGATAAATGTATGATTATTACAAAGAAATCACATGTCAATAATGACAACAGAAGTTATGAACCAGAAATAATAGTAACTACAATAATTAAACATTAGTATTAGATGTGGGTGAGCATTACAAAAGAACTATCAGTTAATAATGGTAAAACACTTGTGTATCATTATAGTAATTGTGTAAGCATTACAATGAAATCACATGTCACTAATGACATCAGAAGTTATGAATCAGTAATAATAACTACAATAATATTTAAACATCAGTATTAGATGTGTGTGAGCATTACAATGTAATCATACTATCAATAATAACAACAACAATTATGAATCAGTATGATACTGTATGGGTATTATCAATTAACCAGAAATAATAACTACAATAAATAGTAAATATCAGTATTATACGCGTGTGAGCATAAAAAAAAATGTTGACGTTTTTAGAATAGTTGTTATTTTTATGCCATTACCTAAAATATTATAGTAGTGAATTAAACTTATATATAATAAGCATTTTATCCATTGCTTTATTTTATAGCCCTCAATGTGTAGTTACTGTGATACTAGGTATTGAAATAAGAAAGTTTGGTTTGTTTTGGCAATGACTCACATTGTTGATCATATATGGGTTTGTTGATTTTGATGTATTAATTTAGACATTGGTAACTATTACAATGTCATTCTTGTTATTTAATTTTTTAATAATAAATTATTTTGTTTCTTTTATTACTGACTATTACTTGAATTATAAAATACAAAATATTGATATGCCAAATTAATAGGTGTTCAAATGTAACTCGTGCTGAATAAATTTGTCTTTTATATATGATTTATCATTAGTTGGAATAGTTTCATTTTGTAATTCATAACTTGCCATAATTTGTTTGTAATTGTGAAGTTTAATTGTAAGAAATTTAACTTCTTTCTTTGGTATTTTCTTATATTAATTATCAATTTTAAATTACAATTGGTTATTGGAAAGAAGTTTATATTTATTATATAGTGGCATTTTCTAGTATAGTTACATATGAAATTATTTAGCCATTATATATATATATGTGGTAACAGAACATTATTATACATGGGTTTAAACTGAAATTTCCACCTCGTTAAAAATAAAGTGGCATTTTCTTTAATAAAAAAAGAAAAATTTTAAATTATATTTCTTTTAAAGTATATTTTAATTATTTTAAATGGTATAATTTAAAATATATGTAAAACTCTGCATAGCTATATATTGCTGTAATCAAATTAAATTCACTTATTCACCTTTATTAAATTTTACAAAAAGAAAAAGAGAAAAACAAACCTATTACATTTTTTTCTCTAAAATTAAAATATTTTGTTTTTAATTATTATTATTATTATTATTATTATTATTATTATTATTATTATTATTATTATTATTATTATTATTATTATTATTATTATTATTATTATTATTATTATTATTATTATTATTATTATTATTATTATTATTATTATTATTATTATTATTATTATTATTATTATTATTATTATTATTATTATTATTATTATTATTATTATGATGATGATGATGATGATGATGATGATGATGATGATGATGATGATGATGATGATGATGATGATGATGATGATGATGTTTCAATAAAGACTTTATTGATCTCAATTGTTCATACAAGTTTATATCTAGAAAATTTCAAATTTAGCATATAATGAATAATATTAGGGTAAACATATATAAATGAATTTAGTGGTTACACTTTGTGGCTAATGGACTATAACAATATAAAAAATAAAAAAGCAAAAATAATCAGAGTTCTAAAGTTTGATGAGCTTATTTAGTTTTGTCCGCATGTCACTTTGAGTGTTAGTTGTATGATAGTTTTCTTTGCAGCATTCACAGCATTGATGGTTGTTTTAACAATGACCATGTTGCTGCATATAAGTGGTGGTTGGTTATTATTTTATCTCTATTTCAAATGTGTAGCAGTTTGTTGCTAAATGTAGCTGGGTGTCGTCTGGTGTTATTGCCAATTAAGAAAGTACATTGGGTGCACCAGTATGCATATAGAACAAATGTGGCTGCCCTAATGCTAGGTATTGATCTTCCCTGAAAAGCAGCCATTATGTGATTAATGATTATACCCTGTTTTCTGTAGGTGTTACACATCATCTGTCATATTTAGTTAAGTGCTACACATTGATAAATAAAGTGGTCCAGTACTCTTCTGCTCGATGGCAGAGTCCATAGAAGGGGGCAGTAGATATGTACATTCTTTTATGATAAGAAAGTGGGTTGTTGGCAAGGCAATGAGATTGAGTTTTATGATAAAATCAAAGAATTTGGGCTCTAGAGCCCATTTTTTATATTCCTTGAGTAGTCTCTTGTTGTTAATTCCTAGCATAGGTTGTATAACATTAGTATCTGCTTCTCTGTTTATTAAACCATAAATATCCCAGTATGAATACTTATGCAAATACTGTTCTGAAATCTTGTCTGTGGTTTTGCATTGGTATATAATGTTAGTGAAAAAAGACCCTTTTGGAAGTGGTCTATCTGTTGGAGTAACTTCTAGCAAGTGGTTAATTTTTGGGTATTTGGCAAGTATTGTGATTATTGAGTTCCTTAACCTCTGTAGATGAAAAATATTGATGTTATGCAAGCCAAGTCCATTTTTTATTATGGGTTGGCTAAGTTTTTTTGTGGAAATTGCTACTGTTTTTCTGGCCCAAAGTAGTTTATTATATATGGTTTAAATTTTTGAAATGAACACCTTTGAGAATGAAATAACCGGTACATAGAATGTTATTTTGGTTGCAATAAGCTGGTTAATTAACTGTACTTTGGAATATAATGAAAGATATGCTTTGGACAAGGAGTTTATAATTTTTGTGGCTTCTTTTTTAAATTTATTTTGGATATGGCATCTCATTCTTGTAATTCCCATAAGAAATGGGAACCCAAGGAAAGAGTTTGGTTTTGATTTGTAAATTGATGTACATGGTTTACCAGTGTATAGTGACTAGGCTGTGGTTTTTGCTGGGTTAAATGTTAATTCATATTTTTGCGAATATTCTTGCAATATCTTTTGCAGTTGTGGTATTTGTTTTTTTGATGTTAGGAATATGGTAACATCATCCATATAAGCAATGCATGTAGTGTGCTGTGTTTGGTATCTCGATCCCAGTAAATGCATTTTGTATGCTTTTAATAAGGGGATTGATGTAAAATATAAACAATAGTGAACTAAGAGGGGATCCTTGGGATATAGATTTGATGGGTGTGAAAGATGGTGAGTTTCTTCCATTTAAAATTATATGGATCTTTCTGTTCAGAAGCAGGTTTGCAATTATATAAAGGTGTGTTCTAGGAATTTCTGTGTCTTTTAGCATTTTCAGAAGTGTACATATATTGACTGAGTCAAATGCAGCTTCTATGTCAAGCTGCATGACAATGTGTCCATATTTTTTCCGTTGTTTTACTATGGCTAGACTTGCTTTGAAGAATAAGGCTGCTTCTGTTGTTGAAGAGTTTTTCTTTGCATATTATGATTCGGAGATAAGTGGCATTATATATGATTCAATTTCATCTTTAATAATTTTCTCCATAATTTTGATCGGCAAAAGTCCCATAGATATTGGCCTGAGGTCTGTAATAGGTGGGATAATTGCTTTCTTTTTATTATAGGGTACTATGGCTATTGGATAGGCACCCTCCATGGGTTGAATTTGTTGCACTAGATGGTTTGCTAACTGACACAAATATTCTGTTGTGAATTTACTTAGAGCTTTAATACAAACAATGGGACACCAGGACTACCTGGGTGGCAGGCGTTTTAAATAGTATTCAGTTTTATTATTATTATTATTATTATTATTATTATTATTATTATTATTATTGTTGTTGTTGTTGTTGTTGTTATTATTATTATTATTATTATTATTATTATTATTATTATTATTATTTTGTAAGTTAAACCTATCTCTATTATTCATCATAAAAAGATTAAGTTGTTGATTTATTTTTTACAAGTTAAAAATCATATTAATTAAAAATAAAGGAGATAAGAAAAAAATTTACTTGAAGTTTTGTTAATTTGTCTGCATGGGTCTATCCCACAATTGAGTAATTTGGGGTTATAAAAATGAGTTTAAATGAGTTTCTTTCATTGTTTTTGCTCCTTTCTGCCTGCAGCTGACTTAGAGTGAAGGAATCAAACTTATTTAAGAAAAATAGAATTATTTGCTGCTGTAAGTTGCTGTTGGCACCGTGGGAAATAACCACGACTGAAATAAAAGCTCACTTTTCCGATGAAAAAATGGAAAATAGTAGCTTGGGTAATCTGAATATTAATATCAGTGAGTAAATTCAGTTTTACAAGTAATAACTGTGTATTCATCATCAAAAAATGACTGGCCTGTTTTTCAGAACATTTCTGCCTGTCTAAAGTTTTATTAGAATAATATGATGAAGAAGACAGGGAGAGAAGGAAATAATACTGGTAAAAAATGAACTGTCTTAGCCAATGTTTTCAAAAGACCACACCTGCAGATAAATATATTGTTTGTCCATCTATGTTTATGCAAATTAACTTTGAAAGAAAATACATATTTGTACCAAATCTAAAAAGATGGACAATATTTTTTATTATAATAAAGCACCAGCTACTAAACCATAAAAACATTTATTGTGATAATTAAAAAAACTGAATAAGAAATGCATATGCACAAATAACAGCAACTTCAAAAAAAATGAAGATAGTTTGTTTTTGTGAACTGTTAATTTAAATGAGCTCAAAATATGGAGGTGAGACTATCTTGTTTATTGGTTATGTTTTATTTCTTCATGTCCTTGAATGCATATGTGTAAAAAAGAAAATGCACTTCTAATTTATTTATTTTTTTATCATTAAATCATTAATTTTATTAAAATGTCTTTATCCTTTATTCTTGGAAGCATTCCAAAACAATTATAAAATTACTTTGAGCAATAAGCTTGTATGTGTGTGATTTAAAAAATTTGTTATTAAAAACGGTATTAAAGAGATAGAAAAGAGATAATAATAATAATAATAATAATAATAATAATAATAATAATAATAATAATAATAATAATAATAATAATAATAATAATAATAATAATAATAATAATAATAATAATAATAATAATAATAATAATAATAATAATAATAATAATTCAATTCAATTCAATTCATTTATTTAAGTGCAAAACAACAGCATAAAGCCAATTACAGCTTGCACGTACAATAAAAGTGAAAATAAAACATATAACATAAAATGAAAATATAAATGTATACATAATAAAGTAAAATTTAAAAGACAAAATCAAACTTCACATTTCAGTTTAACAAGATTACAAAATTTCTTATAATCAATGTCACACAGATTAAGGTTACTCCCAATTTGATTATATAAAGAGGGTAACCTAAATAAAGGAGAAAATTTAAGAATATTAGAACGGCATGTTTGAATCTGATATACACAAGTAGACCTAGTATCATAACTCAAAGACCTAACTGAGATAGTTGAAACTATATCTGATAAAATAACCTGTTTATTAACAATTTTATAAAAATATTTCAAATCCCTATACTTTCGTCTAGATGAAAGATTAATCATTTTACCCTCCCAAGAAACATATTTGAAAAACTTCTTTGAAATAGACTGCAACAAGTTACATCCTTGCAAAGAACTAGGGTTCCAAATTATTGAACCATATTCAATAATAGGAAGAACCAATGAAAAAAACAATTTCCGTTTAGTATCATTACTGAACTGATAACCATGTCTAAGAATGGCACCCATAACCTTAAAAGCTTTACCAACAATCATTTCAAGATGAGGAGTAAAAGATCCATTACAAGAAAACATAATTCCAAGATCTTTTTGGCATTTAACTGAAATAATTTTATGAGAATTGATATAATAATAAAACTGTAAAACTTCAGATTTTTTGGAATAAGAAATAAAGGAACATTTATCAAAATTAACTGTCATATTATTTGACTGACACCAAGCACTAAAGTTATCAATATCCTTCTGAAGGAGAACACAATCGTTCACTGATACAAT
This sequence comes from Epiperipatus broadwayi, assembly GCA_028023455.1. Classification (NCBI taxonomy): domain Eukaryota; kingdom Metazoa; phylum Onychophora; class Udeonychophora; order Euonychophora; family Peripatidae; genus Epiperipatus; species Epiperipatus broadwayi. The sequence goes on along the minus strand of JAQFVV010000056.1, from coordinate 7,039,722 downwards.
TCTTCTAAAAATCTTACAGTCATCAGCATAGCTTAACAGAAAAGAATATCTCAAGCAATCATTAAGATCATTAACGTAAACATTAAACAGCATGGGTGCTAAAATACTACCCTGTGGAACACCTAAATTGCATTCAAAATTAAATGAAACTTTATTATTGAATTTAATATATGCTGTACGACTACATAGAAATGATTGAAACCAATATACAAGTTTATTAGAGAAACCTATTTTATGTAATTTATGAAGTAAGACACTGTGATCAACTTTATCAAAGGCTTTTGACAAATCAAAATAAATAACATCTAGTCTTTGACGATCTTCAATAGCATGAGCTATATGATCATAAATTGTCAGTAGATTACTATCAATTGATCTATTAGGACTAAAACCATGTTGAGAAGAAGAAATTATCTTACCCACATCTGAAATAATTTTATTATAAATACATCTCTCAAAAATTCTTGCAATGGTATGCAAAACAGAAATCGGTCTATAATTAGAAACACAATCTCGATCACCATTTTTGAAGATTGGAACCATTTTAGCACATTTCAAAACACTAGGAAAAGTACAAGAATTAAGAGACAGATTAAAAACAAAGGCAAGAGGTACTGCAATAAATTCGGCTAGCCCCTTATAAATAAAAGAAGGAATATTATCACATCCTAAACTAGAGTGAGTCTTAAGCCTCCTAATAGCTACAATAACATCTTCCCTAGAGATATGATCAATTGTACATTTAGCACTAGACAAATTGCCAGGAAATGTAATTTTAGAATCAATCCCATGTTGTGAAAAGTATAACTCTGCAAAATGTTTAGAAAAATCATCTGCATTTAATGCAGAACCGTGAGTCATTTGAACCTTTTTCTTACCCAAGCCTGAATTATTAACAAAATTCCAGAATTCTCTAGGATTAGAAGAAATATTAATTTCAATTTGTTTTATATACTCTTGTAAATCTCGTTTATAGATATATTTAGCCAATCTTCTAAAATTGATAAAATTATTATAATAAATTATATTCTGTGTCTTAAAATAGAGTCTATGATGGTAAGATTTCCTTTTAATAATCTTAATAAGAGTATATGAAAACCACAGAGGATAACCTTTGTTAAACGATAATTTATTAGGAATATATACATCAATAAAACCATTAAAAATTTTCAAAAAATAATCCAAGCAAGAATTCACATCATTAATTGAGTACATATTATTCCAATCAACTTCAGAAAATTTTCTACAAAGATCAACATAATTACCCCTCCCATAATCCCTTTTCACAACATTAGAACAAGTAATTTTAGAATAACACATCTTAATATAAAATTCGATAGGTGGATGATGAACATCAATTGGAAAAGAAACAGAGACAAAGTGAAAATTACTAACTATTGGTACATTACAAAGAACACAATCTAAAGTACGCTGAAAACTATTAACAACAGGGTTATATTGTTGAAGCCCAAAAAATTTGCAAAATCTAAGCATTCTTAAAGCTTTCTGAGATAATAAAGAATAATGCATAATAATCTTACCCTTAAATAAATCAGGCATATTCAAATCACCAACAATGATAATATTATTATATCTAATCAAAAAATCTTCAAGTGCTGTCAAGAAGTAATCAAGCTCTAAAAGTGAGATATTAGGTTTAAAATAAATATTTCCCAATATACATTTAAAATTATGATCCATGTAAACTTCACACCATGTAGATTCACATACAGAAGAAGTAAAACATAGATTTCTATATAAAACATTTTTGTTGATAGCAATAAGAGTACCACCTCCTCTAGCTGCATATTCTAAAGATCTATCCGTACGTAAAATATTATACCTATTATCAAGGAAAGAACAATCAGAAAATTGTTGATTTAACCAAGTCTCTGTAAAAAATATCAAATCAAAATGCTCTGTTTCAAAGAATTGTTTAATTTCCACACACTTAGTTCTCATCCCTCTAACATTCATATAAAAACAAGACAGCCCTACCATATTAAATTAAAAATAAATCAAAACAAATAAATAAATGATATCAAGTAAAGAAAAATGTAAGTAAGTATAGTGAATAAAGAAAATAAGAAATAAAAGAAAATAAAGAAAATAAGAAATCAAAGAAAACAAAGAAAATAAATAAATAAATACCACTAAAGTTTTAAAGAATTAGCCAAAGTTCCATAAAAAAAACGAATGGAAGCACCACGAGGCCATAAATTGGAAGAGATTAAATCATTATGTTTATGAGCAGGAGCAGATATATAAAAGCAAGAAGATTTCAAGTTATACATATTAATTTCATGACATATGATCCTAGTTCTTAAACGTTTTTCAAGAAAGACCTTAATATTATATGAATTAAGACTCACTGGCATATTAGAAACAAAATATTTATTACATTTTGTATTAATATTATTAATAATATTATTATGAATTTTAGAAATACCAAACCCCCTTTCCACAGGTAGTCTACCTTTTTTACCAGAAGTTGAAAAAGAGCATCCCAAACCATTTCCCACATTAACCTCATTATCAATATAATTGTTATATTTAGAGAAATGCGAATAATTTGCTCTATGAGTAAAAAAACCTCTATCAGCATTCGCTAGACAATTTTTTTTTCTGAAATTTGATTTAGAAAAGTCACCAGAAAAATTACTACTATACTTTTTTGGAACAGAATGTGAATATCCATCCTTCAATATATACTTTTTATCAGGAAAATTATCATAATATCCCAGCGATGAATTATTAACAGAAAAGCCAGAAAACTTGTTAAATTTTTCATCATCATTAAGTCTAGAAAATTGTTTTTGATATTTATCAGACTGCCTATAAATTTTAGTTTTATAAACTTTTCCTTTATTGTATCTTGTACTATTATCAATTCCACATCCAATATATTCATCACATGAATGAAAATCCTGATCTAATATCTTATTATTACCTTTATAATCAACATTATAAATGCTATTGTTTTTATTTTTATCTTTTTTCCCAAAACTGTTTTTATCTTTATCTCTAATAAAGAATGAGGACTTGGGCAACTTTTCTAAGGTATTATTACCCTTAAAAGATGAATTAACATCACCAGCACAATCAACCTCAGCAATATCCCCAAAAACTTGTGTTTCCAATAAATCACATTGTATACCTACATCACCAGAAATAACACCATCACCAATAGCTTTAGATTCCTTCACACCAAATTTTGCCATATTCATAATCATACTATAAACTTCCTGAAGAGACATAGATTTTAATAATTCAAAAGTAAAACCAGCCAAGTCTACTTTTCTACTTTCCTTATCTTGAAGCAAATTAACTATATCCACATTAGAACTAGAATTTAAACTCCTATCAATACCTAAATTATTATCACTTTTATCTTTAACACTATCTCTATTATAATTATCCCTTTCAGAAATATTTTCAATATGTATATCCGATTCCACATCTATAAGATCATTATTATTAACTATATCCACATTAGAACTAGAATTTAAACTCCTATCAATAGCTAAATTATTATCACTATTACCTTCAACACTATCTCCATTATATCTATCTCTTTCAGAAATATTTTCAATATGTATATCAGATTCCACATCTATAAGATCATTATTATCTGTTGACCTAACATTCCCAATATTCCTCATTTTATCCACAGACAATTGATTACATTCTATACAATGGAAAAAACCCAAACCAACAGAATCAAAAATTTTTGCATCAGACCTGGACAAATTCAAACAAGATATATGAAAATACCCTTGACAAAAACCAGAGCACTTAATTCCATTATCCGCATCTGACAATTCTACATTACAATAAGTACATTTAACCCCAACTACATTTAATAATAATAATAATAATAATAATAATAATAATAATAATAATAATAATAATAATAATAATAATAATAATAATAATAATAATAATAATAATAATAATAATAATAATAATAATAATAATAATAATAATAATAATAATAATAATAATAATAATAATAATAATAATAATAATAATAATAATAATAATAATAATAATAATAATAATAATAATAATAATAATAATAATAATAATAATAATAATAATAATAATAATAATAATAATAATAATAATAATAATAATAATAATAATAATAATAATAATAATAATAATAATAATAATAATAATAATAATAATAATAATAATAATAATAATAATAATAATAATAATGAGGGTTGGTTTGTTATGTGGTAATGAAATGTTAAAATATTCTAAAATGGCTGGTGCTCATTAATTATAAATCTTTCATCATCATGTGATTCACTGGCTAATGCTGACAGAATTATAGTGAAAATCTAGTCAAATTTCATTAAAAGTATATATACATGGTTAATAGAGCTGCATTTAATCACACAATGGGGCTAGGGTACATTAAATAGACTCTCTATCTGACCAGAACTATATATATATATATATATGAAAATATAATGCATAATGCTAGCTAAAAATTAAATAGAAAATATTAAAATCATCTTTCCAAATATTAAGTTATTTCAGCAATGCCCTTTGTTTGAGTTTAGGTGTTTGAGGTTTAGACTTAATATTTATTCACAGAGAGCATTGCTAAAATATCTTAAGCATTTGGAAGGATAATTCAATATTTTCTATTATATATATAATAAATATATTATAATGTCCTAATTCTTGAATAACTATAGAAACCAAAGGATAGTAGCATCTATAGCTTTCAAAAACTAAGAATATCACAATGTATAGCTAATGAACTGTTTTCAGAAAATTGCCTTAGATTGAAAATATTAATATATTTGTCAATTTGCATTGCTAGTTTGATAGGAGAACAAAAAAATAAAAGATGGCTGCTAGAGAAAAGGTGCATTAAATCGAAAATGTCCAAGTGCATTGCTTCCAAATTCAAAGCTCTTCATTAATGAAGCTAGAAACTTATTTGGAGATATTGGACAGGTCATCACTGAATAGAGGCAGTCAGAGTTAGAAAAAAGGACTTTCTATTGAAAAGCATTAGATAAGTATTATGCAAAATGGATCATGTGATGGTCTATTCATTTTATGCTCTGCATGTTATTGTCTCTCTTGTATTTTCAATGTCATCATTAATTATCAAACATTTTTTTAATTAAAACATTTTTTAATCTTAATACTAGACAAGTTTTTTTGTCTAATTGAGATTCCACTTAAGCCATTATTGTATTATTTTTATATGTTTTTTGAAAATCACTGAAGAATAATGATAAATGATGCTCTATGCACTTTAACACTATGTTAAATCCATATTCTAGATCAATTTTGACAGCATCAAAAAATTGATTCACAAAATTGATTCACAAAATCTTTTTTCAATCACTTTCCAATTTTAGAATTAAAATTTCCATGGCAATTTAAAAATATTATTTGGTTAGATCAAAATCATTTTGTGCATTTACATAAAAGTTCTCTATTTCTGCATCACAAATTAAACCAGGCAAAACTCACTATATATATATTGCCACATCCAACAAGCTAGAGTAATCAATACACAAGCATAAGAGGTGGTGGTCATGTGATGTTTATTGGTTCATCACAAATTAACTTACATTTTTAATTTATTATAAATTTTATTCTGTTTGAGTTCACAATATTTACTCTTTTAATACATGTTTACCTTTCAAATTAATTATCTCTTTATCTTTTTTATTTATTTCATAAAGTCTGACAATGTCTCATTTAATATTAGGCAGTTCTTCAAATTCATGCAATCCATCACTTGAAAGCAATCTATAATTGAAGTTAACAAAATAAGAAATTAAATGACAATTTATATCTGCTATTAGAAGCTACTGTTTGCTTTTCTTTACCAATTGCTATCTTGACAGATTTTAAAATTTTCTATATGGAATCAAAATCTAGTTTTGTCTCTTATGACTGTAACTCCTATAGAGAATCAACTTCGATAACCACCTATGCAGCCATTTATTTTACATCCAAGTTCCCTCACTCACTCCAGTGTTTCAGTTCATCACCATCAGGCATTATGGTGTTTTTTTAATCTCAAAATTCAGTAAATTTACTACAATGCCTGATATGCAGCAGTAAGCATTTCATTCATGTTCAATACTATATGAATAAATTCCCCAGAAATAGCTTTTGCTGTAACAAAAATATATAGAATGGACATTATAAATTTTTTTTGCTTAATTTTTTTAAAACTCAAAGAGAATAGGTATTAACCTATTACTTTTGCATCCATATCTATCTATCTATCTATCTATCTATCTATCTATCTATCTATCTATCTATCTATCTATCTATCTATCTATCTATCTATCTATCTATCTATCTATCTATCTATCTATCTATCTATCTATCTATCTATCTATCTATCTATCTATCTATCTATCTATCTATCTATCTATCTATCTATCTATCTATCTATCTACCTACCTACCTACCTACCTACCTACCTACCTACCTACCTACCTACCTACCTACCTATCTTTCTGTCTGTTTATTTATCTATCCATCCATCTATCTACTTATTTATCTATCTTCCAATCTATCTATTTACTTATCTATCTATATGTAAGTTTAAGAGCTTAATGTTATTTAGTTATATGTATTATAAATTATTCATGCATAATTTAGCCTTTCAATGTGTTTATATTTGTCCTTTTTCTTTTTATGCTTTTTAAAATTATTTGGCCAATAATTTTTTTAACTTTCTCTTATATCCAAATCTTTTTTCTAAAATTATTTTAATTTTAAAATATCATAAAATGCATAATTTAATTAGCAGAAGAAATGGCCTGAAACTTTTGCAAGATTGCTCTATATAAAATGTTCTGTTTTTTTAAAATCAATTTTCGATAAACAGAAGCGCATCAGTATTGCTTGGTTTTGATTTCAAAGCTTGCTACGAATAATAGAAAACCTTAAATAATACAAAAGTTTAACATACATACATATATATATATATTCACATACATTTATGATATTAAGATTGCCTGACTGCATTAAAAAATAAAATAACTTATTGATGGGTGATTAAATATATATATTTAAATCTTGAGTTCCTGAAGCTGAAGTTGCTGAGTCCACGGATATGGGTCACTATTATATTGTTTTATCTTACCAGTTGAAACAATGTGATAACATCCGTAGTATCTGCATACATAAGTTCTTTTTATACTATTTCTAAATTTGTTCTGAATTTAAAATATGAGCTTATTGTTTTTTGAAAATTTATTTTTGCTCAAAATATATTTTTTTAATACTATTCTTATCTGAGAATTAATTAAATAACCTTTAACTCTTGATTCTGCCACCCAATTATTCTATTAAAATGCACAGGACAACAAAACATAATATATGTTTAAATAAATAAATATGAGTTTTAAAAAAAATTGGAGTCAGAATGTGTTTGTGGATAATTAAAGAGTGGAAATGTAGTTATAGTAAACCCAATCTCATTGACTACACCTTAAACTAACTTAAGTGTCTGAAAACAGTAAGGTAACAAAAGAATTAATGTTGAGAGAATAAGACAAAGAAGATAGAAAAAAGACACATAAGTCAGTGCTAAAATCAGCACCTAATCTTTGATGAACCATCTTATTTTACAAGGCAAAATGAAGTACTCTTGATTAATTACTATCTATCAATTATTTATAGTTAATATTATTTAACTACCATTTTACTACTTATCACCCACAAACCCTGTTATTAGCTTTAAATTCAACATCTAGTAAGATATATTTTTTTATTCTGTACAAAATATAAGGATTCCTTTTTAACAATTCAAGATTAAATTGGAACAGTGCATGGATGACATATTTTAACAAAATTTTTAAAAAGTTACTAAAATCGATATTTAAATGAGATTAAGAATTCAAAATTCTAAGTGGATGTATATTATAATGATAATTTTTAAATGAATGCTCAATAAATATTTATTTTATGGTTAATTTTCATTCAAATAAAAATACTTAATTCCAAAATATACAATAATGTTAACCAAAGATCTATGGTGATGATGACTTATAACCTACCATCGAAAGTTAAATTAAGTACATTTACTCCCAAAAGTATTTTAATCTGTTTTTTTCTAGTTTTAATAATAATAAAAAAGAAACTTTAAGACACCAAACCTTCTAAATAGAAAGTTTACATTTAGAAAAGTTATTAAAGTCCAATTATCATCATTAATAAATTATTATTAACATTATCGCTGCATGTCTCCCAGTAGATTACATGATTTCTCAGAGTTGTGGATATCAATAGAATTATATTTGGAGTGAGTTTGATAAGCAAGAACAAACTAAGTTGATTAATAATAAAAATAAATTAACAGTTTATTAATAATAGATACATAAATTTGTTGCTTATGTATTTGAAACTATTACTAGTATAATAAATATAATACAAAACAAGAAAGATAATAAAAACAATAATTATTAGAGGTATTTTAAACCAAGGTCTTGCAATAATTATATTAATAAGATCTTACCAAGTCTAAAGTTTGAAATCATGATTTTATGCAGATATTGTTCTTTTACTATATTAATGAATAAACCCTAATTAGTTCATCCAGTATGGTAGTTAGCCTCCTTGGGTATTGGTGATGTTAGATAGGGTATGCAGTACATATTGATAGGTCTTATAGCACAGTCAACTGCTTTCCTCATGGCAAGATTAAATCAGACATTGATTAGTTTTAGCAAACTTCAGCATTAGTCTCTGAATCTGATTGCATAACTCCAGGTGTTTTAATTGGTATGGTGGTTGGTTTTTTAGCCACACATAATACATAGTTTTCTGCTAGCTAAAGTCTTCATATTTGCTGTTATAAACAAATTATTAAAAATACTTTAAAACAGTTAGCAAGATATAGCTATTCAAGTTATTTGGTGAAAACTTTATCCAGCAGTTTCTCTTATTTCTTGGAAACACTCTGCACTACTTCTTGAGTTAAAGTGTGGAATAGACTTCATTGCCATAGTTGTCTGTTTCTGATGTATTTATGCCCTAGTTATTTTTTATGTCTATCACTATACACTGTACTCAATGGATGTTTTCCAAACAATAGGTACATTAGTTTTATCTGAAAACATCTTACTACTTCAGGAATAAATATTCATTTCACAATAACTTGTGGAAACAAACATATTTTTAAATTATATCATTATTTTATAAATGATTAAACAAATATATTCCTCTTTATTTACATTAGCAACAAGAAGAAACAAAAATCATTTAAAAATTAAATGATAACTTTCTTAATTTTAGTAACCCATAATTTTTAAAAACATATTGAGATTTGCCATTCACTTAACTATATAAATGGGTAAACTATATATTTAAAATACCATTCAGAGGTTAAATGTGAAAAGATCCCAAAATACTGTACATTTTCATAAACTATACAATTCAAATTCTTGCATGCATCAAAACTTTTTTCTTTCTTCCTTTATATAGTTAGACTATAATCTTATTGTTTTCAATTTTTCATAGTACAACTTCTTTATAAAATTTGTAATAGCATATAAAAAATATCTATAGACCAATTTTTGTTCTTTTAATTGCCCAAACTAGTGTACTCAAGTGAAGTGTATGCTATATTTAATATTTGCGCATATATACATGACAATTTATACGTGGGGGGTATGCAGTTTTGTAATGTAACTAATTTAAGCTGGCATTGTATTTGTTTCAGTTACAATATATATATATATATATTATACCGAGACAAAGTCGGTATATGTAAACACACACACACTCAAGCAATGTAAAATACTCTATTTTATTTTCTTACAACTTATGATAAAAAATAGATATAGTTTTCTTTCCATACTTTCTAAAATACACTCGTAAAATAAAATATTAATATGTCTAATTAAATAGTTTAAGGCTTTAACATAATTTACTAAAATAATATTCTCTAAAAATGAAAAATAATATGCCATTATAAATATCAATAAATAATTTATACTTGTATATGCCGCGGGGGTAATTAAAAAGGGATATTTTAAATTATAATTGTAGTAAAAGTAAAAGCTTATAGAAATGATTTTGAGAAAGATTAAATGCTCGACTTTTAGCTAATGTAAATTATATTGTTCTCGTAAGACACGCACACACGTATGCATCCAAGGTGTGAATGAATATAAGTTTGTTAACTGAGATTGCAATATGAGATTGCCTAAACATAAGATTGCCTTAAGCACATGGATTGAGTAGGACACGGACCCCAATGACAACTCTAAGAACATGGAACTCTGGGGGGAGATTCGATCCTCAGATAAGATCCAACCCATATAAATATCAAGCAAAATCTAGAGAAAAAAAAAAATATAAAATGTTAAGAGAAGCTAAGTCAAATTGTCAATTTTTTGTTCAATTTTCTCAAAATTCAATTTAATTCAAAATACTTCGTTTGTACTATCCGTTGCAAGATGATCGATATGAAATTAATATTTAGAGCGTCGACTGTCATGAGGGGCTAGGAAACCCTTCAGTGATTGATCGACGCTCCGCCACCAGAACATCTCCATCGCTATGAATACTTAATAATATTACCATCTAAAATTAGTGCTCCAACCAGTTTAATAATGTTCCGTGAAATACATGAATCATCCTTATTTATTACGCTCAACTTTAAAAGAAATGAACAACCTCCTTATGGAAACATCATCTCCCATGTTCAAACCTCCACTTAATTAGAAGCAGCGGAAGAATAAGCCAAAATCCTAGGTAAACACTTTATTTTTTTATGCTTTCATTCATTCCATACGTAAACTTTTAAAAAAGGCAATCTCATAATTAACTAACTTTGATTTCATAAATTAAACTATAAAATATTCCGTAATTCATTATATTTAAAAACTTATTATTGTAACTTATTATTGTAATCTCAACCTTCGTAAAATCAAACACTATGCAATTCCTAAAATTTAAATCTCAGGACTTTTCAAATATGAACTTTGACCCTAATTATTATCTTATAATTTATAACACTTACCTTCAAAAAATGTAAAAAAGGAAATTTATATTCTATCATCCATATTTTATGATATATGATATGTTCTTTTCTGTGCGAGTGCGTAAATGCGTGTTGTGTGCGTGTAAATAAAACTTTTAACCAATGTGCTTTTTTTTTATATATTCAATAAATTTGTTCAGTATTTAAACAAGTCGAGCATTTCTCAAATCATTTCCTATAATTAAATCTTTATTCTATTTTCGTCTTGATTATTAATAAAGTTAGCATTTATTCGTATAATTAATTATATTACTTTAGATTTATCTTTAATAAACCTTGTTGCTTTTTAAAATGTCACTTACAAACATCGTGCCGTAAGTCACGATGTTTATTTATTTATTCCATAGTTAAGATAGAGTTAAGAGTTGGGAGGGTCTATTATAAAATATAAATAAATGTCAATAAGTTGTAAATATAGCTGGAATAAATAATTCTACCGGACGGTATGATATAGGGGGATGATCTTATAAGCTTCTAATTGTTTAGAGATATAAATGAATAATCGTATTGGTCCCAAATAACCAATGACCCGGTCCAATGCTTGGATCGATCAGTTAGTTAATCAAGCGTTTTCTCCATTGGTTATCATAGCGTCCTTTACCAGAATAGTAATTTTGAAAACAATTACATCGCGACCCTGAGCGACCCTATTGGTCCATGCTGGGAGTTTGAGCTTGTGGGCGGGATTAGACTTCGAAATCGTTTTGATATGACGTAAGGTGATGCGAGAAGTTAAATTGTAATTAAATCATCGTATCTGGCACCCCCTTGTATTGATAGTGAACAGTTATCGATATAAGAAAATAAATAAAGCTTTACGCTATGTCATGTTTGTTTTGGAGCTCTCAATCCCTATATGATCGGTTGAGCAAGCGGCCGGTTACAATTGGCGCCCAACGTGGGGCTAATACAAATGACGCTTCCAAACGTGAAGCTAATACAAATAATGTTTTAGAGAAGCAAATCAAAATATTAGCCAAAAGCGGCCGAACCTCGTAAAGGACGCAAAAAATTTTTTCATGTTAGCAAAAACTGTGGACGAATACAAAGGGAGAAAAGGAAAATAAGTAAACGGAACAAAATACAGCGATTCACAATATCGCAAACCTTTTAATAAAACATTTGGAGCCGGAGCGAAATAAAATAAATAAAAAAAAAAAAAAAAACATAGCGGGAGATAGAGGCGCGGACGTCGATTAATCACTTTTATCATAAATAAAGAAATAAAATAATCACGTTCCTGTAAGCATCAACAAAAAGTTATCTTTTATCAAATGGACAGCAATAACGATACTGCGTGGGAGGAGACAGGGGAAAGCCCTATAACATTCAAGAAGATAGAGGTTAAAGAAGAGGCCGAATCAGACATAAAAATGCTCATAAGAATGATGAGCCAAATGATGATAGAGATGAGGGAAGATAGGGAAGAAAGAAGGAGAGAGAGAAAGGAGGAGAGAGAGGAACTCATTAGGGAGATACGAAAAATAGTGAAGGGAGACACAGGAGAGTCAGAGGAGGAGCAGAGCAAAGAGGAAATAAAGACCGACGAAATAAAGACTGAAATCACCTCAATAAAAATAGAGATCGGCGCAGCAAAAGCCGAGATAGAAGAAGCAAAGGCAGAATTGGAAGACGTAAGACAAAAGGTGGACGCGATAGATAAAAAGATAGAAGGAATCGAGCCACAACAGAACATACCGAGAGAGATTATGGCCGAACATCTGGAGGAATTGGAAAAGAAATTCGAACAGAGAATAAATGTGCGGGAACCGAGCCAGTCGTGGGCCGAAAGGCAAATAAAAATTGAAATCTTCAGGGCAGGTGAAAACGAGAATCCGATGGACCACGTGGAGAGCGCACGGAACCTGTTCTCTGAGCCCTCTAAGCCGGAGCCGGACAAAATCAATATTGCCAGCACATACCTGCAAGGGCCAGCTAGAGATTGGTGGCGAACGATCGAGTTTAAACCTAGATCATTCGTGGAATATCGAGAAGAGATCCTACGAAGCTTTTGGAACGCCACCAGACAAGAGGGGATCTACTTTCACATCACCAATAAAAAGTACGGGTTCAAACCTACCGAGACGATAACCCAGTTCTATTACAGGCAGGTGGCCGGCCTCCAGCAGCTGCCAGCGTATCACATGACGGAAGAGCAAATCATCTCGATCATCCGACACAACATGCCGACAGACATCAGGCGGATGATGATAAGCCGGGATGACAAGGGCATCCACGAGATGGGAGACGCCATAGCCAAGTTCGAGCGAGCGGAAGGACGGGGAAGGCAGATAGAGAGGCCAAGACAAGAACCAGATAGGAGAAAGCTACCACCAGATCGATACTAATGAAAATTTAGGCTAAAAACACGCTGACAAACACGGATTTGCCAAAGGAATACGATTACCGGAGCACGATTTATAAACAACTGGAACTGAAGGAAAATGACCTCGGACCGGAAAGGACCTACACGTCGCATCACATCATACAATAACAAGAGGGGAAGGGGGGTTAATAAAGCATCTTTTCAATCAAAGCCGACCGCAGATAACTAAACACGAAAGGAAACTATTCGAGATAAATAAGTCAACATTTCTGAAAGCCATTTTAAATAAGTCAATATTTCTGAAAGCCACTTTTAATAAGTCAATATTCCTGAAAGCCATTTTAGATCAAAGAACGTCGCCCGACTTCAACTAGACCACCTAAAGAAAGAAAGAAAAGCCGGATCACGAGAGTGCACTATTATTGTTCCTTCCCTCACTATTTACCATTGTGTTAGGAGGTACAGAGCTCGGATATTTCGAATGCTTATTGTACTATAAAAGATTATTCGCTACCTCGTACATGTTGTCGTTTTTGCAGAGGGGACTTCGGAAAGGTCCATCCCCCTGCCTTCCATTAGATAGGCCGTAAGAGAATGCCTATATGTTCGTAATCTTGCATCGCGGGACTTTGGAAATGTCCATCCCCATGCCAACCTTCCACCCAGGGTGCCTGTACCAGATTGGGCAAGATATACCAATTATGGCACGCCGAGTTTAGTTCGTAGATGTCAATCCGAGCCTGACCACATGACCTGCCACTTTCGTTTTCTTTATGTGAGGGGAAGTCGAACTGTAGGGTAGTCGGCTTACACGGAGCGGGGTAAAGAAAGAGAGATAGAAAGAAAATAAATAATTTTATTGTGAAAAAAAAATTAAAATGCCAAACCTCACATTTTAATTTTTTGGACGGATCGCGGGGATATATACCGAGACAAAGTCGGTATATGTAAACACACACACACTCAAGCAATGTAAAATACTCTATTTTATTTTCTTACAACTTATGATAAAAAATAGATATAGTTTTCTTTCCATACTTTCTAAAATACACTTGTAAAATAAAATATTAATATGTCTAATTAAATAGTTTAAGGCTTTAACATAATTTACTAAAATAATATTCTCTAAAAATGAAAAATAATATGCCATTATAAATATCAATAAATAATTTATACTTGTATATGCCGCGGGGGTAATTAAAAAGGGATATTTTAAATTATAATTGTAGTAAAAGTAAAAGCTTATAGAAATGATTTTGAGAAAGATTAAATGCTCGACTTTTAGCTAATGTAAATTATATTGTTCTCGTAAGACACGCACACACGTATGCATCCAAGGTGTGAATGAATATAAGTTTGTTAACTGAGATTGCAATATGAGATTGCCTAAACATAAGATTGCCTTAAGCACATGGATTGAGTAGGACACGGACCCCAACGACAACTCTAAGAACATGGAACTCTGGGGGGAGATTCAATCCTCAGATAAGATCCAACCCATATAAATATCAAGCAAAATCTAGAGAAAAAAAAAAATATAAAATGTTAAGAGAAGCTAAGTCAAATTGTCAATTTTTTGTTCAATTTTCTCAAAATTCAATTTAATTCAAAATACTTCGTTTGTACTATCCGTTGCAAGATGATCGATATGAAATTAATATTTAGAGCATCGACTGTCATGAGGGGCTAGGAAACCCTTCAGTGATTGATCGACGCTCCGCCACCAGAACATCTCCATCGCTATGAATACTTAATAATATTACCATCTAAAATTAGTGCTCCAACCAGTTTAATAATGTTCCGTGAAATACATGAATCATCCTTATTTATTACGCTCAACTTTAAAAGAAATGAACAACCTCCTTATGGAAACATCATCTCCCATGTTCAAACCTCCACTTAATTAGAAGCAGCGGAAGAATAAGCCAAAATCCTAGGTAAACACTTTATTTTTTTATGCTTTCATTCATTCCATACGTAAACTTTTAAAAAAGGCAATCTCATAATTAACTAACTTTGATTTCATAAATTAAACTATAAAATATTCCGTAATTCATTATATTTAAAAACTTATTATTGTAACTTATTATTGTAATCTCAACCTTCGTAAAATCAAACACTATGCAATTCCTAAAATTTAAATCTCAGGACTTTTCAAATATGAACTTTGACCCTAATTATTATCTTATAATTTATAACACTTACCTTCAAAAAATGTAAAAAAGGAAATTTATTTTCTATCATCCATATTTTATGATATATGATATGTTCTTTTCTGTGCGAGTGCGTAAATGCGTGTTGTGTGCGTGTAAATAAAACTTTTAACCAATGTGCTTTTTTTTTTATATTCAATTAATTTGTTCAGTATTTAAACAAGTCGAGCATTTCTCAAATCATTTCCTATAATTAAATCTTTATTCTATTTTCGTCTTGATTATTAATAAAGTTAGCATTTATTCGTATAATTAATTATATTACTTTAGATTTATCTTTAATAAACCTTGTTGCTTTTTAAAATGTCACTTACAAACATCGTGCCGTAAGTCACGATGTTTATTTATTTATTCCATAGTTAAGATAGAGTTAAGAGTTGGGAGGGCCTATTATAAAATATAAATAAATGTCAATAAGTTGTAAATATAGCTGGAATAAATAATTCTACCGGACGGTATGATATAGGGGGGATGATCTTATAAGCTTCTAATTGTTTAGAGATATAAACGAATAATCGTATTGGTCCCAAATAACCAATGACCCGGTCCAATGCTTGGATCGATCAATTAGTTAATCAAGCGTTTTCTCCATTGGTTATCATAGCGTCCTTTACCAGAATAGTAATTTAGAAAACAATTACATCGTGACCCTGAGCGACCCTATTGGTCCATGCTGGGAGTTTGAGCTTGTGGGCGGGATTAGACTTCGAAATCGTTTTGATATGACGTAAGGTGATGCGAGAAGTTAAATTGTAATTAAATCATCGTATCTGGCGCCCCCTTGTATTGATAGTGAACAGTTATCGATATAAGAAAATAAATAAAGCTTTACGCTATGTCATGTTTGTTTCGGAGCTCTCAATCCCTATATGATCGGTTGAGCAAGCGGCCGGTTACAATATATATATATATATTATAGAAAAAAGTGTCATGATACAGTAGTAAAACCTGGTTTCAAATATGAGCTAGATAAAATGTAAAGAAAAACTTTGGGGTATTAATTAGTCATTCTTAGTTAAAGAATTATTAAACAAAGATGGAAAATGCTCAAACTCTCACTATCTATTATTTTGAAAGCCTGTGAATCTTGTTTTTTCTTTTATTATTTTTATGAAGGAATGATGAAGCTTTTTCAATTTTATAAATTATATTTAGAGTTTTTTAATATAAATATATATACATTAAAATTAACCTCTTTTTTGCTGATTATTTTATTGGCCGAGTGAGAAAAAGTGTAAATTTTTAATTTGTCAATTCACAAAGTGAAGTGTCAAAACACAAATTCAATCATCAAAATATATTTATCTTTTAATATTATATTCACTCTAGTTTCATTTGTAAAAAATATATTAATAATTTATCAGATTATAAAAGTGAATGAAAGTTTTTTCAAAAACCAATTTCTCTTTATAATTATCAAAATATTTGCGAGCGCAATTGTAAAAGGAAAATTTTTCTCCAACGAAAATGTTTTATGACGCCAGCGATTTTCTTTGCTAATTTTACGCTGGAAAAAAGGAAATAATTTTTTTAAAGTCTTAACTATTTTTCTAAAATAATTTTATTTTTAGCATATTTTATCAAAATAATTTATAATTTGTCAAAAAATACGTTTAAAATGGTCTAAAACATTCGTTTATCATTTTCGAAATGAAACAAAAACAAATCGTAACTTTTGAGTTATTGACATTTTATTTTCTTTGTGTCGAAATGTAACAGCCAATAAGATTCAAGAAGAGCACACCTACTTTTTTTGTTAAAGTTTCAAGACCGTTTTATTGATTTTTTACTTGTAAAATAATTCAAGAGAGGGCAGCATCTTACGGAACTTTTTCTAATTTTTCAAATGACGGTAAAATCTTAACTGTACCATTAAAAGTGACAGTATTTAGACATCAGAAGCCGATGCCAAATCATCATGTTTTTAACCATAACTAGCAAAAATTGAGGTAAACATTGTTTATTTTAATAAGATTTCTAAGTTCATTTTTGCTTTTATCAAACTTTTAATGTTTGAAATTAAGTTTGTTAATTAAAATAATAAAATTTTGCTGTTTTGTATTTTATAATATCTTAGATAAAAATAATTTTCATCAAAAATAAAACTATGAGATTTATAAAAGATGATCACTAGTATAAAACACATAATTAAAAAGAAAAATTTAAAATATATTATGGACTCATTCTGTATTAGATAATTTTTTTTAATAAATATCAAATATGCATTTACGAGGAGAGACCCCAAAATAACTAGAATAATTCTCTGGTATGTGTTCCTGTTGTAGTATATGTTTCTGTTGCTGCATACCTTTTGTGGGGATCCATCTGCATCAATCTGATAATATTATTGTGTGAAATTGTGATGGCATGTAGCACAGTTTTTTGTAAAGTGTGTTTCATGTATTTCCAAACTTTGTAAAGGCTGAAAAAGTTGAAACAATATGAAATTCTGTTTTCTGTTAGGGAAAATGCCAACATAAATAGGTATGATGCTTAAAACAGATTACAAGCAAGCTGATATCAGAAAAACACAAGTTTATGAATGGCTTGATGAAAGTATCTTTAAAAAGGATTGCAAGTGAAGTCCAATATCAAGACAAACATAATTTTCTTCTCAGAATTAGTTCTTAATGGCCAAGCATTTTAGCTGCAATTTTTGAAATATTTATATGATGTGGTAAAATGTAAACATACCATTTTGTGGCAAAATGAAGAATGCAACCTTTATCACAACAAAGCATTATTGCAAAGAACGAGTGTGAAACAATTTTTAATTAAATTCAACAAAATTCTGCTTATCTACTAGCCATATTCACTCAATCTCACTTTGTGTGATCCTTTTTTATTCTGTTGAATGAAAAAATGCTTTTTTTTTTTTACAGACTTAGCAGTGGTGAAAATAAAGACAATACAGGTGTTAAAAGGCATCACTTTGCAAGTGTTTTAGAACCACTTCGAAAAGAAAAAAAAACATTTAGCCCATTTGCATCAAATGTACAAAATTTATAACACTTAAAAATAAATAAACAGTTTTTTACTTTTGGGTACCCTCTCTACATGTAAAATGAACAGAGAGCAAAAGTTCTCTCACTTTCTCTCTTTTTTGTTTAACTCATAGAATTAGAATTTTTGATACAATTTTTTTTCTAGACTTTAATAAAAATTATTTTTGTTTACAGTACTATTAACAAATTCTATGTTAATTTTTAATTTTTATAATCAGAGGTTCAACACAATACTCCATATTTGGCACTTTAATCATCCCTGAACTAAATTTTTAAAACAAAACTTAGATGTAACACATTACTTCATATCACATAAAAGTAATAATAAATTATTCCAATTTAATCTATAAGTCTTCATTTAAGTGTTGAATTATGTATGATATGAATGAAATATTAAATATAATAAGTATATAGTATACAATTGAAATCTTAAACTGGATTCCAAGAGATTGTAAAAGACTCAGAAAGAGACCACACGTGAGATGGATGGATGAAATAAGAAAGTGTGCAGAGATGATGTGGAGGAGAGAGGTTAGAGATCGGAGAAGATGGATTGAACTTGGAGAGACCTGCATCCTGCAGTGGGTTGATAATGGTTGACAATGATGA
Organism: Epiperipatus broadwayi; assembly: GCA_028023455.1. Classification (NCBI taxonomy): domain Eukaryota; kingdom Metazoa; phylum Onychophora; class Udeonychophora; order Euonychophora; family Peripatidae; genus Epiperipatus; species Epiperipatus broadwayi. The sequence continues at coordinate 7,020,522 of JAQFVV010000056.1, read as the reverse complement.
TGATGAAGTATCTATACTAGCAAAAATATTTAACATCCAGTACAGAAGCTTTTAAATATTCTAAGAATAGATTTTGCTGTACCCTGCTGAATATCAGTATTGCCATTATTTTAAGACTAGTATTAAAAATAAGAAAAATTAATTTCAATGTTAATTTCAAAATAATCAAGCGTTGTTTGCTTCTGACCTAAGAGGTAGGTGGCCTTTTTTAGTTTTTATATTATCTTACTTACACCTTTGCTGTTAAAAAAAAAAAGTCATACTAATAGATACTCGTTTTTAAAATTCTAGTAATTAATTAATTGCCCTGAGCAGTTTGGCTCAGTTGACCGATCATCCAACTTGGGATCGGGATGTGCCAGGATCGATTCTGACGCTCGAACTTTTTATGAACTTCGAGCAATAAAGCCATACGCATTTTTTAATATTAATTATATAATAGAGTATAATAATATCTTAAAAGCAACTATAACAATAGTATTTTTAATATTTTTTTTATTGTTGGTGTTGTTGTTATAATTGCAAGGTCATTATATTTATTTCGCGTTATTTATTTTTAAATCAATTTTAAAATGAATTGCATGATGGCACTTTTAAAAAAGAAGTTTGCTGTTTACAGTTGAATTATATATTTATTAAGTTCATCGTTTTTTTTCCCCTTAATAAATAGTTTAGTATTATTAAAAGACTCAAGTTTAACAACATCGCACTTTAAACAACAGTCTTTATTCATAAAGTTGACATGTTATTTTACTTAGAAGTTACTAAAAGGATTTAAAGTTTTTATAGAGGCATTCAATAAGAACTTATTTGCTCAACGTTCATAGGTAAAGAAGAAATGGGTATTTTTGGTAAGTTTAACTACATTTTTAAAATTTTGTATCCGTATTGAATTACTTCTTCCATTTACTGTTATTTATTAGCATCACCAACATCGATCCATTAATGTAACAAGTACTAGCGCTAACCTTAAGATTGATGATGACATTTAAGCCGACTAATAGAAGCCAGTATTGATTTATAATAAGTTTATCTCAGTACATGCAAAGCTAATTGACCTGTTTGGAAAAACAATGTTTTCGGGAAAAAAATTAATTGTTAGGTTTTAAATTAGTGGATTTAAACAAAAGGTCATTTCTCAAGAATTTATCGGAAATCACTTTAGGTTAAAAATTCTAAATCTCACGCAGAGAAAGCTTTTTTTCTCTAATCTAAATATATATATTAACAATATGTTATTATTGTTGAAAATTATTATATATATTAAAATTGTTTTTAAAACATATACAGATATATGTATTTGATATTTCGTTTATATTAAACAAATTTAAATAGAATTAATAACTATAAATTTGCTACTTTGAGAAAGAAGGTTGAATCTGTGTGTTAAAACTACACAGTCAATGTACTTATAATTAAATCGCTTCTTATTTTAAAAATATTATTACTCAAGTATTACTAATTATAAACTGTTAGTTTGCCAAAGCATGTAATTTTAAAGCATTTTAGGTTTAATAATTTATATTTTCAAGACTTCTACTATGTCAGTGGTTACATTATTACTGCTATCATTGTTATCAAAATACAGATCCAAAACATCAACTCAGGCTATTTTCGTTAAGCATTCATATCACTTACTTTACTTTTTAAAACTTTGTTTATTTTTCTATCATCTGTTAATTTCTTCATTCTTTTATCAGAGATAAATGAAAAAACCCACTATAGTTTTTTCCAATGCATTTTTTAAAATTTGTCTGCTTTTAAATATATGTCGAATTCAGTTTATCTTTTTAAGTTTCTTTAATAATTTTTTTTTTTTTTAAATTTTACTTTTGTATTTTAAAATAGTCCTATAAACTTATCTTTTCTACTTTTCTCTACCTGCGCGTCTCTAGTTCTTTTAATTTTTTTTCCGTTACTCATGTCAAAATCTTTATATAAAGCATAATTTCAAGCATAACATTTTTTATGCTTCTTACATAGTTTTACCTTCAAATAGCCCCCCCCTCCCCTCAAAACAACAACAACTATAAGCCTTATTCTCATTCTATCGATCTTCATGATGTAATGAATAGCCCACCAACATGTCAAGACTAGATTCTGGCTATATTCTGTCTGAGAAAACCTTACAAATATTTTCCAAGTTATAAGACCTTGGAATTTTTTTCCATATATCCTGATTATAGCCAATTTATATGGGAGTCCAGCATTAGTTAATAAATGGGTATCTAGCTATTATTATCAAAAGAATAAAGTAGATGAGTGTGATATATTGATTTTAAAAACAACAAATAAGAACAGCTACTGATGGAGAAGACCATACCCTTATAAATTCTGAGTGTGATTTTCTTTTAATATAATTTGTTTATCATTATCTTCTCTGATCAATTAACCAACTTCCCAAATATTTAAAAGCACTAAGTTTCTGTATATCATATTGTTCAACTATTACTTTTTAAAAATTATATTCTTTACTTATTTTTAATTGCATTTATTTTTTATCTTAAATTTGACACAAATTCCTTAAATATTACTCACTAATATGTTAAGTTATTTTCAGTGTCTATAAGTATTGCAATACTATTAGCAAATTTGACAAATTCAACTTTGTTTCTCAAGTGCTAACTTCTTTCTTCATGTAGTAATACTCATTTAGCCATATATGTAAATAAATATTAATTAAAACAGAACAAAGATAATACCTATATTTATTGTTTTTTCCAAGACTATTTCTCCACAGATACAACCATTTAATCTTACAAATATCTTTTATTCCTAGACAAATTTTAAACAGTTGTCTCATTTTTAAATTTCCACAATCTATTCAACCTGACATTAAATCAAATTTTGTTTTCCTAATAAATATTTTCCCCAAAATTGTTATTCTTATGCAGTTGTATCTTTTGTATCTATCTTTTTAAAATCCAAATTGCATTCTAAATAAAATATGTTTAATATTGACATCTTAGTAATGTAGGCAATTAAACTAAATGCTCTAAAACCACAAATTTCACTGCATTAAGCTTTCTTCCTATTTGAAAATAGATTACCAATTCCTACATTATGAATTTTATTATATAAATATCAATTAAATCTTTTAGACTCTTTTTCTTAAAGAATTTTGCAATTTATAGGAAATCTCATTTATTTCTTGAGCTTTCTCTCAGTTATTGCTTTTATAATTTTTTTTTTATTGTTACAGAGACTATTCCATCTTCATGTAACTGACTTTTGTTTTACAAATAATATAAATATTTTTTCATTTAAGTTAATAAAGTATTCTTTTTGCTTACCTTGATTTTATTATTCAAAGTGTTTTATTCTATCATATATTAATCAAATATACTTTTTAGTTCACCTGACTCTCTATTTTTCCATATTCTTACTAATAACCAGTGTGTGCATTTATATTTTATCTCTTCTATTTTATTAATTATCTCATAATAATCCAATTGTTTTTTTCATTTATTTTACTTTTTAATAACAGACTGCCAATACTGCAGAATCTATTCTTATTATCTGGAGCTTACCATGGATAAATTTTTAATGTGGGACTTAAATTACATTCTAATCTTCACTCATAATTTTCTACAATTTTATTATTCCTTTTTGGACTCAGTAGAGATTACTACTTTTTCATTAGCATTATTAAGATTATTTTTATATTCTATTTCAATGCATTTATTTTTAATACTATTCCTGAACCCACTTTCAATCAATGTATAACTAAATTCTGTTATCACATAAAGCTTTTTGGGGGGACCATGTTGTTTATTATGACCATGTTAATTTCTCTATTTTCTATCCCTAACTCTAAGTTTCTGCAAAATCACATTTCTCCCTGCCACATATTATGTCTATTATACAATTACTTTATATTTATTCTGAGTTAAGTTTTCAATTATTCATACATGCTTATCATTTTATCATTAACATTATACATTGAAGTATTTACCTTGATTCTAAAATTTTTACACAGTATGACTGGGGGGGGGGATTTCAAGTACATTTTATATTTGTATAATCTAATTAACCGTTATCTCCCAATGCACCCATTTAAAATAATTTTGAATGTCTTGTTTGAAATATAATTGTGTAATGATAGAGTCCATAGAAATTAGATGCAGGCTGAATATCATTATTCTGATCCTTTTAAAATCTAGAAATTTTACACATTTGAAGTCACTTAAATACATTAATTATCGTGATAAAAAAAAAATAAAAGATTAACAAAATAAACATTTTCTTGATAATTAATTGGTTCCCCAAAGTACATGTAAATCAAAAATCTCATATAAAAAATCAGTAATTATAATATCTTTTTATGGAAAAAAAAAAAAAAAGTCACATGACTACATATTCAAAATACACCACAAACTTTTAATATCTTAATTTAAAAAAAAAAAAAACTGTTTAAATTGAACATCAATGATAATGAATTAATGAGTGTTTTACTAAATATACTAACAATTAAAAACACTTACTTATATATAAATATAAGCATGGAACAATTGCATTTTTTACTGGTAATTTTAAATATTTTATTGAATACAGTTGTAATAGAATAAAGGTGAATATCCCATTTTCCAATTCATTAAAAGAAAAATATTGCAAAAAAAACTTTTTTTTTATTTTTTATAATTACACATTTAATTTTTATACCATTTTGTTACAAAATTAAAATTTCATTCATAAATGTATAAATATATGTATATATTGTTTCTATTATTATAATAAACACATTTAAAGAAAAATAAGGTAATAAAAATGCATTTTGAATAATACAATGCACAAAATTTATTTTGGGGGCAGTTTATTATAGGATCCAAACCTTTTTAAAAACAAATTATATAATGATAAAACTTTTACTTTATGTTTTAATGAGATTATTTACATTGTCAATGGAGAGAGTGAACTTTGCAATTTTACTATTACAATGATCTTAAATAAAAAATTAGGTCAATAGATCATAATTTAGCTAATGTAAAGCACTGATGTTAAATTTTATTTTTAGTGAGGCACATTTTTTAAAGAAGAAATGTCAATTTAAAATTCAATTGCATTATTCCTCAATTATTTCATAAAAAAAACTTGCTAATTTAAAAGAATAAATTTGATCAGTATTAATTAAACATTATTTGTTAATGAATATTGTTTAAAAAGATTAACTAAAGGGTAAAACTTAAATTTATTATATATATTTATTTGAGAGAAAAAATAAGTTTCATATGTGGTAAAAAATTTAATATGAGTGCCTTTCTGAATGCACTTCACAACTATATACTTTTAGCTTATATGTTGACTTAAATTAACCAGATATTACAAGTTTTTATCATATTTTGATTTAATTTTTACAATGTCATAATGGCTGACTAAAATGTTGGAAAATAGAAGTTTTAAAATTTACAGGTTTTCAAATAATGTTCAAATTGTACTTGCATGCTTACTTTATTTATCTACATATTACACACACACACACACATAAAAAAGATTAAATAGACAAAGTGTATTTCACGTAACTTCTTTATATTTTATTATAGTGACAAACACTTCTTCTCTTCTTTCAGTTTGTCATTAATATCAATCTTGTGATCCACTAAGTATTTCATTATTTTAACAGAAAAAAAACAATAACTATGATTGTATATCTTTTTGATATACTGTTATTCATTATAATATTTCAAAGTAAAACAAGTCTTCCGTTAAATAATTTTGTCTTTTCATCTTCACAATATTTATATATCATTAGTATACCATTGTGCAAATAATAACAATAAGATCTGCAAATAAAATGTAAAACCTATTTAACTGTCATGTTTTTTTGTGATTTACATCCTTTTAAAATATCTTTGATTTTTTTATTAATTAACTGAATAGTTAGTTGCTCAGAAGGTCATGTGCTTAAATTCAGAAACACTCTATCAATGTACAAATCTACAAAGGCTAATGTTTAAATTAATTTTCTTTTGCTTAACAGATAATGTAGCCCTTTAATAATAGCATCATGTAAATATCTCTATTGAAGTTGTAAATCTGTAGTACATATTTAACTTCACTGCCTGATGACATTACATACCTTTAAAGTAGGGTTTGAACCTGTTTATATGTTTATTTAGTCATCCAGGAATATTAAGCACACACATATACACATATCACTTCCACCCTGTTTATTTAAGAAAAGGTTATGTGTAACCAGTTGAATTATTATTTTAGCTTAAGTATATTTTATTTTCAAACTTGTAAATTCCCTTCACTTAGATAATTGTGTATGTGCGTATATGTATTACAGATATAAAAATAAATACAATTAATGTAGAGCTAAAGCAATGCCAGAAATTCTAAAAAGTATTATTACAATTTAAAAATGTCATTCTCATTTCAAGTCAAACCAAAAATCATATTTTAAAGTTATTTGCAATTTTAAAAATACGTTTAAATAATCTGCTTTCTGGAACGTATTGTTTACATCTTCCAATATTGCTAAATTTCAAGTATAGGAGGAGCAGAAGTTCTAGGAATGCACGGAAGGAGTTCAAATCACTCTTCTCTCTGGTATTTGTGTAGAGAGTGGAAACAATATGAACTGTGAGTAAAAACAATTTGCCTCCCTGATCTTAAATCGTCTCTGTCCTGCCTTCTGCTATGCCATCGCTACTTGAGAACTGTTATGTTTAATTGTAAAGAATATTGGAAGATGCCTACTATTATTTTATTAATATTGTGCCTGCTAAACTTCGTATACATTATTATAAGTGGCCACCATAACTTCTAAAGGTAATCCATTTTGCCGAAGAATGAACTCTTAATTCTCCTCACTTCATTTCTTTCCTAAATTTTAATTGTAATCAGAATGTAATCTTTATTTATTTTATAACTGATTATAAACTTAATTATCATTAAATTTGTGATTTTCTCTTTTAAGTTTTAAACTTGTTCTTTGAAACGCTAAGCACAGAATTATGTACTTTAAATCTATCATTAGCTTTTAAAGTTTCACACTCTAATTATTTTATTTCATGCAGCAAAACTTATTTTAAATATATATCTTATTAAATTAGTTTTAGTGTGCTAATGTTTTAATCTAGCGAACTTATATTATTTCAATCATCATTCTGATATTTTTGGAATATTTAAATAGTTAAACATAAAATTTCTTATTGAACGCTGTTCACTCGGTTAAATATTTTGAAATTATGCTTAATGGCGGATTGTTTAAAAATCATATCACTATCGATATTTAAATGCAATTTATGTTCTTTTAATAAATTTGATTATTAATATATTTTAATAACTATTTATTACTTATACACCATTAAGAGTTAAATTAATTGTAATATATTGTCGTTTAGGAATACTTGGGCTTGTTAAATAGGAAAAATAATATTTTTCCCTCTTCTATATTCGACATCCTAAATTTATTAAAGTTATACGTACGATGCTGAGTGGGTTATTATTTTATCATGGCATTACGCATGCTATTATTGCTTTATTTAAGCTTAAATTATTTCATTAGTCATTTAAGACTTAAGCCATATTCGCATTGCTTACTTATGATAGCATTTTAAAGAATTATATTTTGCTTTATCATATTTACTCATCCGAAATCCGGATTTTCTTCACGTAACTCGTATAGGAATGAGGTTTGGTATAACCGATCTCAGGATAAATATTAGAGTATTAAGGCTCTGCATGTGACACGTTGGAGGATGTGCCATGGAATCCTTACCACTCTTATTTTCGAATATCGCCTTGTGATAAATACAAGCAGAATCATATATGTGATAAAGCCTTCCAGTCCAAAGATGGACATCTCCATTTTAAATGCTGTCATTATAGTTAGCACTGCGAGTTCTTTTATATGTAGTTCTCATTTTATCTATAAGACGTGGCACAGTGATGTTTATAAACCACTCATTTTATAATTAGTCGAATATTTTAGGATTGTCACCGTAAAGCTAATTTAGGCTAACCCATTCCTCATTTGTACAGGCCCAAATATGCTCATAAACGATAAATTATTAACTATCATATCAAGAGTAAACCTCTTTTTAGAGATGAATTTGTAAACGTCCTTATCATTACTTAAAGTAATGATCACCGCATTGATAACATTAATTTATTATTATACTATAACTCATTAGCATACTAAATCAGTTGCTTATATGCAAAGTAATAACCGCATTAAATCTGTGCTATGTTTTCTAATGTAAATTAAATTGTTTATATTTATTAAATTATTATGTTTTAATAATTACTCATGCGTTGTGTCTTACTGACTCTCACTCATTGAATTCCATTAAATATTTATAATAATGTCAGTAATATTTAGAAGTTATAACTGATTACTTCAAATAGATATTTATCTTATTAATTTTTCCCAAACATCATGATCACTTCTCACTACACAAAATTGTTATTAAACAATTCAAAACAAAACAACACTCTCCATATATAGTCCATCTTGTGCTAACAAGAGCAATCAATGGATGCCAGAAGCTTGTGCATAAAATCCTATCTAGTGCCTACTCATCAATATCCCCAGACTAGTTTCTGCTTGTGGCCTTCATCAGTGAGAGCCTTGGATCTGAGAGCACTGCACCTAGATCTTAGGATCTAATGCAACCCTCCAGCACCCACCTTTTAACTCTATTTAACTACAAAACTATGAGAATGAAATTGAAAACACTATTAATATTTTCAATCCAAGCTCAATAGCTTGCTAAGCTATTGAGCTGGATTGAAAATATTAATAGTGTTTTCAATTTCATTCTCATAGTTTTGTAGTTAAATAGAGTTAAAAGGTGGGTGCTGGAGGGTTCCATTAGATCCTAAGATCTAGGTGAGTGCTCTCAGATCCAAGGCTCCTCACTGATGATGGCCACAAGCCAGAAACTAGTCTGGGGATGTTGGATGAGTAGGCACTAGATAGGGATTTTATGCACAAGCCTTCTCATCCATTGATTGCTCTTGTTAGCCAAGATGGCACTACTATATGGAGAGTGTTGTTTTGTTTTGAATTGTTTAATAACAATTATTGTCTAGTATGAGATAGTGATCATGTGATGTTTAGTGGTTTAACCCAATCCTGCCTAATAGATAGTGGTGGCTATGGTTGTTAAGAGCCAAAGACACCAAATGTATGGGTACTGAATTGGTTCAGACCCATATGACTATAAGCTATTGAGCTTGGATTGAAAATATTAATATGTTTTCATTCCATTCTCATAGTTTTGTAGTTAAATAGAGTTAAAGGGGGTGTGGAGGGTGCTAGTCCCGGCGGGCTCAGACCAAGCCTCACTGATGAAGGCCACAAGCCAGAAACTAGTCTGGGGATATTGGATGAGAGGCACTAGATAGGTTTTCCAAGCCTTCGGCATCCTTGTTGCTCTTGTTAGCACAGATGCACTACTATATGAGAGTGTGTTTTGTTTTGAAGATATTTATCCTGGGTTATTCTGTTCTTGCTCATTCTGGATGGATACTATTTTACAATTCATGTTTCTTTTGCAATGCTAGCTGTGTGCAATTCGTTTAAAATTTATAAATTGTCCCTTCACATAAGATATTTGATTGAGCCAAGATTTGATATTATTTATTTACATTAATTACCCTATAGATCTCTTGTTTCTCTGCTGTGTCTCTGGGACCAGAATGAATAAAATTTCATGTTATCATCAGAAGTGTTGTTTATAATGTTATAGTTTTAGAGAAGATCAAATAGGGCAGTATTCATGATTGCTCCTGACATGTGTATCTCGGGCATGAGTGGATTTAGGGTACTTTTGCTTAGATTCTAAACCTTGTTAAATGAACATACAATTCTGACCGGTACACTATGGAACAGCTAAATCAAAAATATTACTATGATGATTTACATGTCAGATTTCCAAAGAATCATTTAGATAAACTTGCATAAAATATCCATTTTCTTGTATCGATGCTAATCTATACATCATTTGGTTTGTTTGATGAATAGATTAACATTGATTCAAGAAAACGAATATTATTTGAAAGTTCATTTAAACGATTTTTTAAAAATCTGATTTGTTAATTATCATAGTGATGTTTTGAAGTTGGTTATTCCATAGATAAGTTTTTATGAACTTATTAAAATTATATCTATCTATCTATCTATCTATCTATCTATCTATCTATCTATCTATCTATCTATCTATCTATCTATCTATCTATCTATCTATCTATCTATCTATCTATCTATCTATCTATCTATCTATCTATCTATCTATCTATCTATCTATCTATCTATCTATCTATCTATCTATCTATCTATCTATCTATCTATCTGTCTATCTGTCTATCTGTCTATCTGTCTGTCTGTCTGTCTGTCTGTCTGTCTGTCTATCTGTCTGTCTGTCTGTCTGTCTATCTATCTATCTATCTATCTATCTATCTATCTATCTATCTATCCATCCATCCATCCATCTGTCTATCTGTATGACTGCCTGCCTGCCTATCTATCTGTCTGTCTGCCTGCCATCTGTCTGTCTGTCTGTCTACCTACCTACCTACCTACCTGTCTGTCTGTCTGTCTGTCTACTATCTACCTATCTACCTACCTACCTACTTACCTACCTACCTACCTACCTACATTATACTAGCTCTTAACAAGCACATTAAATTTTGTAACTTCTACATATGAAGAAAATATTTTGAAAAAGGGATATTATCAAAAAAATATTACTGTATATTATTAATATGTTGATGATGTTTTTGTATATGGCAAACCAAATATAATTAATGAGTTGTTTAAAGAAATGGTTTAAAAAGTCTAAAATGGATAAAACAGATGAAAATTTAATGTGCATTCAATTTCTTGATCTTAAAATAACTAGAAATCAATGTAGGCTGGATTACTGTATAATCATTAAACCAATTGTAAAAGAGGTTATATTCCATATAAATCAAAAGTGCCAATGTCACACAAAATGGCAAGTTTGAAGTCCTTCTTATTTAGAAATAATAGACTTTTCAAATATTCATTGGATAAAGGCAAAAAATATTGAAATATATTTGAATGAATTGTTAAATGTTTGCTACAATTATAATCATATATTTTAATACAAAATATAAGAATAAAAATTTTAATAATAATATTGATTCTCCTGCTAATAAAAAAATATGGATGTCAATAACATATATTTCAAATGATCAAGTAAATTTTATAAGGAAAATTTATAAAGGTATATGTGATATTGCATTTTACACACCTTCTACATTAAACAAATTAATAAATAACTCCAAAGATAAAACTTCATTTATAAATAAAAATTGTGTCATTTGTAAATGGATATGTAGCTGTGGCAGTGTATATATAGGTGAATTGAGATGTATGAAGAAAATTTGCTATTATTAAAACAGGTTCAGAAATCAAAACAAAATTGTATAGTAGATAATATTTCAGCATCTGTTTTTTATGACCATAATAGTTTTGACTTCAATTACAACAATGTTAAAATATTGCAAATTGAAAATAAAAACAACAAAAGAAAAATAAAAGAAGCTATGCTAATATACAAATACAAACATGACTTAATTAACAGGCAAGCAGACATCTATCACGGAATTGTGGGAAGGTTAGCCTTTCAAAGTTTTAGTTGACAAAGATTACTAGGATAATCAAAAGTGCTCCTAAGTGGATAACATTTTTCAATTATTTAATTACTGTATTTACAAATATTCAAATATTAATATATATATATATAGGGGAAGAATTAATTTACATGACATATAATATATAACTTATGAAATCTTTATCATTACAACTGGTATTTGAGGGTAGATGAAAAAAGATTCAGTTTTATATAAATAATATATATATATATACTTTATCACATTCTAAAGTAATATATAATTCATAAAAATATCATTCTGCCAAAGTTTGATCATAATATTTGTAGACAAGTATTTGAGAACTTATAAGTATGTATTAAACAATTTTATGGGGTTTTTTAAATAACATATTTTGGTTCTCAAAAATTATAGAGCAGTAAGTAGGCTTTTAGATAACTTATTAAATGTATCTTATACTTCTTAGCTTAATAAATATTTCCTTTTTTGGTTAATCCCTATCTATTTTCTTTTTTCCTTGACCATTATTATTGTTTGGATGTCAAGATGTCATCATATTTCTATCAACATTTATGCTGCAGTCAGCAATTACAATGAGGAAGTTCACATATTATTTTGTCAATGGAAGAATTCTTGAATTATATATGAGATTACTAGCTGAAGATGACTATAGTTTCCATCTGAACGTTAGTGTGATTATGATCTGATTCATCTTATAGAAATAATTTCAGATTTCTAAAAAATGCAAATCAGCATAGTTCATTCAAAGATTTGATAGTGTTTCTGAGAATTGTGATGGAGATAGACTTATCTCTTCTGTCAGTAAAATGAATTTTTTAAACTTCTTGATCATAAAGTGCATTTATTTTTATAGTAAATAGAAAAAAAATGTTTTCCTGTAAATATGGCAAAATTGAAATAAAAGAGAATATAAACATTTTTTGTTTTAAATGGGAAAAAAGTGATCAATAGTCAAATGGATGGACCCAAAATCTATTGAATGAAAGGAAATAATAATAAAATAATAATCTTTTCAAGCATATGACCAAGTGTAATAGATAATGATAAGAAAATAAACTGAGGAATGGATGGATAAAAGTGAAATCTAGAGTATTAGGATTTGTTTTCTATGATCATTCTTTTATTATATTAATCATTATGTTATATGATAGAACAAACAGACCTTGTCACATACAACATATATAAATGATTGAATTTTAAGTTAATATGATATAAATGATATGAGCATTTCATTAATCCAAAATCTGTCAAAATGATTCCCATGCTCCCAATACCAAGAGTATTCAGTCTGAATACAAATGCCATCTTTTAGGTTTTGAAGCTAGAATTACTTTTATAATACAACATAGTATATCCTTTTAAGCCTACAACAATTAAAATAAATATTTTTTGTAAGCAGGTTGAGAATATGCCTGTAAATGAGTAGACTTAATAAAAACTATAGTCCATGGTTAAGAATGAGTGATTCATTTGAATATTTGAGTGGATAGAAAGATGAATAAGGTATATGTAGTTGTTTTATTGATCTCAAATAAGGGATATTGAAAAATTAAAAAAATTGATGTAATAAAAAGATAAAATAGCATCTAAAATTCAAAATTGTTGTTTAGTAATAAAATATAAATGCGAAGATACAATATTAATATTAAAAATGTCGAATAAATTATAATACTGGTTAAAATCTTATTTTTCATAAGCTTTAATGATATCATTCAAAACTTATCAGGTTGTTTATATAAAAATAAGTTGGAAAATAAAAAATTTATGTTTAAAAAGCATATGGTTTATGTAAACTTAAATTCTTAATATTTTTTAAGGTTGTTTAAGGATTTCATAAATAATTTAGCCAATGAGTATAAAATAGCAATAAAGCTTGTTTACAATAAATAGAATAAATAATTAGTATAACAGCACTTAGTTAATTTCTACATGTGAACTTAATTAAGAAACAATGGTTTTAAGATTTGGTCTTAATTATATCACAGGTTAAGAAATTATTTAAGCTGGCTTTTCAAATATTGGAAGTTGGATATTAAATTTGTACAAGTTGTTTCACAAATAGGATTACAAGAAGATTTTGATAATTGACATAGAAATGAAGTTATGTTTTAGCAGCATTGAAAAAATTCATTATATTGTTGTAGCCAATAAAATGAACAGCTAAATTCCTCAGTTGTATCAGATGTAGCTGATTTTATTGAGATAAAGCCCATTTGACCTTCTTGCATGTCATCTCCAGTTTATGAACCTGCATTCCTTATTATGATGTTACCAAATGAATAAAATAATCTACCTTTTAAATCTCCATGTGTAACAGTGTAAGTAAAATACAATTGTAACTATTGCCCAAATAATATACTAAAAAAAAAAAAAATTTGTCAGCATAAGGATAACTCATAGGAAAATATGTATATGAAAAAAGTTGAACAATATATAGTGTGCATATAAGAGGTTCAAACTAGCTCACAAGATTTAGAAAGTCATGTGCAAATTTTTAAAATGCTGCTGGAATTCAAACTCTAAAAATCTCTTAGTGAGAACGTATGTTTTTTTATTTAATCCAGTTCATAATTTGTTTTTATTACTAAATTTACTTTTGTTTGAAAGCATTATTTTTTTTATTGTATATATTATTATATAATATTTGATGTTTTATTAATATTTGAAATGCAATATTTTGTCTTGAATTACACTTATTTGGTTCTATAACTAATATATGCATCTATATATATATCAATATAGACTATTCCTTTTTATTGAGTTTAAAAAAAAATTCTAATACATTTTAGGCTGATGAAGAGATACATACATATAGAGTAATTGTAAAATTACAATTTAAAACTTGATATAAACAATATTATTTAATTTATGAATTAAAAGCATTTATCTTACCATGTTTCAAACATATTTTTATTAAATTTTTTGTTTTGTTAATGTTTAATATTGTGTGTTTTTTGATCTTCAATGTTATATTCTATTTGAGTTATAAAATGATGTAATTATAAATTTTATGTGTGCGATAATAAGGTATTAAGTTTCAACTAAGTGTATAGTGTTTTTATCATTATATATAATTTAGCTAGCATTATGGGAATATCAATTTGAATGATATAAATTGGTTATGTTACATTCATATAATTGGTGTTTTTTTACATTATACCAATAATAAATGTAAGACATCATTATCATATTACCCTAAAAACAATGGTAGAGGTATGCTGTAATGTAACAGGAACCATGTTTGAACCCTGCTACAAAATTAAACTACCTCTTATAAAGCTTTTGCTTAGGTCCAGAACATATATGTATATATGGAATTATCATAAGGCCAACAGATATATGTAAAGATATGTGTGTATTTTGTTTTGTGATTAAAAATATTGTGAGAAGACAATAAAATTAAAAAGAATGATGTCTTTTTTATATATATAAATCTTAATTTTGAAATGAATTGAATAAATATTTTTTTTATTATCACTGTAAAAAATCTAGTTTGTAGATAAATATGATCCCTAAATATATTTTTAAATTTTTTTTTTAGCAATCTTTCTCCTTTGTCTCTCCAAATTCTTGGAAATTCCATACTCATGATAAAAAGGTTTTCTTTTGTTCAAATTTTGTAACCGGACATGGGAAAGTGGATATGAATGTATAAAAATAGTTTGGGTCAAGCTAGATAGAAATCAGAATTCCTTTTGTTTAAGATGAATTGATAAGTAATAGGAATTTTGATAAAATTAAGATGTTATCAATAATTAAACATGATTGATTGTGACCCAAGATATTTTATGTAATTGATTAAAATAAATGTAATGTAAAGAAAAGAAAATTCAAGAAGAAAAGTCAAAAAGAAATTTGGGGCATTTGGGTAGGTGGGGGAATATAATAGGAAGGAATAAATAATAATATAAACCAGCCAAGCTGACAAATGAATGAAAACCATATGCTGAAAGAAATAAATGCTGTGAGTAGGTTAAAGTTCAAACAGTTGGACTTTTGCCCAGCATTTTGCAAATGTAAACCAGTAGAAATTCTGCTAACTGCTCATCACCGTAAATCAGTGCCCCAAGGATTTCAGTTTAAAAAAAGTACTGGAAATCTTCTCTATGATCATCGAAGCAAAAAACTGTACAGAGAGAATGAACTATTCATGGCATTACTTAGACATTGGTCTAAATGTAAGCTTACTGACATATATTAACTTTATCTATTCCCGGGAATTAAGGTACTTCTGTGTTTAATTTGTTTTGGGTTTATTAAACTTCTCCTAGTATAAGAAGGAGTGAATCTATGTATAATTATTACATTAATTTATGTTGTTGTCTTATCTTTGTCAACTTTATTAAATGTCATTGAATAAAATAAATCTATGTATGTATCTTCTCATAATATTTTCGAAGTAATTATTTTCTAGTTACTAAGGAATTAAACAATACATATATATGCAAATATAGACTAAATCTAGATGGCCAGAAATCAAAAGGCTGTAAGTTAAATTGTTTTCTTTTTCTTTTTGGGGTTATGAAATTAAAAAGTTGTAATCAATATTAAAATTAGATTTCACTAACCCCCATCACCTAAATATCTGGTTCAGAGATATTATGTGCATTGAAATGAGTCAATATAAAGGCTATACCACTGTGTTCATGATATGTCCATTGTTTTCAATGGTGGAACCAACCCCCTTCCTGAGATGCTGAATTAGAATGGGTCAGGCAGATCCCTCTAAAGAAAAGAAAGAGAAGCAATCTATGAAGGTTAGTCAGTGAAATTCTAATTGTAATCAGTAGATTGGTGATTGAGATCAATAAGTCTATTCTTATAAATACACTGGAAAACTAAGCAGATTTTAAGGCAGCTAAATGTTATCGAAGAAATAATAGCAAATAGATAACTGCTGTGATTTTAGTTCATGGTGCTTGTCTATTCACTCCAATTCATGAATAATATGACATATAGTAAAGTTGTTATATATATTGATGTTCCCATTGGCAATTTAAATATAGAAATGAAACAATATCAAATTCATTTCTACTAGTATGTATCTGTATTCTGGTTACATATGCATTCGATGGTGACTAAATATCCATCATTTGTATTAACTCTACCATTAGCAATTTAAATAAGGAAATGAAATGATATTAAATTCATTTCTAGTGGTATGTATTCATATTTTGTTTACATATACATTCAATGGTGACTACATGTCCACCATTAGTACTGACTCACAAAGATTAATAAAATCTATACAATAAAATGAGACATCGCCTGTTATAATGGACTTCTAATAATGGGGCTTCAAAGGAAGGAATGTGATAGAGTATAGAGAATAGAAAGAGTTATAAAAGGTTATGAAAACAAATAGGATAAAATAAAATTAGAAATACTGAAAGGACTAAGTGATAGAAGGGGATACAAAGGGGAAGAGTTGTAAAATAAGTAACAGGGTAGATACAGCAGGCAATATCATATTCTGGGGGCTGGGAAGTGAGTCCATAATGTTATTAATAAATAGATAGAAAGACATTATAAGTAGAAATAATAAGAAGGATAGGGAGAAGTAAGTCAAAAACAATTAGTAAGTAATAAAACTCGTGAAAACAACATTACAAGGCAAAAAGGAAATGGTCAAGATATTAAAGACTGGGAGAATGAAGTTAGGGGTGCCCATGTCACAAAAACTGAAAACAACTGGTACATGAATTGATAATAATCCAAGCATTATAATAAATTTTTGTATGTGGGTGCATGTGTTATTGATTGGATGAGTTAAGTGTAATTCTTTGTGATGTACATATTCTTCATCTCAATTCATGTCAAATATTCAGACAATATAAAAGGAATGAGCAAAATATCATAAATAATGTCTAGGTGCCATCAAAACAAAGTAAACCCATTTTAAAGGCTCTCCAATGGGGGAGGAATTGTAACAGGAACCAGGATTGAAACCTGCTACAAAGTTAAACTACCTCTCATAAAGCTTTCTCTTAGGTCCAGAACATATATGTATATTCGGAATCATTATATGGCCAACAGATATATATATATATTGCGTACAGTAAATTTATTTAATAATAAGAAGAGTGTTTGCAATGTTACTTTAAATAATAAAAAATGGATATCTATGCCGTTTATAAATAACACGCAACCTAAATTAATTAAGAATATATTTAAATAAAAGTATATATGTATTTTGTTTTATGATTAAAAATATTATGAGAAGGCAATAAAATTAAAAAGAATGATTTGTTTATAAATCTATTTTAATGTTGAAATCAATTGAATAAACATTTTTTTTATTATTACTGTAAGAATTCCAAAGTTTGTAGATAAATACAATCCTTGTATATTTTCCTTTGTCTCTCCAAATTCTGGAAAATTCCATACTCATGGTAAAAGGTTTTCTTTTGTTCAAATTTTGTAACCAGACAAGGGAAAGTGAATATGAATGTATAAAAATAGTTTTAGTCAATCTAGACCCATTTTGTTTAAGATGATTTGATAAGTATAAGAATTTTGATGAAATTAAGATGTTACTCAATAATTAAAAATAATTGATTGTAATCAAGATATTTTATGTAATTGATTAAAATAAATGTAATGTAAAGAAAATAAGATTCGAGAAGAAAATTCAGGGCATCTAGGTAGGTGGGAGAATATAAAAGGATGGAAAGAAAAAGGAAAGCCAGCCAAGCTTACAAATGAGCAGAAAACTACATGCTGAAAGGAATAAATGATGTGAGTAGGTTGGGGTAAAGTTCAAACATTTTTGATCTCCTGTCCAGTATCCCATGAATGTAAACCGATAGAAATTCTGCTGACTACTCATCACCATAAATAAAACTTACTGGAAATCTCTACAAGCATCATAGCAAAGACTGTACTGAGAGAATGAACTAATTGAGATGATACACATAGCAATTGGTCTAAATGTAAGCTTACTGACATATATTAACATTATCTGTTCCCAGGAACAAATGTACTTCTGTGTGTAATTTTTTTTTGGTTTATTAAACTTCTCCTAGTTTAAAAAGGAGAGAATCTATCTATAATTATCACATTAATTTATGTTGTTGTCTTATCTTTGTCAACATTATTAAATGTCATTGAACAAAAGAAATCTATATATGTATATTCTCATAATATTTACAAAGTAATTATTTTCTAGTTAATAAGCACTTCCTTAAACAATACATATATGGGTGAACGTAGGCTAAATCCAGATGGTCAGAAATCAAGAGGGTATGAGTTAAACTGTTTTTTTTTGGGTCGGGGGGAGGTACAGGAATAAAAGGGTGTAATCAATGTTAGAATTAGATTTTAATAACACCCATCACCTAAATATCTAGTTCAGAGATCTTATGTGTGTATTGAAATGAGTCAAGATAAAGGATATATCTCTGTATTTATGACATGTCAATTCTCTTTAATGGTGCAACCACCTGCCTTCCCATGGCCTTTGAGCATTCCATCATCAGATTTTCAATGAAATGGAAGACTGAAGAGTTGTGGGTTGGAATAGTTTGAAGCCTGTCCATTAAAGTAAGAATATTGGCTATCATAATATAAAGTTGAGTACTGATTGTATATATGTGCGGACATGGTAATCTGGATCAACTGATGAGTGCTGGATTAGCACAAAATACATATATTGGCAATTATTTATCTTTTCAACATGTGTGTGATCAGGTAGGTCAGCAATATAAGATGGCACTTAGAGTTGTGGGTCATGTGAAAGTCTGAGTTCGATTAATAATTTATTTTAATAAATATTTTTGATTTTTATACAGCACATTTTTTATTGTAATATCTTCAAAAGCAAACCAATCTCTAGACTTGCAGTGTTTTAACAAATTAATGTGTATTCAAGTTTATCTATATATAAGCCAAACTTTTGCTTACCATGCATATTAATTGCATGGATCTATTATATACCTGAATTTTTTTAATTGATGTTCAAATTGTACAAATATAATTCAAATATTACAGAAGAGACAATTTATCTAATTTTTAACTACTACAATTAACATATAATAATTTAGAATATAAGTACATTAGTAAATATTTTTATTTTATACAGCACAGTATTTATTGTAATATCTTCAGGAGTAAATAATCTCCACACATACACTGTTTTAGCAAATATTCATCAAATTCACTTGTCTTTTTAAATTTTTGTTTACAGGTGAGTGCATGTCAATTTGTTAAAACAGTGTGTGTGTGGAGATTGATTCACTCATGAAGATATTACAATAAATACTGTACTGTAAAAATAAAAATATTTATTAATGTATTTAGATTCTAAATTATATGTCAAGTGCAGGTTGCTAAAAATTAGATAAATTCTCTCTCCAGTAATATTTAAATTATGTTTGTACAATCTGAACATCATTTAAAAAACAGTAGACATATAATAGGTTCAAGATCTGAATATGCATAGTAAGCAAAAAGTTGGCATATATATATAAGCTTGAAAGGCAGATAAATTCATTGAATATACTTGCATCTTTAAATCTTTGCTTACAGGTGAGTGAATGTCAATTTGTTAAAACAGTGAATGTGTGAAGATTGATTTGCTTGCAAAGATATTACAATAATTTATTTTGTGTATTATATATTGTAACGATCCTGAGAAGGTAGACTAAAGGTATCTACACTACAGGGCGCCATCTAGGCGTTTGAACCTAGAAAAATTTATAAAGTAGGCAGATACGTAAGTCAAAAAAAAATATTTTTTTTTTTTTAAATATTTTGATTCCGGTCATTAGCCCATGTCACTAGCTCAGTGGAATAGCAGAGATTTAATAATATAATATCTTATCTAATTATATTTCAATATTAAAAAGATAAATAAAATAAGCCACTGCCAGTAATTAACATACAAACATTTATTTATGCACATATATATAATATTTAAAATTATTTTAGAATCAGTTTACATTTTTTTACTTTAACTTAAATTTTTAATTTTACTTTAGATTTTAATTTACATTTTAATTGTTACACTATTATAAGTTTACATTTTAATTAAGTTCGCACAGATAAATTTATGAAAGCTTGTTTTATAATGTTGAGTATAGATTGGTTACATAGATTTCACGGTCAAAAACATTTCAAAATAAACATAAACGATCAAAATACAAAATTATTGATACCATCAATTGCATAGGGAATTGAAGAAACCCCAGGGTGTTCATCATAAGACACCGCAGTGACACAATAACTTAAAAGACATCCGAATAAATACATTTTAGATACTCACCGTAAGGTATTATTATTTATCGAATGTCTATATATTTTGATCAAATATGAAAACCAAAAACATAATCAACCGGTAACGAACCCATGCAAGCATCTATACCCAACTTAAATTTAATGCATTTTTATTTAGTGTCAAGTATGAATAGACTACATAGATTTGCATTTGAAAATAAAATATTCTATCCCTATTTAACCTTAGGCTAAAATTCGCAGTCAAACTGGCATCAATTCGTCTGATATATCGATGTATTCAATGTAATGTGGAATACGGCAGCACCAAAAAGATTAAGAGAAGACATTGACTCTCATCAGATAGAAATATTACATCTATCTAACGAGAAGAACAATAAAAAAAAACTCCATAGAAAGGAACTGCGTTCTCCGTCTTATAATTCCTTCCATAGGCAAACGAGTAAGTGCGGCGTATATATAAACGATTCTGCCAGTAGCAAATCTCCGACTACATCTACTAACTACATCAATATATCCAATCCATTGACCCAATTTAATAACGACACAAATAACCTAAGATTACCCTCCCCTAATATAACTTTACAAATCTATACAGCCATTCACACCCGACTTAAGTTTAACATTTATATAGTTTAGTCTAATGAAAAAACCAAAAATCACAATAAAAACTTAAAATAACAAAAAAAAAAAAAATAAATGGAAATGATTTTAAATATATATAAAAAAAGAAATACATCAAATAACATTATTAATAAAGAATTTATTTTGGTCAGATAGGATTCTATTGCATTATTTACTAAAAAGTTTTAAAATTTAGTTCTTATTGTTTCAAGTGAATATAAAGTTCTTACGGTTTTAAACAGTTCATCTTTATCTGTCGTTTGTAAGTTTGAACGGGAATTCCCATGCCGTCCTGAAGATATTGGTATCCATTTAGCCGTTGCTTTATTTATTCATCCGGAGGTCTTTTAGTTTAGTGGATCCTTAATGTAGAAAACGATAGTTCATTTCTCTTTCTTGCTAACGAGATTGAAGGGATTGAAGAATGTGTCTTTTCAATCCCTTCTTCTTCACTCCGCACTAACACATATCTGTCACTTCTCGTAATAACCAATAACTAACTAATTAATAATTTCCAAATTTTCTTTTTATAGTAATTTTAAGGATCCAATGGACATTACGTCATGATGGTGAAGACCCTTTCATTGAGGTCCGATTTCCCGATGGATTTCTTTCATTTGCTAAAAGTTCCTATTGTTTTCCTATCTGACCGATGTTTTTACATTTAAATGCCCAAAGGCTTGTTTATCTTTAACTAATTAAAACAATCATTTCCATTTTCTGATTACTTAATGTGTTTTCCAAATTTAAAGATATATTTTTATCTCTAAATCTTTTTAAGTTTTTTTTTTTTTTAAAAATATCTTTCTATTTTTAATAAAGTTTTATTTTAATAATTTTTTTTTTTTATCTGTGTGATTTATATATATGAGTTTAAGATGATATTTAATTTCAATTTTTAATTCTTAAAGAAAATTTTTAAATGCGAACTTTTTATTTTTCTTTCATGATTAATAATAAAAAACAATGTAACGTCGTCTGTGCTCGTTACAATATATCATTCAACAAACTAAAAGACTTAAATTAGTTATATTTATAGATGATAAGGTCAAAGTATTTTAACATATACATTTATAATTATTTAGTGTGGGATCTTTATGTGAGGATTCACATAGCAATCATTATCAGTTTGTACTCCTTATTTTAATTTACAATGATTATTCACTATAACAATTGCAAAAAAAAAAATTGAATTTTTTTGGTGGCCATTTTGAAAATCCGTGGTCATCTTGTAAGATTGTTGACATTATAGAATAGTAACTTTATGTCATTTGGAAGGAATGTACAACATTCATACTAAAAATGTACAATATAGAATTTATTCATTATACATAGTACAATGTATAATATAATTAGAATATGATTAATATACAGTATTTTAATTTTCATTCAATCTCCTTGTAAGACACCAATACATTAATTAATGACATATTTAAAGTAAAGCTAAAGAACTATAATATTAAACAAAAGTGCTTCACTCAGTAAAATAAGTAATCAGAAGTTTATTTTGATGATATACAACAACAAAATATATTAATATTATATTTTTAAATGTGTATATTAATTTAAAAACTGTATATTTAGTCACTTTTATAGATTAAAAATTCTTATTAGTGGTATTTTGCTAGCAGCAAAAATTACAACATTCATACAGTAATTGTAAAATTTAATTTTCATAATTCCAAGTTATTTTGGCAAAAAAATGATTTGTATATCATGCAATCAAAGTCACTTAATCATCATCATCATTAACAACCATTATCAATCCACTGCAGATGAAGGTCTCTCCATGTTCAATCCATCTCCAATCTTTAGCTTCTCTTCTCCACATTACCCCTGCACACTTTCTTATTTCATCCATCCATCTCACATGTGGTCTCTTTCTGGCTCTTTTACAATCTCTTGGAATCCAGTTTAAGATTTCAGTTGTCCATCTATTATCATCTCTTATAGCAATATGTCCAGCCCAATTTCACTTCAGTCTTTTAATTTTTTCAGTGAGGTCAGTAACACCTGTTTGTTCTCTTACCCATATATTGCATTTTCAATCCCTTATTGTCACTCTCAACATGCATCTCTCCATATTTCTTTGAGTGGTCTGAAATTTCTGTATTGCTCTTCTACTAAGTGTCCAAGTCTCAGATCCATAAGTAAGAACTAGTAAAACACATTTATTAAAAACTTTCCTTAATATAAGTGTAAAATGTCATTTACTATACAGCATTTGTTTGATTTTAAATCATATTATCATAATATGTTTCAAAGATACTTAAGCCAAAGAAAGCATTATCAAAAATTAAAAAGCTGCAATGCCAAAAAAAAAAATATAAATTTCATTCAATGTAAAAATAAATGTTTTGATCATATATTATATTATCAGTAACTAATTTTAAATTGTGTACAGTACTACAATAGCTGAAATGATCAGTTACATACACTTAAATTTAAAAAATAATATTTACTTATTAGATTTTAAAATCATAATCGCTCATTTGTTTCAAATATATGTAAAACAATGGTGATGTCAGAGTAAACTTAAAAAAATTATAGTATCAAAAAAATCCACAAATTTCATTCAGCATAAAACTAAAAATAAATTTTAATTATATATTTTAAATTGTATAATGTTAATGAAAATATTTAGTCAAGCAATTTTAAATTAAAACTTTATGAATGCTAATTTCAGTCAAATGGTGATTGCTTACTATCGTAAATTTCAATCAAATCAAAAAGACTAATGTATTTTCAATAGAAAAAAGAAGTGGGAGATGATTTCATCATTATGCATTTAATAATACATTTTATGTGATGAACATGCAATGCAAATAAATTGAAGAAGTTTCATATTTTTAACTTTTATTTAAATTATCATATTTCTACCATTGCAATGTACTATATTATTTGAAAAACTGCAAGATGATTTTAAAAAATAGCTACTGTGCATAATAAAATGTCACATGCCATAAAAAAAACATAGATAGCATATTTGTATATAAATTGCTGTTTATTTGGATCTGCATAGTACATAATGTAAAAAAAGTTTTAAATATTTATTACAATATGCAAACATTAGATACATTATTTTCTTTTTTAATATGCCAGAATTTTTTTTTTCAAAGTTAATTGTGATAACAAGCAGTTCTATAAATTGCTACCCTTACATCATTGGATGAATAACAAGTCTTTTTTTTTCATATATCATAGCATCAGCCGGGACGCGAACCCACAACCATCTGCAACCAACTACTTGCTTGCAAGGTGGCTGCGATGACCTCTCGGCTAATGACACTTGACATCTATGAATTTTAAGGATTTATCTTACATTTACTTAAATGAAAAAATTTTCACACTTATATTGTTTATTCCATAAATTTTTAGTTAGTCATTATACCATGCCTTATAGTTTCTTTTGTTTAACAATAATGGGGGAAAATCAAACAATCGGACTCTTCCGATACTATAGATAAAGAATTTTATAAGTGCTTTTCTAATAGAGCGATTATAAGTTAAGTTGTATAGTATGATTACCAAAATATTACAACATTGCTTTTTTAATTCTAAATAATTTCACATAAATATAAGACTAAAAATTTAAAAAAAATGAAACTTCAGTATAGGTTTTTTTTCAATGCAATGATTGACAATTTTGCAGAAGAAAACCAAAAATTGTCAACTGCGAGCTTACTCTCCTTTTTTTTGGTTCATTTCTTTGTTCATTTGCACAATGAAATGCATGTTTTTTTCTAGCAATGTCAAATTGTTTTTAAGAAAATTTATAGCTATATACCTCATTGTTTGTGACTTACAAGCTTAAGAGATGGGGTCATGTGATCTATGACTCTTATTTTGAATATACATTTTTAAAACTGGAATTATAGCAACAACTAATACCACTAAACACTACATCACTTCTTCAATTTATGGATCAAAGAATCACTGCAATCTTCAAGAGGTGTTAACTTCAACAACTAATGCAGCTTTGGTTGACACTTTGAATAAAGTCATTGATAAGAAATTGATGATGACAGCATTGAAGACCTTTTGCAATCACACATAAAAAAAATAACTAGTAAGAAATTAATTCAATGGGATGAAGAAAAGAAAATCAACATGCCTGATTATGAAAAACATTTTTGAATAATTTGATTTGGTTTAGAACATTCCATCAAACCTGAAGTCAGTAATAGGCATATTATATAAAATAAATCAAAGAAGTTAGTCATTCATTCTAAACTTTTTCATTAGAGATCCTCAACCATCATCACTCATGTACTTCCTAAAAAAGCCCCAAGATCATCAAGGATATAAAAGGCAACAGTAGATCCTTATAATGAGTCACTGATGATTCTGCTTACTGGATGATGAATACTCAATGGATTATAAGACAAATACTTTAAACTGTGTTTTTTCTTTCATATAGATTTAAGTTGCATTATTTTCCATACATAAATACTTTAATTGCATACCTGCATAATACACAGTAGTACAGTTTACACATGTGTATATCATATGTTAGAAATTTCAAAATTATTATATATATTAAGTTGTTTGTTATACATTAAATTTATTCACAGAAATTTGTTAAATTTTTTTCCATAGAAAACCATTATAACCTTTGTTTTTTATATGACCTTCTTGCTTTAGAATAAATTTTGGGAAACAAATTGTCCTAAGTGGAATAAAAGCGTACACACTATATAAAAGTTTTAATTTTTTACTCACTGAAATATCAATAGATTTATGTTAGAGTAACAAGAAGAGGTCAAAAATAAAATACACAGATACTGAGAAAACAAATAGAAATTACTGACATCATTGAAAGAATTAAGAGACCAATAGAAGATAGGCTAGATGTACGGCTAAAAGAAATGATAATAGATGAACAGTTGAATTCTTAAACTGGATTTTAAGAGATTGTAAAAGACCTAGAAAGAGATCACATGTGATGTGGATGGATGAAATAAGGAAGTTTGCTGTTGTTATGTGGAGAAAAGAGGCTAGATATTGGAGAAACTAGATTAAACTTGGAGAAACCTTTATCCTGCAATAGATCAATAATGATTGAAAATGATGATGAACTGAATCACATGTTTCTAATTTAAATAATATACATTATCATATTTATTGTTGAGTGGAAGTGATATTATATCTTCAGGAATATCAAAAAGAGATTTCAGTTACAGGATAAAATATGTTTAGTGTTAAGATTGCATTGATATGGTTGACTAGCTAGTTCTGGTCTACTAGCTTGTTTGCAATTTGATTAACTATCTTTATTACATATATATTTAAGCACCTATTTGTATATATCTTAAATGTATTACATAGAACTGAGTGTGCATTTAATGAGTACTCTGAAATATATAAGTGCCAAAAATATAAAAATCCAATGCATCATTGCAGTAAAAATTATCCCCTATACATGAAAAGGTGGAATTCCACCATCACTATCTCGCAAAACATTTACGTATTGTTAGCAAAATAACTGAATCATCATTAATAACAGGAAACCACCTTCTTCCTATAAAGTGCTTTACCATGATGCCAATCTCATTGCAATCAAGCTTATATACCAATCTAGCGAATTCATTGCAATTTACGTATACTGCCAGAACAACCCATTGACCTATTCTAGAATAATCCACACCATAAATCTCATCACTGCAAACAACACAGGCCCTACAATCCTCTTGGGGGATTTCAACCTGCAATATGATGTGTTCACATGGAAATACCTACATCTCTTAGCCAGGGGTTTCATAAATGGCAGAGGTTTCTTCCCTGCAGATGCATACTCATTCTATATGAAGAGCTCTAAAATGCTGATTGACCTAATGTTTTATGCCTCAGAGCTGCACTATGGTTTGGAAGCCAAGCTTCAACCCATTTCCTTCTCAGACCATCTTGCCCTGATAGTGTCTCTAGATCTGGACTCCTATACTCCCATAGACTACAATAAAACAATCATAATTATAACTAAAGCTGCTGCCATAGAAGCTGTTTTCTCAGATGCCTACATACTCTTTGAAAAGATTGACATTCTTAACATAAATCCAGAGGAAGCCTGGTTCACCTTCACAGGCATACTCCAAACCATAATCATACAGCATACCAAAAAACATAAAAGGTCAACAACCCTTATAAATGATCTTGATCTGCTACACCATAGAATTAAAAATTTCTCAAGTGATGGTACTATAGACAACCTCCTATTACTTAAAACACAGTACAAGCAGAAACAAGCTGCGATTGCTGAAATAATAGCAACAAAGAATGCTAGGTTATACTTACCTGGCCAACCCTGCTGGACACATGGCTATCTCAGATGGGCTCTGGGCACAAGGAAGAAACAAAAAACTCCTTTATCCCTCCTCATCGGTGGTAGCCATACCTCTGGCAATCAAATGCTCATCCAAATAGAGTCATATATCAAAAACCACCTATCAAACTCTGTTACCTAGCCCACAAATCACTGGCATGAGACATCACAAAACAATGAACATGAAATAACAATATCAAACATCAAAAAACACTTGGCTGCCCTACCATCCAATGTCCATCCAGGGCTACATGGCATTCCAAAGTTCATACTTATGCACCTTGAGAATTTCACAGCTCCCATAGTATTAAAACTAATTAACCATCTTGCAAACAGCAAAAAACTATCCCCAAACTTTATCCCATAGCGATGGTCCCCTTCCTTAAGAAAAACCAGGACCCATCTGCTATATCTAGCATAAGACCAATCTCCATGACCCCAATTCTGTTTAAGGTCATTGAAGGTGTGATCAAGGAAAAAATACAAGATGTTATTCTGGACAACATATCCCAGTTGCAATTCACAAAGAAGGGCTCATCCAAACTCTCTGCAATCGGGGAGGTAAAAATCCTCTGTGATCATATCAGATCCTAGAATCTATACAAACCCATTGCCATTTAGCTATACATCTCTGAAGCATTTGATTCAGTAGATGTTAACATCCTGCTCAATTGCCTCTCAGCACTAGACATTCCTACTCAAATCATTCAGATAATGGACAATCTACTAAATAATAGATTGGTCCACATTTCCCTGAATGGTTTCTTTACAGATGGTTTTATTCCTTCAAGATCCATACCCCAAGGATCTCCACTTAGCGGTCTCCTATTTATACTCTACTTAAACCTCCTTCTTAAATGGATTGAGGCAGATCTTCCAGAAATCTATATATCCCAGCTGAAGAAACACTGTAAAGCATTTGCCTACATGGATGATGTACTTGTCACCTTACCCTCCCAAAAATATCTAAAACCTCTCATCCAAATAATCAAAAATTTTCCGAATCCTCCAAACTTTCCTTCAACCTCAACAAATCATTGGCCTGGAAAATTAACACCGGCAAGAAGATATCATCGCCTTTCTCAGCAGACCCCCAAAACTTTTTGGGGTTTCCCATATACAAGTCACCACAAGCCAAGTCAATACAAATACAGAATTCCATCATTGAAGCTGCCACCAACACAGTTAAAAACCTTGCCAAGGTTTATTTATCACTGCAAGGAAAAATCTCTCTCCTCAATATCAAGGTAATGGCAAAGATTAGCTACTATCTACCCATAATTAACATGACAAAGACTTTCAACACAAAAATCAACCAAATCTGTGCACGGCTTTTGTGAATGGTAAAACAGCGGCCATAGGAATTGAACGCATGCAGCGACATAGTAAAAATAATGGTATGTCATTGCACACAACTTTTTCTATATATTACCAAAAGTGCCACTCTCTGATCCACATCCTCCAAAAGAAATTTCCCCAGATTGTAGTGGAACAACCTCCACCTTCAAAGATAAGCTGGATAAATCAGATACTTGACTACCTTTTCGCTCACAATGGCCACCCTACCCTAGCATTCAAACAAAAAATCTCCATTTGGGATGCTTACAACCTGCTATTTCCCACACAAAACTCTACCATTCCTTACCTCAGTGGTAACAATCAGGTAGTCAGCAGGTTTTTCAAGCATCTCAAGCTGGAGCCAAGGTTCCTGGACTTTCTAGTGAAAATCAACCTGAATTCACTCCAGATGAGCTGGTTTCTGCACTACAGGAGATTCCTCAAGAATATAGATCCTACATGTCACAACTGCCATAGAACCTGTGAAACCTTTGATCATATGGTAAATGATTGCCCAGCATATAACACAATCAGAACTTTCATTACTTACCCCTGCCACATTTCCCTGAACAAAATCTTAAATATCAAATGCTGTTTCCTGTCCAGGGATTATGTCACCACAAGATTCCCAACCTTTCTCACTTATGCCATCTGGATGGCCAGATGTCACAACAAGTTTACCTTTCCTCATCCCAAGCCTGAAGACACATTCATTTCCAAGCTGAAGGAATTTTGCCATAAGGACAAAATAATCTCATCTAGATTTTTATTTGACAACACGTGGAGCCTGATTAAGCTGGATTAACAACACCAGTAACCACATCAGAACATTTGGTTGCCTGACTAACATGGATAACTATTATTTTTGATTTACAATTGTATCATTATTACATATGGTTTTTCAATAAAATTATTTATAAAAAAAAAAATGAATGTATGTAATTCTTTAATATAGATCCTCTTTGAATTTTTAACTTACATATAGACATATGCATACACACCCAATGATGAAATACCAATAAACAATGGAACTATAAAAAACTTTCATGCAGAATTAAAATTCTTATTTGATCATTCTACATATTAGCATTTGCCATTTCCAAATTGATAATATATAGATTAACAGGCTGTTATGTAACTGATGAAGCTGTTTAAATAAAATTTAAATTCTACATGAAGGTTTTCTGTTATTTTTTTAGTCCAATTAATTTTTTAAAATATCTATCAGAAATATTTGTATAAGATATTCTAACTATTTATCTAATGTCTATTTATCATTATTTATTATATATTTATTTAAATATTATAAAATAAATATAAACTCAGCATTCATAGAAGTGTGACATCTATTCACTAGCGATTAAAAATACATTTATATTACAATTATATTTTTATTTTTATAGTCAACACATTATCATTTCTTTGATAAACCCAGATTAATGTGAAATCTTTACTATTTAGCTAACATTATTTAGCTATACTTGACATGGGTTAGCTATTTGTAACTTGAAAATATTTTTAGAATTCAACCAGCCAGATTTAAATTTAAGGTTGCAACAGTTCTATGCCATAAGGTGTATCATACATACATACATATATTCATCTTTTCCTGTTAAATAAAATGTTAACTTGATAACAGGGGTTGCTTTCATATGATGTACATATATACATAATTAAATTTAAAATAATCTTAAATAAAAGTAAAATAAACAATTAAAAATAAAAATTTAATACATTATATCAGGCTTTTGTTCCTTATTGGAATCTTAACAAGGTATTTTCTGTTGGGTAATCACATGATCAATTACTCTATGGCAACACCACCCGATGGACACTATTTACTCTATACTACGATGAACATAATTAATAATAATAATAATAATATATACATACATAAAAATGAATAAATGTAGAAACTTATAACCCCCTTTTTTTAATTTACAAGACCACCTATAAAAATAATATTTTAATTATAATTCTAAAATTTCTAATAATCCAATACTGCCCATTTTACTCTAATTGTATGGGATCTTTAACTATGTTTATACATTTGCTTAAATTTTCTTAAATATACAAAGTTTCATAACATTTTTTTTTCATATAATTTTTAATATATTTAATTACCTTAATGATTTTTTCACAATTAATTCTATGACCAGTATCCAAAATCAATATATGGTCCTCATATAATTTTTATTAATTGCCCTATCATGCTTCTTATCTTTTTCAATGACAGTCTTTTCTGTCTGACCTATATATAACATTGCAATGATCATCATTAATTTTATAAACTAAACCTATCCTATTTTTAATATTATCCATTTTTTTGCATTACAAATCCATTTCCCTAGTCAAGCGTTGTTAGCCGAGAGATCATCACTCCCACCTTGCAAGCAAGTAATTGGTTGCAGATGGGTGTGGGTTCGCGTCCTGGCCGATGCTATGACATATGAGAAAAAAAAATCCATTTTCCTAAAGATTTACTATTTCTCCATCGTATGTTAATATTTTCATGTAAGGTTTCTTTTATCAATGTCTTATATATCCCAACTGAATATGAAATTGAAACTCATTTCCTATTTTTATACACAGGTTTTACATTATTTCTTTTAATATATTTATTACTTAAAATCATTTTAATATCTTTGTTTTTATAACCCATCTTAATATAATCATTTTCAAATTTCAATTTGTGGCTAACACTTTTCATTCAATGTTATTTATTACAAATATATAATGAACAATGATAAATAATCATTAAATAAATAGTTGGAGTCACTAATAAACATTTTAAAAAGTTAATTAGACTAAAAATATAACTGAAAATCTTCATGCAGAATTGTAGTTAAACAACTTCATCAAGTTTCCTTAATTTTGTTCAAGATTATTTTAAATTTTATAAAGAAAATAATAAATTCTTGATTGAAATGTATCTGTTTGAAATAAATAATTAAGTGTAGTAATATTATATCTTTAAGGTATCATTTAATATATTTGTTATTTTATACTTAATTAATCCCTAAAATATGGGTTTCAGGATTTCCCCCTTTCCAATAGCCTATAATGACGTTCAATATCTCCAACAAAGTAACAATAACATTCTTATTTTAAACCAGTTATACAATCTATCTGTCACTAATTTATTTAGTTTATATATAGTATATTGAGAGATAGCCTCATAAAGTAGTAATTAATGCAGATATATATTTATACCCTTTGAAGTTACAAGAAACTGATATCTACCTTTTATTAAGTAAAAGTTAAAACAAAAACATAAAATTATAACTTTTATTAAAACAGGCAAAACTCTATACGTATTGCCACTCAGTGCAAGCCAGAGTAATCAATTGATACCAGAAGGCATGCACTGACTGGCAATATGTATAGAGAGTTTTGCCTGTTTTAATAACAGTTAAGAGATAGCATAAGAAATGGTGATAATGTGATGTTTATTGGCTTAAAATTATAACTTCTTACCATCAGGGATTAGACTAATCTGAAATAATTTTTTTTCATAGTTTCTGTGTAAAGGGATAGCCAGAGATTACTTACCTATACATAATGCATTTATTATATAAAGTTCAGTCTATATTTTGATTACTATCAGGCCCTTTAATTCATTTATTTACGATAGTGCATCTTGAGTTGTTTTTATCTATTCGTATTTAAATGTTTTTGTTAATTTGATAAACTTCAAGTCAATCAGTTCACAGTCTAAGCTTTTCATTTTAAATGTGAATTTTACTGAACTAACCATAAAATGTTTTGAGTTAAAAATATGAATGTTTATATAATTTATACATGATATTCTGTATCAGAATAATTGTTTTGAACTTCATATCTGAAAATAAAATAATATATTTTAGCAATGGTATTAAATTTTCATCTAACAAAAATTTTAAAAAAAACCCCTCAATAATTTAAGCTATTTAGATTTGTCATACTGAATAAGTAGGTCAAAAATTTCAAGGTTAAAAAACTGCTGAATAAATTAAACTTAATAGTAACTGATACTGTAACCGTTTATTAACCTAAGTCGTTATTTTATAACAATGACGCAGCAGTATACTAAAATTATCCTTATCGTTATTCGGTTGAAAAAATTTTCCACTTTCTGATTTAAGCAAATAAATCATTTTTAAAAAATCATTAATAGTTTTAACAAGGCTGTAAACCTTAGCAATGAGCGTCTGAAAAAATCGTCACTAGGGACCTCTGTAGGTCTTTAAAACACATGCTTTTTAAAGACCTACAGAGGTCCCTAGTGACGATTTTTTCAGACGCTCATTGCTAAGGTTTACAGCCTTGTTAAAACTATTACTGAAATAATAGTGAGCGTTTAAAAAATCATTAAAAAAATTAATTTTAAAACGAAAATATTATTATAAGCCTAGCAGAATCTCAAAACCTGCATCTTATGTTGCCTACTGATGAATCTTGGTTAAATTAACTTGTGGAATTGATAAACTAATTTTGCTTTAACAGATTTTCTTATAAAGATATAAAACAAATAGAGTAGAGTTTATTCTCAAATAAAAATTTTAAATGATTAATCCAATGTTTGATAACATCTACGAGGTGGTTTGGTACACCAAATTAGATTGATGAGGGAATCTTTCATTATTCTTTATTAAATTCATACACAAGCACATATTTTTAATTGCAATGGAAAGCTATTGCTGTAATCCATTATTTAAGAATCTCCTCCCATCCTCAATAAACTAAAAGAATTTGAGTTTGAAGAATATTAAAACATGTAAATAATTAAAAAAAGCAAATGTTTGTTGCTCAGAGTTTATAAGAAGTTTGAGCACCAAAGGTGATGGAGTCACAATTGAGAGACTTTGAACATCAGTGTCCATCATTCTACCAGAGCCTTAAATCAGGCAGAACATCCAGATAGTGACAATTTCAAAACCAATCCATGAGATTAAAAAGATACCATATCAATTTTACATCTCACTTCCAAATCATGATTGCTGCAATTAGCTAGGATCAATGTATTTGTATAAGTTAAAGGAATAGGTAAAAACTTAAAATAAAGTTAGATTGGCAGTTTTCAATCCAAAATAAAAAGAAGTTTTGAAGAGATAAGCACTTTATAAAGTAATTAGAATATTTTTGAAGTTACTATACTAAATCGATAGAAATCTGTGAATTATTTAGAATTTTATCCCGAATAAGATAATTTAAGTAATCTATTATAAAGAATTACATTTTTTAAATTTGTATTTCTTATGGCTGTAAAATTACACCATTTAATAATATATAATCCTATGTATATAGATTATAATAAAAGGGAATTTAAAGCCAGAATTTCAAGCTCCCCTCAGTCATCCACTCTAATATACTCAATACACATGACCACATACATGTTAAAAGATAAATGATCTTCAATACATGTATTTTGTGCTAAACCAGCACTCACCAGTTGGTTTAGATGATCATCTTCCACATACATATATAATCAATATATATATGGGAGATGGTGATCTGGAACCATTGTGAGTGTGGGTTCAGCACAAAATACATATATTGGAGAT
Organism: Epiperipatus broadwayi; assembly: GCA_028023455.1. Classification (NCBI taxonomy): domain Eukaryota; kingdom Metazoa; phylum Onychophora; class Udeonychophora; order Euonychophora; family Peripatidae; genus Epiperipatus; species Epiperipatus broadwayi. The sequence continues at coordinate 6,985,857 of JAQFVV010000056.1, read as the reverse complement.
CATTTATCTTTTAACATGTATGTGGTCATGTGTATTGGGTATATTAGAATAGATGAGTGAGAAGGGCTTAAAGGTCTGGCTTCAAATCCCCTTTAATTACTAGATGGTTATGTATCTCATGGCATACAACAACATAGTAGTGTGTGTGCATGTATATATATATATGAAGTTAAAAGCAAAAGTAAAAATAAACATAAACAAAAATTTTTGTAGATATTTTTTATATTAACAGTTTGACAGCTAAGTTCAAGTTAACTCAATATTCCGCTTTTTATAGTGTATTTTCCTTATTTTTAATGTTAAAATTACGATTTTGTGTTTTTTTTAAAGGTTAAAAAAAGTTTTGTAAGATGCTGCTCTCTCTTGAATTATTTTACAAGTAAAAAATCAATAAAACTGTCATTAAAGGTCTAACAAAAGAAGTAGGCACTCTCTTCTTGAATCTTATTGGCTGTTACATTTTGACAACAAAGAAAATGGTTGTCAATAACTGAAGAGTTACGATTTCTTTTTGTTTCATTTCGAAAATGATAAACGAATGTTTTAGACCATTTTAAAAGTATTTTTTGACAAATTATAAATTATTTTGATAAAATATGCTAAAAATAAAATTATTTTAGAAAAATAGTTAAGACTTTAGCAAAAATTATTTATTTTTCAGCAACATAAAATTGGCGAAAAAATCACTTACGTCATGAAACAGTTTGGTTGGTTACTACGTTCATTTACGATTTGCTGGTATCTAATATTTTTATAATTATAAATAAAAATTTATTTTTGAAAAAACTTTTGCTCACTTACTTAACTTGACAAGTTATTAATATACTTTTTACAAATGAAACTAAAGTGAATATAATATTAAAAGATGAATATATTTTGACACTTGAGTTTGTGAGTTGACCAATTAGAAGTTTAGAGTTTTACCTCACTCAGCCAATAAAATTAATCATCAGTGAATAAGTTAAACTGGAATAACAGTTAAGGATTAAATAATTTTGAATTAAATTATTTTATTATAAATTAAACATTTAAAAAGGTCTAATTAATATTTTATTAATTCTGATTTTGAAATTAAAACAAGCATTTTATGTTACAATCAATATACTGGTAATTTTAAAATTCCAATATCTATTTTGATTTTTAAATATTTTTAATTAAAGCTTGTATAACATGTTTTGATAAAAATCCTACAAAGTTGTTTTTTAAAGGATTAAGGTGAATTGAAAAGAGTCATTAACTTTTTTCAATCAAGATAAAAAAACTTACTTTTAATTATGGTGTTTTTCTAAAATTTTAGCCTGACTATAAAAAGGTTAAAAAAAGATTAGAGGGGAGTTTACTGATTATGAAAGCATAATGACTATGAACTTATAACTGTAAGAGACAATGGATCCAGGCTGCTACTAGTACAATGATGGTAGAGTTTGAGTTCACATGGAAGCAAAGTCCAGCTTTTATGTAGTTCATAACCTGTATATATGTGTGTATTAGACAGCATAGAGACTGAAGGGAGTTCACTGCAGACTATCAGTTTCCAGATTATATCATTTCCAAAAATGACAATAAGCCAGTCTATGGTTTTAGAAGGGAACAGCTTATGAAGATATTACCATGCTATATAAGCAGTTTTATCATTATGCAAAAAAGTACAAAGGTACTGCATCATGTATATAAAGTACTTACAGATATAAACTGGTTTTAAATATAATTTTTGACTAAATTATTCAACTAAAACTAGAATAATGAAGGAAAATAATAAATGACCAATACCAGTTTTATTTATTAAAAATGAGGCTCAGAAACTTTATTTAATAAAAAAATGAGAATTGTTAAAATCTCTAATTTAAAAGTAAAACAATGTCTTAAAACAAAGTATTGATTCGTAAAGAATTTTATTTTGAAATTAAAAAAATAAATAAACTCAGAAAATCTTATTGTAAATAAAGAAACAAAAAGCCAATGATTTCAATCATTAATCTCATAATCATTTTCTTTTTTTAAAAAGGAAAACCTTTTTTTTTACCATTAGAAATAATGATTTAATTAATAACTTTGATTCATACTATTTATATATACACACATATATGTGAAATTTATAGATATTTTTGACATTGAATTAATCATTTTGTGAAAATATTTTATGGGAATAAGTTTATTAAATAATGAAATACCATTAGGATATAAACATCTGTGTGTGCTCACATCTAAATAGATAGCCAAACATATATTTAATTGCATCATTATTTTTGTACCATTAAAATGAATATACAGCATGTCTGTGCTTATTTATATAGATATGTGCCATGTAAACATCTAAAAATCTCTATAAATTGCTAAATTAATTATTATGTATTATAAAAATGAATTTCATTTACAGGTTTATTACAATTCAAATAAGTTCACTTTATATTATATTGGCACAGCTGTGTGCAGATATATGTGTTTTATGCATTGAGATATTTGTAAATCACAATGTGATAACTTATTTCTTTTTATATTAATCAAAATCAGAATGCCAAATTTATATTCATAGTATACTCAGTAGATCTTAATTTCATTTTATTGTTTCTAATTAATAAATTTATATTTCATTGTTTAAATTATTCTAGTGGATATATAATATTATAAATTTTTATATGTTATGTTTTATCTCTAGCTCACAGTAACAGTTGCAGAGCTTTTTCTCACTGAACTGGGTTCATGCATACTGGTCTGTTATTTAAAAGGGTGTTGTGCTTAGTGTTTGTGGATATTCAGAGCCTGTATTGATGCAAAAGAATATCATTTAAGGTCCATGCACTCATTAAATCTAATTTTATTATTAATTAAAAATTAAACTTATAGTTGACCAGTATATTAATGGTACTAAATGACCAGGGCATTGATGGTAATCAGCATGTTTTCAATATCTCAGCATTATTGTGCATCCAAATTATTATGTAATCTGCCCCAAGCTAGGAGAAAGCTAAATAACTAGCCTTGTATATACTATACCCATTTCAAATCCAGTCACAAGATTGATTTATTTTTATTGTTGATCATTTATGATGATGAATTATTATTACTTTTGTGTAATGCTGCTGAACTTATAGTCATTTATTTGCAGTTAGTTCTGTGATTATCCTGTTTTCTCATACTCATTATAACATGCTCATTACTTTATATTCAATTTCAAATTGTGACTTGGAGTGATGTTGATGATTTCCCATCATTCCCTGATTAACCACCAATTCATCATACCATTACAATATTATACTTGTACTTGAACAGTATATAGAGTATATATATCTAAATGTTAAAATAAGCAAACTGCAAGTAGAGAATATATTACACTATAATGATCATTAATTTCTGACCATTATACTCTTATATTAAGAGGAATGTTAATACAGAAAATTGTTTCATATTCATTAATGAACATTATATGATATTTACTTGTTTTTTAAATATAATTTATGAATGAACAGAATTAGTTCCAACAATGAAAATATTTTTCCTGTAAATGTTCTTCATTCTTCTTTTTTTAAATTTTATATGAATTTTTACGATAAAAGTTTTTATTTAAAGCAAAGTAATAATAATTTAACGGTTTTTTTAACATTTGAAATTATTGTTTAATTTTTTCTTACTCCTCTCATCATAAATTAATCAATTTTTTAAATATTTGAAAACAATCTGTTATACAAGTAACATTTTTTTTGAAAATTTTTGCCACTTATGAACAGAGTAAAACTGGAATAATAGAGTTGGATTTAAAAGCAATAGGTTTCTGGATTGAAGCTTAATCCATCTCTGGTACTCAAATATCATATGATCTTCAATGGAAACATATAGTTAGGTTTTTTTGATCAGTCATAATCAACTGATCTAACATTGAAAGCATTTTAATGGTTTAGATATATTAATTCTGCCATGACCACAGTACAATTTAACTTTAATGCTTGTCTCAGAATTCTTAATGATCTGTTTTTAAAGCTTCAATTTATGTCATATCCAATACACATATTGTTGTTACATGTTCATCTAAAAATTGAAACACTTTTAGCATGTTTTAGCCAAGGTAAACCTGTATATTAAGACATTAATTTTCATTACTACTACTATTTCAAACTGAAGTAGAAATACGGTGTTTTCTGCCATTCTTTATAGTTGTGAAAGTTTGGAAAGAAAGAGAAAGAATAGAAAAAGGTTTGATGCTTTTGAAGTGTGGGAATGGTTAAGACTCTTGGAATATTATAGATAGCAAAAATAATGTATAAGTGAATATTCAATTAGATTACATCACCACATTTAATTGAAGCATGCATATCCAATTTGAAATTGGCTTATTTAGATCCATATTAGAAAACAAACTAATTCACTAAAACATATACAATGTTCAAAAAGATTGTTGATATAAAAAGACAACCAACAACGAGAAGGCCTTGAAAACTAATAACAGATAATCACCAGAAGTCAACTTGTTTGAATACAATAACAGCAATAATAATAACAAAATAAATAGTGATAGTATATTATCTGGAAAGATCAATTTATTTAAAATTAAAGCTTAGCACTACTTTCAATCAGATCAATCATATTTGTTGAACTAATATAGGTTTATATAAATATAATTTATAAGTTAAATAATTCAAATATACAATTTATGTGATAATGCAATGCACAAGTCTTTTTTGTTTAATGCATTGATATTATTTGCAATAAACCATGCCTCTTTATATATATTTTTTTGATCAATACACTCAGTGCAAACAATTTTAATATTAAGTGGATTGAAATTGCAGCCAGATTCGAATTCATGTTCCAAAAGTATAGACCTAATATTAGGATATGTTTTACCAAGTTTGTATATATATTTATGATGAGCTAATCTTGTAGCGCAGTTGGCACAAGATTCACCATAGTAAATTGCATTACATGTTGGTTCATTGCATTTAATTTTATAAACTATTTGAAGATCTTGGTCTGAAAATAGTTTGTTTTTAATGTTCTTTGACATTTGATTAAGATTAGATGGAGTTCTAATTTTATAAAACTCTGATCTCTTTTGAAAATTTTCTGCAGCCAAATTATTAATCAAAATTTTACTTTCACATTAATATGCAACAGAAATGGAAATGCATAATGCCATACCAGAAAACTCCTAGTTGTTTTTAGGAGCAGTACATAGTTTCTTTATCTTGAAAAATTGTATCTGTGGAAATGTATTTCAAGTTGCAAGTATCTTTGTATCGATTATCGCATGTAGTGAATTTGTTATCCTCTTCTTAAGTAGCAATTCTGATTAAATTAATCACAACTGCACTAGAAGCAGTTATGGGTAGATTCAAATTCTTTTAATGTCATATAAAAATGTCCTGCAATTACCCTGTTTTTTTTCAAGATTGCTGCCCAACAAAGAAACAGAAATGGTCAAAGTGATTGTACAAAAGTATCTCTCAATTACTTAATTGGCTTCAGAATTAGTATAGAAAACTTCAAACATTTAATTAATTTGCTTAATTTCTATAAACTCTGTTCTGATTCAGTTTTGAATATATTTTTAAAATGTGCACAAAATTTCTAGCACTACATATGAACAATAATCAAAATATCACAGATTGGGCTTTCCAAGAGTTTAAACCTCCTTACCAGATTCCTTCCTTTTACAAGTTCTCTGAATAGTTTATAAAATTGAATGCAATGAACCAACATGTAATGCAATTTACTATGGTGAATTTTGTGTCAACTGTGCTACAAGATTAGTGTAGTATAAATAGATATACAAGCATGCTAAAACAGATTCCAATATCTATATTTTTGGAACATGAAATCAAATCTGGCTACAATTTCAATCCACTTAATATTAAAATTGTTTGCCCTGAGCAAAATGATCAAAAAATAAAATTTCAAGAGGGGTGGTTAATTGCAAATAACATTAATGCAATAAACAAGAAAGACTCGTGCATGGCATTATAATGTAAATAGTATTACATTTAGAGTTGTGTCATCACAGTTTTTTACTGTAAACAAAGTACTCACCTAATTTGTGTGGCTCAAAAAAATCATTCAGCACATCAATGTTGTGATGTAAATTTTAATTATTTAACTTATAAATTCTATTTATATAAACCTATATTAGTTCTATGAATATGATCTACCTAGTTGAAAGCAGTGCTAAGCTGTAATTTTAAATAAATTAATCTTTCCAGCAAAGTATATTATTACTATTTAATTTGTTATATTTAAATTAAGAAAAGAAGATATATTACTGAGTAATAATAATAATGTTTATTTTCATTATTATTAGGTAACAAATGATATAAAAAATATAATATTGTAAATATTTTTCAGTTTAATTTTATTTTTACATTTATTAAATAATTTAGTATACTTTACCAAAGAATAATTTACTCCCCCCTCCCCCATTATATAATTTTTTTTAAAAAAAAATCAGAATTTTAATTTATGATAAATAGTAATATAAAACAAGTTATTGGAGTTATAATTACCAAATTTAAAAGAACTTAGTGTAAACTTCAATAATATGACTTTTATTGACTAAGATCGTTATAAAAACAAGTTATTCAAGATATAATTACAAAACCTTGAAGGGTATTAGTATAAAATTTAATGATAAGGTTGTTATTGGCTAAAATTATTCAATCATCATTTATTAGTATCAATCAATATTGCATTCAGTAAAGATGTGTGGAGATTATAAACACGTTACATATCATTAAAACTTTAATTCTACTGTGCAAACTTTACACATATAAATACACCTAAAACAAGTAGACCCCTGGAGTACATTTTTATATAAACCAATATTTTTCCGTTTATCCAAGTCATGACTTCTTCCATGCATTCATGAATGTATGCGGAAGGTTATGATCTAGGCCAACTGAAGAATGCTAGTTTATCCAGAAATGCTATCTTTGGGGGTCACTTATCTTTTAGAGGTATCTTTGCTTATGTATTTAAAGTATTTGCATAAATTTAAGCATATCTAAGATATTATATATGATGCAAAAAATAAAATTGAATTAATGGTTATCTTTTATAAAAAATAGATTTATTAATATTTTTAAATAAAAGATTATATCTGGGCTAAATGATTTGATAATCTATAGCCTAATAAAAGTAATCATTAACATATTTATTTAAAATGGATATTGTCAAGTGTGTGTAACAGATCTGGCGATAGTAATTATATATAAATATAACAAATAATTAATTTTTTTAAAAAAGTAGACTTAATCTCAACAGATGGTTTTACTGCTTAATAATAATTATCAACATATAAATATTTTCATTTTTTATTAATTTTTGTAATGATTGAGACATGATGTCATAATGTGGCATTTTTGTTGTTATCACGAAATATTACATTGTAGCATTAAACCAATTTAAAATCTAAAAAAAAATAGCACAATTCTGCATTGAAAGGTTTCTATTTTAATATTAGCAATTATAACATTTAATTTTTGCATATATATGATAGGAGTAATTAAAAAATAAGACAGCACTAAAACTTAGGTACCAGTTCTAGAAATTTGACAAGTACTGATTACATTGAGTGGAAAATTTAAATGTTTTTATGTACTTCTATAACTATACTTCAATTTCATTTTTATTAATTTAATGGGTGGTTTACTGCACGGAAGAGTATTAGATTCAGATTGACTCCATTTCTGTCACTTCTAAAAGTCAAATTTTCTATGAACTCCCAAGTGACAAAGCCATTTAATTATAAAAATAAAATATAGTATTAAAAATATTTTTATACATATAAACTTATATATTAAAAAAGTATTTTTTTTAAGTTTTTTTATTGAAGTCAGATTCAAATATCAGAAGTGACAGGTTTAAGTCTCAATCCAGAAATCTTTAGTCTTTGAATGCATTACTGTACATCTGCACTAAATAACAAAGATTCATTCAAATACTTAATGTGACATTTGAAGGTTGGAAGTGGCTCATTGTACTTTAATTCTGTAATCAGTAGCTCTCAAATCTGTTGCTCTACCATCAAGCTAAAACAATCAGTGAATGAAGTTTAAAGGGAAACTTTTTTTTTTCTCATTAAAACAAAAATAATATTATAAACTTCACCATATCTAAAAATTTATATTACCAATTTCTATACCCCAAAATAAATGTTTTAGAGTATATAAAAGAGCTATGCCTCAAAAAGTTTGAATTATTAAAATCTTATAAATTAGCAATTAGTTTTAACATTTAATTTTTACATAGCGTTTTTTTTTTTTGACAAGTTTACATCTCATTATTATATAAACAATATTATTCTTAGTTTTAAATAAACATTTACAATGTTTATTAGAAGGAATTTGAACTTAGACTTTTACACTTTCTTCAGTTATCTACTCAATGTTATACAACTGATCCACATAACAACATACATGTGAAAAAAATTAAAGGTTCTCCGATATATATATATATCTTGCACTCATCAGTTGGTCCGGATCAACTCCTACACACACACACACATATATATATATAATCAGTGATCATTTTATATTAAGATAGAAAATCTACAAATTTTAATGGACAGTGTTTATTAATATAAATTTCTGATGGGAGTTCCAGTTGAATTAAAAAACTAAAATTACTTGACATTTTACTGTATATTTCACAAATCATCCTTTGAAGTAGAGATAATTGTTAAAAAACAAAAAAAAATCATAAGCAAATTTTTAAATATTGTACAACTAATCAGAAGTAGCAGAAGCTTTGACATTTATTAATTTGTCACTATTTCATTTCTTCATTCCTGTTTATTATTTCTGAAGATGCTCTGAAGGATACCGAATAAAAGTATACTTATTTTCCAATTTTTTTGACTCAACAAGAGAACTTGCCATAAAAATGATCTTTTATCAATGTTATTTTTAAATTAATACAATATACAGGCTTAAACCTGCATATATATATAAATATTGTTTTACTGTATTATTTTTTATTTTATATTGTTTTGAATATATATATATATATGCAGGATTCAAACTCAGACTTTCACACGACCCTCATTTGAAGATATTGAATCATTAATGAAAATAATGATTCCTAACATCTGTAACAGCCTGAGATCAAACCTGATTGGAAAAAAAATTATGCATCCATTATTTATTAACATACATGACCAATTGTCTTGCGCATGGCATTCAAGAACTTCGAGGGTTATATTGCACATGACATTTTTATTTTAATTGGTCAATTTTTTTAAATTTCTTTCCTAAACTAAGAATTAATTCAGAAATGTTATATATTTTTTTTAATCTAACATTTTATTATTGAGCTAATCAACACAGAGCACAATTTCGTTCAAATAACCATATGACATTTTCCCTCAACTGAGATTAATCCAAATATATATATCTTGCATCCAAAACTATCAACATTAAGCTAAGCTGGGCTGGTCTTATAAGTAAACTTTACGAACAGTGATTTTTCCAATGCAACTGTGCTATGAATTAGACGTGATAAAAAAGTAAAAGATCAGATTATGAACTTACTTTATATTAAACATTCACACTAAAATAACACTGTATATCAATTCGTATGCAAAAGCATAAGTTATAAATACCCAACAAAATAAAATAGATTAATCAAAACTGAGCAACAGTTAAGTGTGTTTAATGATGACTCTTATTGATCTGTGAAATCTTTTTATAAAAATACTAAAGCACTGGTCATAAAAAAAATGGTAAATTTTATAATTTTGGTATACAAAGTTATAATATGACTTCATAATTGCAAGACACGACACTGAGTCCCATTTCTTCTGTTTTAGAAAGCACAATTATTTATTTTCTAGAAAATGTTTAAAAATAGTCAGGTATTGGTGGTCGAGACGTCAGCGACAGCTGCTGTACAAGTAGTTGTTCCGGGTTAGTGGGACAACTAATGCTATGACACATGAGAAAAAAAAGTTTAAAGTAATATCAAGACCAATTTAATAAATTTAGATCTAAATAAGGGCATTAAAAAAAACATGAACACTTTTTTTAAAAAATATTTTATTTCTTTAATTTAGAATTTAAACTAATATGTTTATGATTAAGAATGATTAAGAAGACAGATAGACTCAAATAATAACAAAATAATAAAGTAAGAACAATGAGAAGAAAACAGTTTAAATGAACATTTTAAAGTTGATAATGCACCTATGTCTTTTCACTCTTGGTAAGATAGATGATGCACAGAGATTAAAAATAAGCAATCACCTTATATATAAAATTCAACTTGATATATAATTTCTAATATACAGGCTATATATACATGTACAAACAATGTAATATATAGGGTATTTTGAGCTCAGACTTTCACATGACACTCAACTCCACACTATCTCATACTACTGATACAACATTGATCACATATATGTCTAAAAGATAAAGAATCACCAATATAAGTATTTTGTGCTAAACCAGCACTCATCAGTTGGTCCAAATTATCATCTCTACACATATATACAATAAGCACTCAGATTTATATTAAGATAGCTAATCTTCATAATTTAATGGACAAGCTTCAATCCACTCTACCCTCCAACTCTTCAGCCATTCACCTATTGAAAATCTGATGATGGAATGTTCATAGGATAGATGACTGAAGAGTTGGAGGGTGGTGTGGATTGAAGCCTGTCCATTAAAGTATGAAGATTGGCTATCTTAATATAAATCTGAGCACTTATTGTATATATGTGTAGAGATGATAATCTGGACCAATTGATGAGTGCTGGTTTAGCATGAAATACATTTATTGGAGATTATTTGTCTTTTAGACATATATGTGGTCAAGTGTATCAGTAGTATGAGATAGTGTGGAGAGTTGAAGGTCATGTGAAAGTCTGAGCTCAAAGTATCCTTGATATATATTAAATACAGTAATATTCATAAGATTCAACTTATTCTGTTAGAAGTACTTTCGACTATATTCTTTTTAGCCTTTGTCAACTATATAACAATATAACATTGAATAATCAAAATGAGACACTACTTTATAACTCCCATAATTTTATTCAGTTCTTCCACATTCTGTTATTTTAATGTTTGATGACTGACAATGTTTGATGATTTTTCGAAATTACTGTAGCTTCTTTTATTTTTAGTTTATTTTTTCATTTTGATTACTCAACTTTATATCATTATATAGTCTTTTTCCACATGTCATAGCATCAGCCGAGAAGCGAACCTGCTAACCCAGGACAACTGCTTGTTAAGAAGCTGTCGTTGACCTCTCGACCACCAATGCTTGACTATCATTATATAGTTGACCCAGACTAAAAGGAATATAGCGAAAATACTTCTAACAGAATAAGTTGAATTATATGAATATTACTGTATTTAATATATATCAAGTTGAATTTTACATATATTTGAAGAAATACAGGCATCAGAATTGATATCATATATATATATATTATAACGGAAAGGTGGCATTTGTAATGGAGTTACAGAGAGAGAGAGATATAGAGAGAGAGAGAGAAGAAAGAGAGAGTTGGATATATAGTATACTGGTTAAAACATGTTGATCCATCGAACATGAACTGTAACTAAAAAAAATGTATTTCAAACCCGGTCAAGCCTGAGATTTAGGTTAGGGACCAATCTGGATTCGAACCCATTCCCCAAGCCCCAGTTCAAACATCTAATGAATAATATATAATGAGGGCACATGAGAATTTATTCTAAATCTGACCCACTAGCAGAGTGGAGAAGACAATGAGACTCAATATTAGCTGCATTATAAATTAATGAAAATATTCATACACACAGTTGTACATGTAGAAGTGGATGTGCGTCAATGAGCAGTCTGCCAAATGATAGATAAATGCATATTAAAATTCACACTAAGGGTTCTCATATCCTCTTTTTATTAATTAAATGGTACATATAATTTAACACACATCTTTGGTGGGTAATAAAATGACAATCAATTATTAAAAAGATTACATAATATTGCCATTAACGCTTTGATTTATGGTTCTGAAACACGGTGACTAACATATTATTTTAAGGAGCATTCCAAAATTCATTATATATATAAGAAAAACTATTTTCACACCATTGCAATCATGAAAATAAACAAAATACATTTGACAAATTATATTTGATTTTATGACAAAATATTTATTGAAAAAACATTTAAAAGACAGAACGCTTGATTTTCCCCAAGGCAGATATTCTTAAATACAGAAATACTAAATTATGATGGTGGGATTGTATAAGATGGAAATAGCATTATTAATTAATAATATTAGTAATACTCAGCATTTTACATATATATTTTGAGTAGAGTGTAATTTTAATATTAAAGCACTAAAAACTGGAGCACGAAGCAAAAGAAATAATAAACGGATAAGTGACAGTACTGACATAATGGCCAAGAAATAACAGGAAATAGTCATGCTTTTGGACAAAAGATGAAGACTAAGACCCCCATTTTAGGGCAATACTTAGAGAAGTGTGATGAGGCATGGCGTGGCCCAGACTTTACTGGAATAACTGATGCGAGAGGCCTTTTATATGTAATGTCCTGGGAAGCTCAACTATCCACAGGACATGAGAAGAAATCTATGGGTTCGATCTTGTCACAACCCCCAGATTAGAAGCACATATGTAAATTCATGAAGAGGAGCCAAACATCAGTAACACAGTATGGCGAAATGTCACTAATGACATGGAATAAGATTTACTGCTTTATAATAAATAACCCTTGTTTGAATGCCTTTATTTAGACAAATAATACGCTATGCCGCTATAATGTATACATACACAAGATTTTATTTAGTAAAAGAAACATTAAAATTTACCCCCTTCACTTTTCTGCTATTTAAAAATAATTCAATCTGACCTTTGTGGATTTTATAATAACTAGAATATTTAAATATTTGATATTTAAAGAGTATGAAAAATAAAAGAAACCTAGCAGTTATAGAAAATAACTAATAAGTTACCTTTTCAGAATTTAATAAACAACATTTATAAGATAAATAAGGTTTCAGAGCATTAATTAGCCTAAGTTCTGAATTCACCCTGGGTAGAATTACTTTATTCTATTCGGTGTTGGACAAATAACAAATTTTATAATTAAACATAAACAAAATGTTGACTTGTAAAAACAATCTGGCAAGCATATTAATTAATAACGCATTATATTTTAAGGGGATGTTAATAACCTTAATTCATGGAGGTTTACTTAAAAAGAAGAAAGAAAAGATTTTAGAAATTCAACTCATCAGATTGCTTGAGATTGGCATATTAATAATAACTAAAATAGACATATAAAATCAAGTAATGCCAAAGTTTAAAAAAGTTAGAGCATAAGAGAGAAAATTAGATTTATCAAAATCATTTGAGGGCAATTTACATATTAGAAAGATACAAAGTTAAATACTACATTAGGAGAAATCTTGATAGTAGAGTTTGAGATTAGTTACGCTAGCTTTACTTGTAGCATAAACTACTGATTTACCTTGCATGTTTCTTAGTATCCATATTTCAAAGTCTGGCTCATCCATGTCAGTTTAAGGATCTGTGTGAGAGTTCTTTGGTAACAGAAAACTTCTATTTAGCACTCTATAATTCTCCAATCAGGGTTTTACTTCATTCTTGAGCAGCAGCAAGATGGTACAGTAGCAGGAAAGAGACCCACAAAGGTCCGAAAGATGATTGACATCTACTCTATCATTATCTTGGATGGATTTCAAAGTTGCATGGAGTATTGATGGCAACACAGTTCTCTCAGTAGAAACTATTCTATTGATATTTAAAATCAGCCCATTTTATATTCTTTTCAGGTATTTGTGGAATGCTTTAATTACTTATTTTTAGCTGATACTCTAATCTCCGATCTAAAATCTTACATTTCTCTGTCTATTGTTTTTGAAGATGCAAACATTAGATAACATTCCAAAAATATATTCAAATCTATTTCCAGATTGAAAATAGATTTGACAAAAATGTTTATAATGAAAGTAAAATCTATTAATCCCATTTCCCCATTTTATTTTCAGTAAAAACTTTAATTAAAATTCCTTCCCAAGATCAAAACAATATTGTGTTATCAACCCTTTAATTATTTTTGGACAATTAACGTTGCATTTTCCATCTTGGATTTTACAAAATATACAATTTAATAGAAAAAATGATTTAAAAAGAAAAAAGTTTTAAAAATGACATATAATAAAATATTTTAAAAAAGTCAATATTTTGTTAGTATGTTTGCTCCTGTAATATATATATAAATATAAATTATAACTTTTTGAGATATACCGTGTCTTATTTTCCATTGAGCACCGATATTTCGATGGAATAGCAACCGCCATTTTCAAGGTTAACTTTTGAAAGAAAAACCGTTAGATCTTAACAAATAATGTGACTGTGTGCGAGATGAGAAATGAGATTCCAGTTCAGCATTCACAATATGAGGCACACAGTCACGTTATTTGTTAAGATCTAACAGTTTTTCTTTCAAAAGTTAACCTTGAAAATGGCGGTTGCTATTCCATCGAAATATCGGTGCTCAATGGAAAATAAGACACATTATATCCCAAAAAGTTATAATTTATCTACATCATATAACCGTGAAAACATTAAGTATAACATATATATATATCTTAGCCACACCTATGTATTTTAATAAAAAAGAAGAAAAATTATTAATAAAAAATATTGAAAAGTTAAAATTTATAATTTTTAGGTGCGCATCTCAAAATATATGCATGAAATACATAAACACACTAAAGGAGCAGGATAGGACATAGCATTTAAATATAGATTAGTAGATAGAACCATGAACCTCAATCTTGGGCTAAGATTAACTGCTTCAATAGATAGATCAATAAATAGATTTGTAGGTAATTAGGTAGATATATATATAAATAAATAAATAACATAAATAGAATGATGTTTATAGATAGATCAGTAGGCAAGTAGATACATAAATAGATAGATATATAAATGTTTTGAATAAAAGATAAAGTAAAATAATTTTTAAATAACTCACTTTATACTTAATAAATATTTTACAGTTTCTTTATCAGAGAGACAATAAATGATTGAATAATATTTATTAATCAAGTCAAATATAGGATAGTAAAAAACAAGTTAAATTTAGATTATAAACATTTCCACATGTGATATATAATCCAATAATCTTCAGAAGTTAATGATGAATAACTAAAACCAATCAAAAATGATTTCTGCTATTTTTTGTAATAAGATATTGGTACATTTTAGACTACTATTTCTATAAAAACTTTTCTGTCTCCTTTTTTGTGCTTTTTCTTTTGTTAGTTTACCATTCTTTATATTTATTTTACTGTCTTTAGCTATTTAAGATAACATTTAACATAGCATGAGCTCTCCTTCTCACAGTTATCTTTCTGCATTAATTATAATAACAAAATTATATGTTGTTTTATATTTTCATATTTTACTTGAATACACAACAATTCTGATCAAATCTTTTTTTTTAACTGGAAAAATTAATCATTCTGTCTTCACAATTCCTACTAAATTTTTAGATATATAAATTGGTTCTTCTGTAAGTAAATCTCAGCAATACAAAAAAAAAACCCCATTAGCAGAAACTTTATCCAAAATTGTAACATTCTTTTATTCTTATGGATCTAGTGTAATCATTTGTTCACGGAGTTACATCTTTAATTTGAAAATAATAGATTATTATCTGTGAGAGAGGTTAAGAGTTCTCCTTTACAAAATATTGAGAACTCAAATTTTAAAAAAAAAATGATGAAGATTAAGAGACTTTAATTATTTATTTTATAAAATTTGTTAGTGTTAACATCTATTATAAGAATATGTGTAATGTACAAGTCTGGTTAAAATGATAAAATTTTGAAACTTTCTGAAATGAGGACTTTTTTATTTGAAGATGATAGACAATCTATCACCCAAAGTATATCCTTAAGTGCAAGTATTGAGTGATTTGGACATCTACATCACAATAACATTTTTAGAAACATTATTAAAATAGGCTTTGATTTCTACAGACTTAAGACACTTAGATAGTGTTTATCAACAGTGATATACACCAGTTTGCAAGTACTGTTGTTCTAATAAAGAAGCTTTCTACCTATTATGCATGTCTCTCAATGCCCATTAGATCAACCATATTTAAGCCATATTAGAACACCAAGTTTCCAGGAAAGAAATACGTTAGCATTTTAAAGATTAATATGGCTATCAAGATACACAATCATTCTTCAAAATAAACATATTTCATTGCAATTTCATAAAAGATATACCTTCCAAAAAAAATTGTGATTGAAAAAATGTTTTCAATAATTTTTGTTCTTGGCGGCTAATATAATATAAATAAAAAGTGGTTTAACATCTACATAATTTTTATAATGATTAATAACTAGTTTAAACATATTGTTCTATTTTTATAAGATTTATAGAAAAAAACCCAAAAGTATCTATATTATATATCAGTAATTTAGAATTATAAATTATGTCATAAATTGCAATTATCAACCGCTTAAAATGCATATACATTTTATAATCTCAGCCAGAAGCTGGCATCTGTATATAAACTGTAAATGATATATAAAATGAATCTGTAATAATTGATTTTTACAGTATTATATATATAAATTACGTTCTGTACATGAGGGATCAGATTGACCTTAGGTCAACATGGGTGTGACAAGAATCTCAGCCTCAGGGTGGCCTTTGAGCATTTCATCATCAGATTTTTAATTGGATGGAGGGTTGAAGAGTTGGAGTGTGAAGTAGATTGAAGCCTGTCCATTAAAGTATGAAGCTTGGCTATCTTAATATATATCTGAGCACTTATAGCATATATGTGTAGAGATGGTAATCTTGACCAACTGATAATTGTTGGTTTAACATGAAATACATATATTGGTGATTATTTATCTTTTCAACATATATGTGTTCAAGTGTATTAGTGTTATGAAATAGTGTGGAGAGTGGTGGGCATGTGAAAGTCTGAGCTCATATACCCTACATATTACATAAATGTATATTTGTAAAAAAAAATAATAATTTAATAATGAAACAACAATAATGGGGGCAGATTTAACAGAGTGAAAATGCTTAAAAGTGACTTTTTCATGAATAAGTAAAATCTATCCATCATTTTGAAACTGGTTTTGGAAGTTTTATTTGGAAAATAATTATATGTCTGTATAGTTTCCTGTCTATTATAAAACTAACAGAAAAGAAGTTACAATAGTTTAAAACTGACATCTTACCATTATTTCTCACTTGGCCTTCAAATAATAGATTAGTTCATATCCCATCTTATGTTGATCAAATTGAGCAGTTATCACCACAGACCAATGTATATACAAATAGATAATATATGTCCAATGGCAAGAATAAGCCAATAGGCAATGATGCTTATTGAATCTGCTTATTGTTATTAGGGAAGGGAATCTGGCCATAAATAGTCAATCATTTAAAGGTAATGTCAGACAACAACTGTCAAAGCAAAAAAGCAATGTGCTGGTTGTCCATTATACAGTTAACACAGTGAGGAAAGTCCATGTTCAAGACAGGAAGTTGCTAGGACCTAAATCAGACATGTGACAAGCTGTCATAGTATCATCATAAGAGGCAAACTTCACAGTATAACTAGAAGTGAGAAGTATATTTAGCAGAACATGTAAAATTCCTTCTTTTTATAGTTACATGGTTACTAGAAGAAATACTTCATCGATGGTAGCAGACAGAGGTATAACCATATTGCAAATACGCATTTGTAAATTTATTTCACATATATATTAACATGTATTTTACGTGACTGTGTTTATATAATTCATGCATTAACAAACACAATAGTTTGGTGCAGTTATGACAGGATATTGCAGTATGACAGGATATTGACAGTTAACATTATTAGTGCATCAGTAAAAAAATTAAAGTCAATACTAGTGGTTACTCCTTAAAAATAAAGGCAGGATCTTTTCCCTCATGGGTTGTTTAGGTCTGTGTCAACAGCTAACATTAATAGCACATCAGTAAGATAAAAAATCAATCATAAGTGATTACTCATTAATTCTTAATAGAGTCAATTTTTTTATCTCTCATGGCAGAAATACATATTACAAATCAAAATGGCTAAAATTGTCTCATCAGAAGAGTTCAATCTAGCTTATCCAGAAAATTGGCTAAATTACAAGGATATAGTGCTCTTCTTTTTTCAGGCTAATCAAATAAAGGAGACTAAGTTAAAATTAGCCTCATATGTCTTAGTCATTATATCTCAGACCTACAAGGTTCTTTAAGCACAGGCCACCCCCATGCTTTATGGCTGATTTTGATTTTGACAAAGTGTACTTTTTCTGCCTAATACAGAGATATCACTTCAATATTTGTATTCAAAAGGAATCTTAGTCAGAATTTGTTCTGAAAAATCAGGGAACTAGTCTTAAAATTTTAATAAAGACTTCCTCAATGAAACTCTAAGAGATCTGTTCATTTGTGGAATGAAAAACCATAATGTTAAGATGAGGTTCCTAATGAATCTTGATATCACCTTTCATTCAGCTGTTTATCAAGCAACTTTAGTGAGTCAACAGTGAGCCAAACAAGTTCATTGATAAAAATGGACTACAAAAAAATTGTTGATCAGAAAACTGGGTCAAATAACCAACTGACAATAAAAAAAAGCTTAAATAAAACAGCAACAATGAATAAAAAGCATTGTTATAGATGTAATGAATCAAATCATACACACATGTTCATTCCCAGTATACATATTGTTAGCATATTGCTTACAGAAAAGCTACTCATTTAAAAAGAAAACAATAAGTTGCTACTGACAGAATAAAAGAGTCCAATTCAAAAAACCAGGAAGGCAATATAAAATTGAATAAACTAAATATCAATATAAACAATGTAACAGGCAGTGACTCTGCTTTCTAATATTAAATAATCACTATTGATACACCCGTAAAAATGGAACTGGATACCAGGTCTGTAGTATCCATTATGTCAAAAAATGTGGACTATCATTAATAAGAAAAACAGATATCAGCTACATCCTAGCAGCAAAACAATCAGACTATCAAGGCAATCAAATAGCATTCTTGGGTTAGACGAGAGTTAGTCACAATGCCTAATAAAATATATCTGCCTCTAGTTGTATCATCAGGCAAATATAGCAATTTATCAGACTTTGACTGGCTCAATCACTTAGACTTTGCAATATCTAAAGTTAATCAGTTCACAAATATAAGCAAATTCAAAAGTTGCTATCCTGATGTGTGTGATAAAACACTAGGGTTGTACTTAGAACCTGATGATTCATTTGCCTTAAATAAAGATGTAAAGCCAAAAAAGTTGTTATTATAAACCACAGCCATTTGCTTTAAGAAAAAGTGGAAGTTATTTTGAGAGATGGCAAACTTCAGAGGTAATTGAACCATAACTCTTCAAAATAAGCTATTCAATTGGCCCAATCATAAAAAAAATGATGATGCTCAGATCTGTGCTAATTAATGATGTACAATCAACAAAACCACTGTCAATTGATAACTATTCACCACCATCAGTTAAACAGATACTATCTACACTGTCAGATGGAAGGAACTTTATAAAAATTGTTCTGAAACATGCATTCTTGAAGTTATCAGTTAATGAACAGGCATCAAGGGCTTTATCAATTATTCACAAGAGCTTGTTTAAAATGAACTAGTTACCCTTTGGAATAACAGTTGTACCAGCAATATTCCAGAGATTTGTTGACCAACTTACTGCTAAAATATCTGGTGCACTTTCATATTTTGGTGGTTGGTGGCTAGAACTCCAAAGAAACTCTATGTTTTCAATAAAAAACTCCTAGATAAGCTCAAGGCCTTAAAATAAATCTACACAAATGCAATTTTTAAGCTAAAGAATTTAAATTTTTGGGATATAGGATAGATGTAGATGGCATTCATACAACACAACATAGCAATTAAAAAAGTAAAAACTCTAGTGTTTTGGGGGCCTCATCACTTATTATGTCAATTTATTATATCATAAAACTGAGGCTGCTGAACCACTCTACAGACTGTTAGACAAAAACGCAGCCTGAAAAGTGAGACAGTAAGCATAACAGACCTTTCAAAAAAAGAAACTAAAATATTTGATAACAGGTTCAATGGTTTTAGCACACTTTGACCTTAGAAGAGTATTTATAACTTGCAATGCCTCACCAGTGAGATCAAGTGCAACATTGTCTTACTCTAATAATGATGAGATACATTTCTCTATTCCATTTGCATCAAAGTGTCTCTCAAAAACTATGCTCAAATTGACCAAGAGATCTTAGCCTTGATCACTGGCATTAAAAAAGTTCACAATTATCTTTATGTAAATTAATACATTGTACAGGATTAAACCTGCATTTATATATGTAATATATGCAGGATTCAAACTCAGACTTTTACATGATCCACTACTATCAATGTCATTTCATATTGCTGACCCACCTGATCACACACATGTTGAAAAGATAAATAATCACCAATATATATATTTCATGCTAAACCAGCAATCATCAGTTTGTCTAGATTACTATCCTCATACATATATATAATCAGTGCTCAGCTTTATATTAAGATAGCCAATCTTCATACTTTAATGGACAGGCTTCAAACTATTCAAACTTACAACTCTTCAGCCTTCCATTTCATTGAAAATCTGATGGTGGGACGTTCAAAGCCCTTGTTAATGCCAAGGTTGTCATACTACTCATGTTGACATATTAGTCATTCTGTATGGTACAGACCAATCATAGACCACTATTAAGAAATTTTCATCCAAATGCTGAGGTGATTCAATTTTTTTATCAGGTTACGATTTTAAACTGGAATATATAGAGGAAAACCAAATTCCCAATGTAAGTTGAATTGCCTGAAGAGGCTGCAAAAACAATGTAAAATAAAAAAAGACAACATTAAATGCATGTTAACAGCAAATCAGTTGTATGATGGACCACTAATAACTCTGAAATAAGATTGATGAAATGGATCCAATAGGATTGGCTGATAAGCTGCATCTAGCTTACTGCACCCAAAATACTACAGCTCTTAATTAAAAACAGCTGCATTACCTGAGCTCAAGAGTTGTGATTCCACTAGCTGACCAATCTTAAGTGCTTAAAATCGTACATAATGGACACCCAGAGTTCATCAGAATGAAAATACTAACTAGATCCTAAGTCTGGTGCTACTGTGGACTTTGATATTGAATCTATGATCTGTTACTTCTGGCATTGTAAGATTAACCAATCATGCCAGTGATATGAATCTGAACAAAAAAACAAAATTTTTTAAATATTTCAATTATCAAATTTCCTCTTTTTCTTTTAATTATAAAAAAAAAAAAAACCAAAACCTTTAAAACAAACCAAAAACACCACACCTTATAAAATCAAATTAATTTTTAATTCTATTTCCCAATCCAATTTACAAAAAAAAAAAAAAAAAAAAAAAATTATAAATAAAAAATTTAAATCTCAAATCCAAAAAACAACCAAAAAACCAACACACAAACCAACCACCCCCACCCCCCCCCCCACCCCCCACCCCAAACCCCAAACCCAAAACCCAAAAAAAAAAATAAAAAAAAATAAAAATAATTATTAAATCTAACCCCCCAAAAAAAAAAAAAGAGAAAAAAAAAAAAAAAAAAAATATATAAAAATATATGGAAAAAAAAAAAAAAAAAAAAAAAAAAAAAAAAACTAAATAAAAGAATAAAAAATAAAATAAATATTAAAAAAAACATAAAAAAAAACTATATTTTTTTTTTGTTTTAAATATATTATAAAAAAATTTTTTATAATTTAAAAAAATTTGTGGGGTTAGATTTAAAACCCATTATTTAAAACCAAACAAACATACACATTTTTAAAAAAACAATTTAGGGGTTGGTCTGAAAGGGAAGAAAGAAGAAAAAAATTAAGAAAATTTTAAGAATATTAATATAATTTAAACAAACTTTTTTCCTGTTCAGTTGGGGTGGAGAAAATCAAAATATTTTTAAAAAAGGGTTTAAATAGGGAACAACAGGGGGGAGGATTAAAAAAAAAAAAAAAAATTAAAATCAATATTTTTTATTATTAACAAAAAAATTTTAAAATATTTTTAAATTCAAATTTAAAAAGAATAGAATGATTTGTTTTCTAAAAATATGTATACTCTTAAATAAATGGTATGAATTACAATGGTGGGATTTTACAAAAATAAGAAAAACAATATTGTTAATAAAACTAATGTCTATTGTTGGAAAGACATATATACATAAGCAAAGCACCAGTTTATGATTACAGCATCGAATGAGATCATTAAATAAATAAATTAAAATTAATGGAAAAGCAGTGGGGCTGATATAAAGGCAAAAGAATCCGAAGTGATGTCATGCTTCCAAATGAAGAAAATAAAAATGCTAACAGTCCCTTTTCTAGGGCACTGCTTAGAGAAGTTTAATTAGGCTTGGTATGGACCCCAAGGTTCTCTGGGCAACTGACGTGAGAGGCCTGTTATACGAAAATGATCGCCGGAAGGTCAACTACCCACAGGATAAGACATGAAGAAAGTTTATGGGTCCGAATTCATCATAACCCTCCAAGTTAAAAGCACATAATATTTAATAAATGAAGCCTTATTTATATCAGCAATGCAACATAATACTGTCTTTAATGACATAAAATGGAAATCACTTTTAAAACACATGAACATTACTTTAATGCTATAATTTAGGCAAATAACACTATGCTATGCAATATATATGGGAATGATTTAATTAGTATTTAAAACAAATGAACATCACTCGAATGCTATAATTTAGGTAAATAACACTATGCTATGCAATATATATGGGAATGATTTAATTAGTACTAAATAGGTTTTAAAAATTACCCCCTTCCCTTCCTTGTTATCTAACAGACTGAAATCCCACCCTCGTGAATTTTGTAACTTGCAAATAATCAAGTCTTTGAAATATTAAAAATATAGCTTTATAATACAGATGATATAAAAAAAAACAATAATAAGAAAAAAAGTCACCCTTTCAGAATTAAATGTGTGACATTTTTAATATTTGATAGCATTAATTTTTCGGGAATAATAAAATTATACATAAAGAATATAAAGACATTTTAAAGAAAATCATGAAATTAGATTAACATGGGAAACAATCTGGTGAGTGTATTAATTAAGAAAGTATGTAAATCTAATTCAAAAGGGGGGGGGGTATTAACCTCGACTCAGAGAGGTCTAAGTAGATAGGGAAAATAACTTTATCTATTAGACTGCAAGTTTGTTTAGATTGGCCACTTAAAAATAATAAAATAAAAGTTTAAAAATTAAGAAAGGAACCACACCAAGATTAACGAAATAAGAGCATATAATCGACTTTATATAGAAAAGAAAAATTATTAGTATGAAAGCAAATATAGTTAATAATTAATAAAAAACATTTAATTTAACAATTTAAAAATTGAAATCCGGAGAGCTGAGATCGAGATTAATTTAGAAGGGATAAGATGTAAAGTTCATAGGCAGTTTTTAAGTTAATTACCTTGTTATATTAAAGAGTCCATTTTAACAGTTTGGCTCCAGCATGGCAAAAATAACAGGATAGAAATCATTTTAATAGCAAGTTTCCATTAGGCATTCCTCCATTCTTAGATCATATTTTGGGGCATCAGTGAGATGACCAGCAAAGGCAAGGAAGGTGATTAGTTAGCTACTCATCCAACATTTTTGAAAAAAATAGCATGGAGTTCTTTGGCAACAGCTTTTCTACCAACTAGTTCTCTCCTAGGTAGCCAAAAATCAGCCCATTATATACAGCCCTCAGGTATTTGAGGAATGCTTTTAGTATTCCTTTTTTTAATTTTATTTCCTTCACCTATTGTTTTGGAGATGCAACTGTTAGATAATTTGTCCAAAATATATATTCAAATCCATTTCCAGATTAGAAATAGATTTGATAAAATGTTAATGGCAAAAGTATAAATTCTTAATTGGATTTCCCTTTTAATTTTAGTTCATTTTAATTAAACATCCTTTTCCAAAATTAGATAATATAAAATATCCACCCTCTTAGTTATTTTTGGACAATTAACAGTTGCATACTCCATTTTGAATTTTTAAAAGAAAAATATAGTGCTACATATTTGTATTGCATTATAATAATATCATCAAGTAATAAAAAGTTAAATACTTTAAAGGTACATATCTAAAGATAAAAAAAAGATAAGCATTTCCAAACTAATTAAACAGATAATGAAGGAATTTAATTAACAAAATCCAATTTAATTAAATCCCACCTTAATTTATATGAGTACTCCAGAAAACAAAAGAAAGCAAACCGTTAAAAGATGAGCCTTTTTGAAAGGACCAACAGAGTGAGTACAGGGCATTTTCAGTGAATTTGAGCAGAGCATCTGTTGCAAGGAAACAGTGTGGGAATTGCGAATTACCCTATGTTGGGAAAGGAGAGAATTAAGATGCAGAAACTATATGTTCAGGATTATAGTGCGAGTATTTGTTATTGTGTGTACATAGTGAACTTTTCTAATACAGTTCATCGGGAATCAGAACTGTTTTAACTTGTATACGCCAATCTCTCGTCACACCCTTATGGGAATAATTGAGAACTTTGTATAAACTATAAACTAGTTAGCATCAAACTATTTGGGGAATTAAACTCTAACTAGTTTGTGAATTAACATTTGTGTGCTGTAATTGAAGAATCAATATGCAGCAATCGGGGTGGATACATTACAGTGTTAATAATAAATATTCTTGATTTTTATATTTTATTATAGTACAAGTAATGTGAGAACCATAACTTGACATGTATATTCTTCAAAATTTAAAATTGTATATACCTATTTTTAATTTTAATTTTATTTTTTATTTATTTACATACCTATTTTTAATTATAAATTTATTAAACGCTCACTATTATTTCAGTAATAGTTTTAACAAGGCTGTAAACCTTAGCAATGAGCGTCTGAAAAAATCATCACTAGGGACCTCTGTAGGTGTTTAAATCTTAATTTCCAGAAAAAGACAGCTTCATTAAATATTTAGATAGCTACACAATTTTTGAATGGCAAATTGTTGAATAAATAAGTTTTCAGAGTGTTGATTTTCCAGTAAGGCTTAATATGATAAATTTTATTTTTGGTATTCTTAAATATATCACTAAAAGCTATGCAATGGTATATATGGAAGAAATTTAGTTTGTATTTAATATATATATAAATTTGAATATATATATATCTTGCGCTCCAACATTAGATTGAGACAATCCAGGGAAAATTTTTATTTCTTGTTGGATAATGTTATGTCAACACAATTAAAGAACCAAACTTTTTTTTTTTGGAGACCAGTAAAATTTAGCCCAGAGAACTCAGTGGTTTGCAGTTATTAAATTTTTGTACAATTGAATGATTGACTATCATGAAAAAAAACAAACTTGGATGAATAATTGCTTAAATCAATGACAAATTTACCGATTCTTATAATTCTGAGAAATTACTATTTTGCAAGAATCTATAGGTATTACTGTTGGACAAATCAAAGATGCATAAACATTAAAATGATTATTGTAAAAAAAAAAGATAAGTTCTTTGTTAGATAAGTTGATAACTGAATATTACTATGGATAAAAAAAGCGTAATGAAAAAGAATTTGTTTTATCAATTTGATGATGCTGTCCTATGAATAAGGATGAGCTTGACAAGACTTGCAACAATTAAAGTCACAATTTTCAATAAAAAAACATAACTTTATCCTGAGGTCCACAGACAATAAGTAGTCAATGATTTGGAAATCAGCTACATTAAAACAGGGAAAACTCTCCATATAGTAGTGCCACTCAGTGCCAAACAGAGTAATCAATGGATGCCAGAAGGCTTATGCATCCTTCGATTACTCTGGTTGGCACTGAGTGGCACTACTATATGGATAGAGTTTTGCCTGTTTTAATAACAGTAGTGTGCTAGCATAAGAAATAGTGATCATGTGTAGTGGTTTAATTACAGCTATATATGAACGATGAGCTTAAAAAATTTAGAGAAAAAAGATTAAAGATACCTCATATGTAAGTTGATTAAAAAAAGTCTGAGAAAAAAATAGAGTAATAAAATTAAAAATGTTCTAGTGTGAAAAAAAATGTTGAGGAAGATTAAAAAAAAAATACTTAAATTGATATTTATGAACCTTTTTAACAAAATTACGCAGAAAACGTGAGAATTTGGAGAAAAATGATCTGGATAATATTAGATAAATAACTGTATGACGATGAATTGCCGTACTTGGTTTATTAAAGTAATGCTTGTGGCAAACTCCGGTAATAAAGTTCACATATTGCACTCATTTCCGACTCGGCATTCGAATTTCCTATAAACTACCGAGGAGTAAATCCATTAGATTGAATTGAATTTCTTTGATATAATATTTTTGCCCCACAATCTGGTTTTGATGCTTTAAATCAGTGGTCTTCAACCTTTTCAAACCTGCGGACCGGTAAAAATAAGGATAAAGTTTCGCCGACCGGCAAAAATAAGGATAAGGTTTCATGGACCAGCAGAAGTCTATAGATAAATTTTCTTAAAGATGTAAACAGCTTAGCCTTAGATGATGTTATATATATATATGGAGTTTGTATAATAAAAAACTTTTTTTTTTTTAATTTTGAATTTTTTTAGAAAAGTAATAAAAAATTTAATTCTACCCCCCCCCCCCACTCATAAACATCTGTGATAACTAGAAAAACAAATTAATTTATGTATGACTGATTAGATTTTGTTCTGTTACTTTTTTTTTAATCAGGTAAAAGTGCGATGACAAAAATAAATAAAAATTGTTTATATTAATTAAAAGTTTAAAGTCTTATTATTTTGTTATTAAAACTTTCTTGCCAGTCTATCGCGGACCAGCAAAAAAACCCGGTACCGGGCCGCGGACCGGTGGTTGAAGACCACTGCTTTAAATGATGCAAGATAGCTATATATATATCATGTACATACAAATATTTTTAACACATTCTTGTATCAGCAAATAGATAAGATTCATTTATAAATATTCTTATACCACACAAACGTTGTATGGAATTTACACCGCGTAGTAACATACACTTATTTCTCTTTAATTAATAATGTGATTTCAGTTAATTAAAATGAAATTTATTTACTGTAATTTTTGTTAGCTAAATAAATCAATAAAAATTAGTTTACTTCTAAAAATTATTATTAAAAAATAACAAATATTTATTTAAATGAATAGATTAAATCTCAATTTTAGGAACTGCAATCATTTTTAAAGTTATGAAATCTAGATTAATAAAATAGCAGTGACATCTTGCGAACAAAAATAGAAGTATATCTTTCGTCTGTAGCAAAATAAAATAAAAAGAGATACAATTAGCAAGAATAGGTACATATTAGCTAACCGTTTTCTCAAAGATAAAAAAAAGTTCTCATATCTTACGATTATTGTATATTTTTAAATATTAAGAACAAATACATGCATGTTAAAGTTATACAATGGACTTAGCATTCTTGGGAGAATACTATCTTCCTCACTAGAGGTACAAGTGTATTTTATTTACACTCATATTTTATTTATAATCTGATCAATTGAAATTACAGTTCTTTGGAATCTTTATCCTCCAATTAATAATAGTCAAATATCCCAACTGTCTAAATATATATATAAGTTTATCTAGATTGGAATACTATATTATGGGCATGGCAAGCAGATGCGCTAAATACCAAATACTAAAAGATTAACTGTAAGTAAACCCGAGTTAATATTTGGCTGGCTATTCATTTTCACAATTCTCAACCATTAACAATATAATAATGTTAATATTTGGCTGGCTATTCATTTTCACAATTCTCAACCATTAACAATATACAGCAGGGTGAAGATCTAGCCAAGTTTAATATAGTTTCTTCAATTTCTAGCCCTGTCTTCTCCACATCAGCAAATTTTCTTATTTCATCCATTCATTTCACATGAGTTATCTTTCTAGATCTTTTATCATCTTTTGTAATCGAACTTAAGATTTCAACTGTCCATTTCCTATCATCTCCCTTAGCAGTATATCAGCTATCATTCTAACTCTTAATTTTTTCAATGATGTTGTAACACATGTTTATGCTGTCATGCATATATTCCATTTTTACTCCCTTCTTGTTATTCCTAACTTACACCTTTACATTCTTAATTGAGTGGTCTGGAGTCTCTTCCATTAAATATCCAAAAAGAAAAGAGAAATGATGTCATAAAATGTATGGAAGAGTTCTACAAAGAATTATATAACAATAAAGAACAAGAAAAAGTATCCCCACAATTATAACATTTGCATCATACAAAATTTTAAATGAAGAAGTGAAACGTGGAATTAAATCTATGAAGAAGGAAAAACTCCAAGTAATGATAGAATTATGATCAATATTTTAAAAGAAGCAGATGAAGATATAGAGACAATTTTGGCAAAGTTATATACCAAATGACTTAGTAATAAAAATGTACCAGATGATTGGAAAAATGCAATACTAATATTAATATTCCAGATCTCTAAATATTTTATTAGTTCTATACAAAATTTTTATCAAAATAATTATAACATGTCTACAGCAATTTTTGGATTTTAACCAACCAAAAAAAGAAATTGGATTTAAAAATGGTTTTAATATGATGAAAAAAGTTATAGAAAGAACTAATGAATATAAGTTATCATTATGCTTTGAATTTATATGCTATGAAAAGGCATTTAATTCTACAACCATTTCTTCAGCAATTAAAGCATCGAACCACCAAAATACAGATTTGAGATATTCTGAAGAATATTTAGCAAAATATAAAAGCAATGATTAGGGCACATGGATATGGTAAGAATATTAGTATTGAGAAGAGTATATAATAGAATGATTCCAAATATTCAAAACTTTTTATAGAGGTTTTACATGAAGAATTTTGTAATTAAAATTGTAAGTTAAGAAAATAAAAGTAAATGGAGAATAATTTATTTAGACTTTGAAGAAGATGTAGTTGTTTTTGAAAAGAATGCTTTAGTGCTTCAAGAAATATTGAAAGGGTTATCAATTAAAAGTAAAAATATCAAAGACAAATGTTATAGAGACTAAAGTAAGTTCAATTTATTTTTTCAAAAGAAAAAATAAAGATTGATAATGATAAATTAGAATGTTAATAACTATGAATACCTTGATCAGATTCCTTTCTGCAACCATTGTTGAGACTATGTGATATATATATATTGGGTGTGTATATATTGAGAATGATAAAAAGTTGTCAAATATTCTTTTGAATATTTCTATGAATAAAGAAAACTGAAAGAATATTTAATGTCACGGAATTATATGCTAAATGTATAAATAATACTGCACATTAATCTATGTCATATAAAATTCAGATATTGAAACAGTGCATATCTGTATGTGGATATACTTGCTTCATGTTTATTTCAATCAGCCTATCTCCTATGATATGTGTATAATTTATTATTAAAACCTACACACATTAGTAATAGGCATGTGTGTGCATGTACAAAGTTGCATCATTTTTCTAAAGTTAAAAGTTAATCATTTAAATCATGTGATTGCATTTTAAGGAAAATTATATTTTATAAAAGTTAAAATCAATTAAAAAAAATATTAAAATATTTTATACAATGGGAGAGAGGTAGGTAGTCATTAGGAAAGGGAACGTAAGTGCCATAGTCTCTATCTACACATACCATCACTTAAAATAGTTACAGTTGAATACCTTTAGATACTTTAAAGTGTTAAATAGAAAATAAAATACAAAGATTAGGAAACCAACTGGGTGACAGATAAGGAATGAGGAAGCAAAGAGTTGATGGATAGCAATTAGTGTAATGGGTTTGAAACCACACAACATATAAAAGCATCAAAAAGGCCATTGTTCATTAGTATTCAAATTATTATACTAAAAATTAAATTTTCATATATTCTCTAAGATTTTAGTAGGAAAGAATTTTGGATGCTTATTTCAGATCTTCTCATAGTTATTAAGTAAAATATATAATCAAGAAGATATTCATTACCCTGCCTACAAAGAAAAATGACTATGTTAATCATACCAGCCATCATGAGTGAATAGTCAGGAATTGGCTTCTTCAGGGTCTTTGGTGAACTTGGCATCCTGAGAAGTTCCATCAACATGTAGTTTGTCATATACCATCATAATGCAAGTCCAAAGAGGAATCAATCAACATGTCTACAAAGGGCCCAAAGTCAATACTTCTTGCCAGTAAAAATGTTTTAATTTATCCTAATTTATAACTTTAACTTAATTGTATATGATATAAACCAATCTCTAGTCTTAACCTTGTAAATTATATATACACCCGGGTCTCTTTATGTGGTAGATAGGTTCCACAGAAAAACCACATTAAAAAAATCACATAAAATAAGCTTAACTTACCTTGAAAAATGTGCGATACATTCCGTAATTTTCAATAATCACATAAAACCAAAGCAACAAGGTAAAATTACTTTAAAATTCGCATAAAAAAAAATAAGGAAATAAAATATGACTAAAAAAAATTTCAAATATTTGAAAAAAATTGATACAAGACAAACTTTTTTTACTTTTTTTATTAACTATTTAATTTTATTCAAAATAATATGTTTTTATGTATAATTTATTTTACATTTTTTCATATATATTTTAATCATTATTGCTATGTGACAATATGCTGGTTCATTTGTGAACCAGTAAAAAATCAGATTTGTCACAAGAGGAAATACAATTAGCACCACTTCAGTCTCACACTGTGTTAATGGCTTTCTGTCAACAATGTAATTGGTAATTAAACTTTGAGACAATGATTTTATTAATTGTTTATGAAGCTCACGATATCCAGGCTTCTATGTCTAGCTGTTAGAGAATGCACTTCCATGAGTGCAACTATATATATAACATGCTTCCATGAGTGTGTTAATAATGACTAATGGTTAAATTTTTTTTATACACATATATACATGGAGAACTTTTAGATGGAAAAAAGTTACAAGTAAAAATATTTAAAAACTTTTAATGGTACATTTTTTTAAAGTAGAAATTAAAAGTTCTTAAATATTTTTACTTGTAACTTTTTCTTTCTAAAAGTTTCTCCATGTATATATGTGTATAAAAGAAAATATAAACTAACACACATATAACACAGACATACAGCTATTTAGCTCTCATTGGAATTTAGGAGCTTGTTAATATTTTGGATCATTAACAAGAAAATGATTTTCCAATTGATTAGAAAGTTGAAGACTTTCTCAAATCATTTTTGCTGTGAAATGAACAGGTTCCACTTCTTTTTCATTATTTTTTTCCAAATCTTCTACAATATTTAAATTTTTGCCAAACCTTTTTCCAACAGGTATTTAAAGTATGTAAAATTTAATGCATCTATATAAAATGGGGAAATCCCAATTTTAAGTGAAATATGAACTTCTTTATCACATAAAAAGATATTAAGAAGAAACATGAATCACATAACTTCAAAATCACATTTAAAAAATCCGCACAAAAAGAGACCCAGGTGTATATCATGTGTCTAGGCCTGATCGCTTCTCAGACCACTGTTTTAACAGCTATTGGCTGTCTGAAAGTAATAGTAAGGCACATGTGGAAGAATAGCAACCTTCCAGTCATTACTGATTTAATAACATGCGATTTAAACAAAATATTATTTACATATTTATTAATGTTAAATCTGCTAGCTTAATTATTTAAATAATTTTGAAATCTATATATTTTCCAAATGTATTTATGTATATTTACTTGAATGATGGAGGGAGAAGTGTCGATTAGTTAAACGTGTTCACATTTTCCCTGCTCTCAAAGTCCCAAGGGATGGAGTGCACAATGAAGATGCTGAGCTTAAACTTTCACATGTAAAACAATAGCAAGTTGTATAAATTGTTTTAAAGTTTTTTTCTTATATCCCTTATCATGTCAAGGTGAGTTATATCTAAATTCTTAGAATTATGTGCAAAATCAATGGAGGATGGCGAGCGCAATTTCATTGAATTAAATTACAAACTATCTTGTTATTCATTATTGCTCTCTCTATATAATTGCAACCTAACTTAAGGGTTAGAAATAATTGAGTTAAAATATTTATAATAAATACGATGTATTGATTTAATTTAAATTGTTACTTCACATACTGCAAAATTAATAATGTTCTTTTCAAAAATAAATGACTTCCTATAAACTGCAGTAATATCTGTCATCCCATATTATATTATGTAGAATAATATTAACCATATTCTTTAAATGTACATTGCTTATTGATGTAATATAGTATTTGTATAAAGTCAAACCGCAATTCACGTATAAACTATAACAAGCAATGAATTGCGATATCAGTTCATTCCAGGTATAAATAATTTTCCCCTAAGACTTGATTATTATTTAATAATTATATTTTAGATTTAAATTTATTGAAATAGATATTGTGAATGGGTTATATTATTAACAAAATGAATAGTAAATGATTAAACAGGGTTGTTCATGGTTTATGTATTTCTAAAGTAATTTCTTAATGTTTATTCATGGGAAGGAAGGCTTAGTCATTTGTTGTTCCTTATATATATATATATATATATATATATATATATATATATATATATATATATGTGTGTGTGTGTGTGTGTGTATTTACATTGCTACCTCTGTATATGCGTGGAAATGGGCATATTAATCTTATTATTATAAACTTCATATATTTTTGTGTAGTTCATGAGTCCAAATGGTCAAACTGCATAAAGGCAGACCAGATGCCATGCATTCATAATCCATAGATTAGTACCAGTCCAGATTTCACAGGAGCTGGAGATTCTTGGTGACCCCAAATTCTGGATTCATGCACTTTGTTGCACTCTCCAGTGGTATGTGCCCTTGGTCAGAAGCAGATACACAGCCAGGAACATTAACCCTTTTTTGTGATGAACCACACCATCAGATCACTAAATCAATCATCTTCATTTTATATGACATTGACCCCACCTTATAGGCAACACCCCAACTTCCAATTAATATCAACCTCTTGCCTTTTCTTCCACTCATCAGCAACCCTGGGTGACTTAAGCTCAAACCCATACACAAGTTGTCCCTTATATAACTAGATTATTAATTGTCTATTCAATCCGGGAATGGGCTAATGGCTGATACCTTTCCATGTAACGTATATAGAGCTTCTGTTATTATTGCAAGCTGTCCCCACCTTTTATAAAGGTGTGCAAAAGCCAGTAGATACTCATAACCCTAACATTTGTAAGTTATTCTCTCTATAATCTTAATATTATAATAAACTGATATTATTTTGATAAAATTATGTGTACATTTGCATTGTGAGTTGGAAGTATTATTAACTAATGTAAGATGTAGTTGTTCAAGTCAATTAAAGGATGAAACAAATATATTCATGGCTTTGAGTAATGTATGGGTGAACCTCAGCCCTGAGATTTAAGTATAGGTAAATGATCAAATTAGACCTAAAGGCACTAATGTGAATTAATATTGTGATTACTGGAGAACCCTGAGGGGGAAAGAATCCATATTCAAACCCTGAGTTATGTTGATCTGTATGAAGAAGCAAGCTAGGTGACATCAGTGATTTTAATCAGACAGTTGCAGCTAGTAAGCCCAGGTAGGAGTTTAAACTAAAAGGCATGGAGGTGACCCTGTGCCTGTTGGTTCACAATCCCTGCTTGGTCTTTCAGTCTTGATGACTGATTATACAATCATGACAGTTACAGTATAATGTTAAAACTATTTTAAATTATTAATTTTGGATTTACAAAAAACATTTCTTTAGCCTTATAATAAATTAACTTTAAAATATGTATGATGAAGGTCTCACTGAATTTACTTCAGATTTCTAATCCACAACTTCTCTTTTAAATGCTACTCCACTACTTCTAATATCTTCTTATTTAATTCAGATCTTCAAACATTCACCAGCTTTTTAATTTTTGTGATACTATTAGTGACACTTGTTATTTTCTCTTTTGATTTTTTGTAATCACTCTTATTAATCCCGATATACATTTCATCATTTCTCCAAAATGCTCTTCAATTAAGTGTCTTAGACTCAGATTCATTTGTTAAATTATTTTTTTAAGCAGGTAGCTATATTTTCTTTTAATTTTAAATTATTTGAAGCAAAACACTCCATTCAAGTTTAATTTTATGATCAATATAATCCCTATTATTTTTATCTGCATTAATAATTTGTCCAATTTATTTGCAATTGTAAATTGCCCTTAATTATTATCTTTCTTGGGTTTGCCTTTTTTAGAAAGTCATAGCCTGACAACACTTACACCATGTTTTGAAATTTTGAAGTATTATTTGGTAAAAAATCACCTAATTTGCAAATATTTAAGGGCTTACATAATATATTATTTTTACTCACTTTACTTTCCATTTTAATCTATTGACACTTTTCATAAAACTTCAACCTCTTAATGATATATCCATTGTTAATATTTTTACTACAGTGGTGTAGTCTTACTAATAATGCATTTTGACAGATATTTTTTATAATTTGATAACTGAAACACAGGCTTGTTATATACATGTGGCTATATATATGTAATATAGGGTATATGAGCACAGACTTTCACACCACCCACCTCTCTCCACTCTATCTAATAACACTGATACACCTAAACACATATATGCTGAAAAGATAAATAATAACCAATATACGTATTTCATGCTAAACCAGCAATCATCAGTTGGTCCAGACTATCATCTCTACACACATATATAGTATAAGTGCTCAGATATATATTAAGATAGACTATCCTCATAGTTTAATGGACAGGCTTCAATCCACTCCACACTCCAACTCTTCAACCGTCCATCCAATTGAAAATCTGATGATGGAATGCTCAAAGGCCACCCTGAGGCCGAGATTATTGTCATACCCATGTTGACCTAAGGTCAATATGAACCCCACATGTACAGGACATAATCCATTTAATACATATGCAAGGATGGGCAGACATCTCTATAATGTAATAACTGAAACACAGGCTTGTTATATACATGTGGCTATATATATGTAATATAGGGTATATGAGCACAGACTTTCATACCACCCACCTCTCTCCACTCTATTTAATAACACTGATACACCTAAACACATATATGCTGAAAAGATATATAATCACCAATATACATATTTCATGCTAAAACAGCAATCATCAGTTGGTCCAGACTATCATCTTTACACACACATATATATATAGTATAAGTGCTCAGATATATATTAAGATAGACTATCCTCATAGTTTAATGGACAGGCTTCAATCCACTCCACACTCCAACTCTTCAACCATCCATCCAATTGAAAATCTGATGATGGAATGCTCAAAGGCCACCCTGAGGCTGAGATTATTGTCACACCCATGTTGATCTAAGGTCAATCTGAACCCCACATGTACAGGACATAATCCATTTAATACATATGCAAGGATGGGCAGACATCTCTATAATGTAATAACTGAAACACAGGCTTGTTATATACATGTGGCTATATATATGTAATATAGGGTATATGAGCACAGACTTTCACACCACCCACCTGTCTACACTTTATCAATTGGATGGACGGTTGAAGAGTTGGAGTGTGGAGTGGATTGAAGCCTGTCCATTAAACTATGAGGATAGTCTATCTTAATATATATCTGAGCACTTATACTATATATGTGTGTAAAGATGATAGTCTGGATTAACTGATGATTGCTGGTTTAGCATGAAATATGTATATTGGTGATTATTTATCTTTTCAGCATATATGTGTTTAGGTGTATCAGCGTTATTAGATAGAGTGGAGAGAGGTGGGTGGTGTGAAAGTCTGTGATCATATACCCTATATTACATATATATAGCCACATGTATATAACAAGCCTGTGTTTCAGTTATTACATTATAGAGGTGTCTGCCCATCCTTGCAAATGTATTAAATGGATTATGTCCTGTACATGTGGGGTTCAGATTGAGCTTAGGTCAACATCGGTGTGACAATAATCTAGGCCTCAGGGTGGCCTTTGAGCATTCCATCATCAGATTTTCAATTGGATGGACGGTTGAAGAGTTGGAATGTGGAGTGGATTGAAGCCTGTCCATTAAACTATGAGGATAGTCTATCTTAATATATATCTGAGCACTTATACTATATATGTGTGTAAAGATGATAGTCTGGACCAACTGATGATTGCTGGTTTAGCATGAAATACGTATATTGGTGATTATTTATCTTTTCAGCATATATGTGTTTAGGTGTATTAGTGTTATAGATAGAGTGGAGAGAGGTGGGTGGTGTGAAAGTCTGTGCTCATATACCCTATATTACATAATTTGATAATATCTTATATCAATGTTATGATATTTCAAAGCATTAATCACAACAAAAATGTTTATAGTATCAAATGTTTTTTTTTAATAATCTACAAATGTAATATGAAGAGTTATTTATAGTCATTGATTCCTGGTATACCTTCTCTGAAATAAATCTAGAAGGATATCAGTTTCAGCTGCCATTTACCAATGAAATTTTAACTTGTTATATATTTGATATTTAATATCTTACTATTAATAAAATGAATCTTGATTATACTACAAATATTTGCACTTTGATATCAAGTTATTAAATTAATTTATGTTGGGCAGCTATTATACTTACATAAATTGTTGACAGTACTCTAAAATAGCTAACAAATTATTTTTAAAATGCATGTATACAGCAAAGCAATATATCTAATTTGTTAATGCAATATAGCAACTGTAGTAAAATGTGTTATACACAACGATTGGAGCTGAAAGCTGATTTTTCTCTAAATTTATTTAATCTAATTCAAAGTGCATAAAAATTCTCTTAGTATATAGATAGAAATGATTCTAACTATTTTTAATTCCAACTCTTACTTTTGATTGACTTGAATTTAGATTGTTTATAATGATCTTTGTAAAAATTGCATAGAAAACTCATAATCACAGTAACTATTGCCTTCTTCCTCTTATCTGGTGTATTCTTATCATTTAAACATTTGGCATAGTGCTTGGCCAACATTGTCTCTATTTATTATTGCTTCTTTTAAAATATCCACACCAATTCTATCATTTTATAAAGCTTTTTTTTATTCATAATCTATTTAATTATATGATATACTTTTTTCCATTTAAACAAATGGAATTTCAAAATTTGTTGGTGTAGTTGATGTAGTTCTTTGGACATTCTTTGACACATTTTATGTTACTATTTTTCTTTTTAGTAATATATTCTTTTTATTATTATTGCAATATCAAAATATTCTTTTGTAGCTTGTTAACATAAAGAATGTATAACTGTGAAGTAAAAAAGAAGAATATAGAAAATTATAAAATTCAAGCATATAAAATGCTTAACATGTTGGAATTGGAAGTCTTTATGCCATAGTTTATATGTCATCATAAATCATTTCAGATTTTTATTACTTCTAATCATTTAAAAATATTTTTGTATTTCTTTTTCTCATATAAATTTTCTTTTGACTTGTAACATTTTACTGGTAATTGCTCCTGTTTTGTTCTTGCTAAATATTCTTACTAGTGAATCTATAACCTTCGTATTGAGCCAATATAAAAAAAATTATTCAAATTGTTTGTTGCCAGAAGTTTGCATGAAGTTTAGTCAGTGAAAGGGATATAGTTGAGCCACAATCTTTGGATTTTGAGCTCTAGAATCCACTACTCTTAGACTATTTTAAACTACACAAAACACTAGGCTAAAGTCTTAAATAGCTTAAAATCATCTGAGTATTTCTGAAGCATGCTGCTTTTGTTTTCTTATTATCTTTATCTTTATAGTCAATTGTCTTATTTTTTAAAAAAAAGATTCATGAGGTGCACTATTTTTTTTTTTAATTTCACAAATTTGTGTTCTTTTCTTTTTGTCTTCATAACCAAATTTATTTTCAAAACTTTGGTCTTTTAATTATTTGTTTATTTTTATCAATAAAGTCTCTTGATAATTTAAACTTTATTTAGCTTTTTGGCATTGACTATATCTGAAATAAACTGCCTTGGGCCATAATAAAGCTAAACATATTTTCTAAAATATATAAAAATTTCTGAATAAGTTAAGAATTTTTTTTATATAGCTAACTTATAGCCATCCTACTTAATCATATTGGTTTGTAAATAGATAACTAGTTAATTTTAGATGGACAGTAATGGATAAACATTAATTTCTTAACATTCAAAATAAACATTCTTGAGATAGGTGTCATAATTTTGGTATTTGATCATAGTTTATTTATATTGCCATAGCAACAATTATTTACTCTATCTGAATCAGAGTCACCTAATGCATATATGACTACTTGATGAATCAAGAATATAATGCAGCCCCACATCTCTAGGCTAATTTCTAAGTATTGACCATCATCAATAATGAATATATATTTTTGCATTTACACATATACTAGTCATTTTTACCATGTCTATATTATCCAAGCTAATAATCTGAGATTCAATTTCCCAGGGCCTGCAACTATACATGTTAAAGACTCATTCTTACACTAACAACAAATATATTTCATGATTTCACACAGATGAGGTACTTTAAACAAAATATCGTGATTTTTACTTATATTTAGGGTAAGCAGAGAAAGTTAAGAAATGCTTTGGTTGGTAAATATTTTTTATATATAGTGATTTTAAAACATGCCTGAAACTATCTTAGCACCTCACTGAGAAGTGCCAAAGCATGAAACCATTGTCTGAAGTTAGGTAGTGGTTTGCAAGATAGAGATTTTTAAGTGCTTTGTTTAGCTGGCATTTATCAATAAAGCTTGTTAGAGAAAATTAGCAGAGCTCTTTATTTTTTATTTACAAGTTTAAAAATTGAGTCATGTGATATATGACTTGGTTTGTGATGATGGTATTTTAGTTATATTTACATATTGGACTATTTCATCATCTTATATTAAGCATTGAATGTGTTTAGAAAAGTTAAACTTAATTTGAATCTTCCAATTGCATTCAACTGTTAGGCAATACCACACAGGTTAGTATACATACAATGTTTTGAGAGGTATTATTCTCCTCTCTTCTTCAGGTGTTGCTGGCCTACCCAGTGACAGCACTAGCATAGGAATAAACATTACCCCCAATTTCATTTACTTCTCATCTATCCTTAATATTAAAATAACTTTTAAATAAGTTAATTGCTTCAGAATCATAAATTTTTAATAATAAATATTTTCTAATTACTCTTTTTATTTTATTTCTCTCAAAAAAGACAACATTAACTTCATCAAAATTAATAGTGTGGCCTGTATATTTTCCATGGACATACAAAGCAGATCTAAGATATTTATTTCTAACTCTACTTTTATGTATCTTTATTCTTTCATTTAAGCTCAAACTACTCTGACTATATCTTCTTACAAAAACAAGGGATAATATATACTATACCAGGAATAGTCTTCCTATCAAAAATTTTCCTTGTATTATTTAATAAATTATTCAAAGTAATACCCTTTTCCAAGCAATTTTCATATTCCCAAACAAATTACTATTTTTACATACAATTTTATAAGTAGACAGTTTAAATGGCAAAGAAATAAATCATATTTTTCTTCATTCTTTACATAATTACAAATTTTATTATTAAATAAAATACTTTTAACAAATTTATCAGAGTAACCAACACTCAAATAATTTTTATAAAATTAACTTTTCTAAAACAAAGCTACACCACTAGAATTAAATTAAGCTTTATTTCAGACAGGTCAATTTTATAAAGATTATTTGAGTATTGGATACTCTGATAAATTTGTTAAAAGTATTTTATTTAGTAGTAATATTTGGAATGATGTAAAGGATAAAGAAAAATATGATTTTATTTCTTCGCCATTTAAATTGTCTTCTTATAAAATTTATGTAAAAATAGGAATTTGTTTAGAAATAAGAAAATTGCTTGGAAAAGGAGTATTACTTTGAATAATTTATTAAATAATACAAATAACATTTTTGATAGGAAGACTATTCCTGGAGTAGTGTATATTATCTCTTGTTTTGTAAGAAGGTATATAGGTCAGAGTAGTTTGACCTTTAATGAAAGAATAAAGATATATAAAAATAGGGTTAGAAATAAATGTCTTAGTTCTGCTTTGCATGTTCATGGAAATGATATAGGCCACACTATTAATTTTGATGAAGCTAAGGTTGTATTTTTTTGAGAGAAATGAAATAAAAAGAAGAATAAAGAATCTTTATTATTTAAAGTTTATGACTCTAAAGCAATTAACTTATTTAAAAGTTATTTTAATATTAAGGGTGGTGTAAATGGAATTGTGGATAATATTTAATATAAAAATGTTGTTATTTTGTAGTTCTTTACAGTTAAAAAGTCTGCTTGTAGCAGTGAAACTATTGGTTGTGTTTTAGATTTTATTTTCTTGCCTAGTCTGTTTGAGTTTTGGATTTGGAGTAATTTTGATTACACACACACACACACACACACATATATATATATATATATTGAGCTTGCATTTTCTGCCATCTCATATATATATATTGTAAGCAAATCCCACTCTTCATTGGTTTTCATGTTATTACTCTGTCCTTCACATCTAACATCTTTTCTACATCCATTACATATTTATTTAAGATTGTCTCTAATTCTTCTATAGATCTACACTCTATTCCCTCATCATCTAATAATACTATTTCTCTCTCTCCTACTTTCCTTCTTTTAATGCATTTTCAAATTTTTACTTCTACCCCTTCCACTTTTAATTATATTCAACAATTTACTATTTAATTTCATTCTCTCTATATAATTATCTAATTTAGCCAACTTTTTTAAAATACTTTTCCCATTTAACATTAACATCTTTTTCATTTTTTTTGTTTTTAATAGCACACTTATATTCTCTGCATGCTTTTGTCCTCTATTTTACACTTTTACTATCTTTCACTTTTCTATTATTTTTATTCTTCTGAATATTCTCACCTAAAACCCTATTTGCCATTTTTTATACTTCACCACACCAGTCTTTATATTCTTCCCCAACAAACTCTTCCATGATTTTTTTCTACTTTTATTTTATAGTTTTCTAACTTATTATTATCATTCATCTCCATCCACATCTTTTACTATTGTTTCTACTTTTATTACTATTTTCCATCACATTACTAACTATTTCTATTATAAAGAAATTATGGTAACTATTACATACTCTGTCTTCATTGTCAAACATTTTAATTTTCCATACTTTATTCATTCACTCTTTCTCTGCTAATACATAATCTGTTGTGTGAAATACATTCTTTTAGACCATGAGTATTGTCCCTCATAAATACCTGATAAATTTCCAATGTTGTCAAATTCATTCTCTGACAAAAAATTTTCAAAAGCTGTCTATTCTTGTTATCACTATCATCAATTTCTTCCATATGGTCATTTATATCCCCTATAACCATTATTTTCTTCCACTTTTGTTTTGAAACTCTGTATATGCTTAACTAGGAATTTATATATGCTACTGTTCCACTCCATTACAGTTTGACTATCTCCAATGGCTATATACACTATAGCTACAATCCATTCTTGTCTTCTTGAACTTATCTCAAATCATAAATATTCTTGACACTTAACAGTATTTAAATATTTCTTTGACATAACTTTTATACCCCACCATTTTTTTTCCATTTTCTTTTCCATTTATACCCTGCCATAAACAGGTCTTACAGTTTAGGTTTTTATTTCTTATTAGATGTGTTTCCACTTTAGCTAATACTTCAAGATCTTCATTTTTAACTGCTTTGTTTAATTCCAGCCACTTTTTTGGTCTCCTACCACTGTGCACATTCAAATATCCAATTTTAATAATTTCTACTTTTCTAAGTACTCTTTTACAAATTCTTTTGACTCTTTCTTCTCTATTACATTTGTAAGTAACTTACCATTAATTTTACAGACCCATTCTCTTTCCGTATCTACATTTATATCCAAATCAGCTAGCCTTTGTTTATTTCCTACATCCTGTCTATTTTTCTTCTTTTTGATAATATTGCAATTTAAAATCCTATCCCCCTTCACTTCCTTGTTTTGCTAAGAGCAATCCATTTTTATCATATAACTCTCTCTTACTAATAAAAAAAACCCACATCCACAAACATAACATCATTTCTCTCACATATTTATAGAACATGCCCTATCCAACATATACATATTATCGAATCTTGGTAATAATCAACTCTCCATACAATAGTGCCACCAAGTGGAAAACCATAGTAATCATTGATTGTAAGAAAATTTATGCATAAAATTCCTATATAGTGCCTACTCATCCAATATCACCAGAGCAGTTTCTAGCTTGTGACATTCATTAGTGAGGAGCCTTGAATTTGCAAGCACTGCACTTAGATCTTAGGATCTAATGCAACCCTGCAGCAGCCACCTTCTACCTATTTAATTAACTACAAAGCTAGAAGTTGAAGATAAAAAATATGTTTTCAATCCAAGCTCATGTACTTGTAAAGTCATATAGATTTGAACTCAGTTCAGCAATAAATTTTGGTGTATTATGCGATGTTTGATGGTTTTATACCTATTCTGTCTATGGGATAGTGGGGACTGTAGTTTTTGAAAATCCAAAGATACCAAATGTATTAATGTTGAACTGAGTTCAGATCTATATGACCATACAAGGGAATGAGCTTGAATTAAAAATGTTATTTGTTTTCTTCTTGAACTCAGGTTTTATAATTAACTAAATAGATTAAAGGAGGCTGTTGAATAATTGCATTAGATCGTAAGATCTAAGTGCAGTGCTTTCAAATCCAAGACTCCTCACTGATGAAAGCCACACTCTAGAAACTAGTCTGGAAATACTGGATGAGTAGGCACTAGATACAAACCTTCTTGTGTTCATTGATTACTAAGGCTTACATCTGGTGCACTATTGCATGGAGAGTTTGCTAATATTAAATAAACACAGTACAGAAAAAATTTGTAAAAAAATATTTTTTTTAAATAAAATAAATGAACTTTGAAATGTCTCATAAATTTTCTAGTTTCTTTTTTTTTAAAAAAAAAATCAACTTCACCAGCCATAAATAGAAAAATAATTAAATATATTTTTATTAACTTTTCTTTGTATGTGACTATACTTTACTCTTACTTGCTCATCATCATCATCATCAATCATTATCAATCCACTAAAGGATGAAGGTCTCTCCAAGTTCAATCCATCTTCTCCGATCTTTAGCTTCTCTTCTTCACATTACCTCTGCACATTTTCTTATTTCATCCATCCATCTCACATGTGGTCTCTTTCTGGATCTTTTACAATCTTTTGGAATCCAGTTTAAGATTTCAATTGTCCATCTATTATCATCTCTTCTAGCAATATGTCCAACCCAATTCCACTTTTAATTTTTTCAATGAAGTCAATAACACCTGTTTGTTCTCTTACCCATATTTGCGTTTTCGATCTCTTCTTGTTACTCCCAACATACATCTTTCCATACTTTTTTGAGTGGTCTGAACTCTCTGTATTGCTCTTCTATTAAGTGTCCAAGTCTCAGATCCATAACTAAGAACTGGTAAAACACATTTATGAAAAATCTTCCTTTTCTAACACATAGGCATATTTCCTTTTAGTATCAAGTTATTTCTACCAAAAGCACTCAAACCAAGTTTAATTCTTTGATTAATTTCATCCATTATGTTTTCATATGTATTAATAATCTGACCAAGGTTTACATACAGATATTTCATTTTAGTAATCATCTTTATTCTGACCATTGCTGTCATCTATTGGTAAATAAAGATTTAAATAACAAATTTTACTTTTATTTAGACTAATAATTTACCTATTAGTAACCTTATTGGTAATTTTTGTTTAAGTAATAGTTTATTTACTATGCAAAGCATTATTTATATATTGTGTATATTAGATTAATTTTATGCTTTATTTATTTAATATTTCTTGTTTCTTTTTTTTTTTTTTTTAGAATTTTGCCGTCTACTATTTTTATAATTTTAAAAGCAAATTTTAAAAATTGTAATTTTATTTTAAAATGACAACATCAAGACGAAAGACATCTGTTGTTAGTCGATTTATTTTAATAATTATGCAAGGTGAGTAAAATTTCTGTAGTAGTTAAAAACTCATGAGTAATTAGTTTTAATGAAGTCTTTTGAATGCGATTAATAGCCAATAAATACTTGATTAAAGTAATTAATGAAATAATTGAGATTTTATTTAATGAAAATAAACATAAATCAAATTAAGTTAAAAGAAAGAATGTTAATGAATTTGACTTTAAAACCAATTGAGTGAGATTAAAATAAAAGAAACTTTTATTTCAAATTAAAGAGAAATATATATTTAAACAAAATAAATATATTATTATTTAAAAATACATATTAGATTAATAAATTGAAAACAAAATATGATTTCATATAAACAGTATTTACTGAATAATTTTATATAAATTTTAAAATGTTGATTGAAAAATTGACAGTTTTGTAATGGAATAGTTAATGCATCCATTTGCTATATCTATGAGCTAATTGTTGAAGTGAAATTGGAGATTTTTTTAAAAATTCCTGACAAGTTTAGAATTTTTCTACAGGTAGCCTTCATAGTAGCCATCTAATTATTAGTGGATGAATAAATATTTAACTATTTTTAGTCAAAAGGAAATGAAAACCTGTAAA
Organism: Epiperipatus broadwayi; assembly: GCA_028023455.1. NCBI lineage: Eukaryota > Metazoa > Onychophora > Udeonychophora > Euonychophora > Peripatidae > Epiperipatus > Epiperipatus broadwayi. The sequence goes on along the minus strand of JAQFVV010000056.1, from coordinate 6,941,068 downwards.
CTTTCAATACTGAACATTTGAGTACTTTGGAGACTTGTTCTCTCCGTTGATTTTCTGAAAAGCTGTTGGAGAGATCTCCATGAGAGATGTAAAGACTATTTTACCTTATTAAAAAAAAAGTCAAACAATTACTTCAAATAATTTAAGAAATGAAAAGATTAATGAAAATAATAATTTTGAAATATTAATCTTTACATATCTCTTTTCTCAAGTGAAATCTTTACAATCTTGTCACAATATCTTATTGGTAATACTTACAGTTTTAACTCTTTTAGTGTCCCAAAAACTGATGTTATAAGAAGTCATTTACACACATTCTAAGTAATAGTGATAGACAGGATTACTAAAAATATAAATTATATGAAGAATGTGAGATAGTAGTTGAAAGAACAAAGTTCTCACACAAATTTATAAAAAAAACGTAATAGAAGAAATATGAAAACAAAACTAGACAAGAACTTCATCTTCTTGGATTCCAGATTTATAGTATGCTAATAATTGGGCTATGTTGGCCAGTTCAAAAGACAATTTATATATTTGATGTTTTTAATGCAATATAGAGAGATATTGGTTTAGTAATTAATGTTCAAAATCTCATATTTTTTTATCAGATAGTGATAGAAGAAAAATCTTCAGCATCTTTAAGCATGGATGGTTATCACCTTGAGAATATCATCATCATCATTAATCATTTTCAATCCACTACAGGATGAAGGTCTCTCCAAATTCAATCCATCTTCTCCAATCTTTAGTTTCTCTTCTCCACATCACCCCTGCACACTTCTTATTTCTTCCATCCATCTCAAATGTGATCTCTTTTTGGGTTTTTTACAATATCTTGGAATCCAGTTTAAGATTTCAATTGTCCAACTATTATCATCTCTCCTAGAAATATGTTTAGCCCAACTCCACTTCAGTCTTTTAATTTTTTCAATGAGGTTAGTAATACCTGTTTGTTCTCTTACCCATATATTGCATTTTCGATCTCTTCTTGTTATTTCCAACATGCATTATTATATGTTTAAGTAAAAAAGTAAATAACACAAATTAGAATATATTGCTGTTGCTTTTAACATATTAAAAGATAGTATATTTTATGATAGTAAAATAATCATTGCCAGTAAATATCTGTATATGAAGCTGTTATTTTATGTAATTTATTGAATGGAAGTGAGACTTGAACTGTCAATATAATATAAAGATATTAGAAAATTTCTATTTAAAGATATTCCATAATATTTTTAAAATTTAATAGCAAGATTATAAGAACAATCAATATGTTATTTACATTGTTGGATAAGATACTACAGAATCCAATATTGTAATTATTATTGGATTGGACAAATGTAATGAATGAACAATATTAAACTTCTTAAAAGAGAGTGTTAATGAATTTGAGCATGATCTAGAAGAAGATCCTGTTTACATTATAAAGATTATCCCAAAGATATTGCAAAATAAAAACCCAAGAGTGATTGATTGTTTTTATTAAAAAGAAATACACTGGAGAGCAAAAATTATTTAAACTATTGAATTATTTCAGAGAGAAAATTTTTTGCAGAAGATATATGTAGATACATTTGTGATTTAAATTTTAGTTTAGAGATGGTCAATCCTTAACTCATGAGCCACATGTATTTCATATAATCCTTTGTTGTGGCTTATTTTATGAATGATGTGAAATCAATAACACAGTAGTTTCAGTGGTTCTACTTTTATACTATTAAAGCTGAAAGAGCAATCACTTTAGTTATTTTATAATACTTCTTTAAAACAAAGTAAATTTTTAAAGTTATAGGGCAACTGACAGGTGGTTTTATCCTAGTATAAAAATATATACTTATTTTATGTATGTTAATCAGTTTTGTAGTTAACCTAATTATGTCTGCATATGAGCCAGAGAAAAAGAAAAAAAACGTATTAATAACTATCATTTTGACAAGGAATGGAAAAAGAAATATTATTTTATTTATTTTAAGAACAAATATATTTGCTTGATTTTGTGATTCAACAATTGCCGCAGGAAAAAGTGCAATATAGAACAACATTTTACACCAGTTCATGAAAATATGATTTTTGAATATCCTTCTAACAGCAATTTATGCAAATCTACAGGGAAAGAATTGAAAACTGCATTACTTGTCCAACAATCGATGTTCACTAGGACCTTGAATAAAATAAAGCTGCTACAATTGCATTATTAAAAATTGCACATATACTTTCAATGGATAAAAATCCTTTGAGGATGGCAAAATAATCAAAGAATCAACGCCTGCTGCATCAAAGATATTACTTCAAAACCAATTTAAAAATAAGAATAAAATTATGGCAGCTATTTAAAAGTTAATTTATCTAGAAATTCAGTCATTCATAGAATAGAAGAAGCAAGGTCTGAAAATATCAGATCACATATAAAAAATGATTTAAAAAACATGTTTTTCTAACTTTATAGTCTGATAAGTCAATAGCCATCTACAATATAACTCAAATAAATAATTTTATAAGGATGGTATTTAATGATTGCTCAATAAATGAAGTTATACAGTCAGTTTTGCCATTAAAAGCAAATACACATGGAGAGGATATACACCACATTATTAAAAACTGCATTAAAGAAATTAATCTCCTTCAAAAACTTGTGTCCATAACAACAGATAATGTGCATGCCACAATTGGTTTTGGTGTAAGCTTCTCACATCATGTAAGAATGATAAAAACATTATGTACAAAAGTGATGCATTGCAAACATGTCATGAAAGTTGTTCTAAAAGCTATAAAGTATCTTCATACCAGACCACTTCTCAGCAGATTATTTAAAATACTGTTTGAAAAACTTGATGCTGAGTATAGAACTTTAATGTTACACTCTGAAATTCATTGGCTTAGCAAGAAAAAAATCCTAAAACAATTTTTGTAGCTTTTTCCAGAGATAAAACAATATGATTTAGCTATTTTTACAGAATGTAGTTTGCTGTTAATTGAAAGCAGACTCTTTGATTCTTTTTGGAGACCTTAAAGGAGCTGAGCAGAGCAAATTTATAATGTCCACTTCACACATTCTTGTTGTTGTAGCTGTTATTACTATGTGATTATTCATATAGTATATAAACATGGAGGAGCTGCTCACCGACATGTATTAGTTATCAGGGTAAGTTTATTAATTCTTACCTCTGAGTTTAAGATCAAGAAACACCATGGTCTTTTTTTCTCAGTTGCCTGATAAGACATAATGAATATGGGTGTAAATGGAAATATTTTGTTAATAGATATAAATAATTATGGCAGATAAAAAATCATGGCTCTTATTCCTAGGAGACTGTAAAGTCACTAGCCAATGTAGTAGAAGGTGTATGAGGCAGAGGGTGCTAAGAATCTCCTGATTGAAGACCCAGGTTGTCATTTAATTAGGCCTTTTTATTTAGGTACTTACAAGTTCAGATCACTTTCAGCTGAAGAAAGATTGCAAGAATTGGAAGAACAGTCTCATATTAAATGGGAAATTATTGGACTTTATGAAGTTAGAAGAAAAGATGAAGAGACAATTGATTTAAAAAGTGGATATGTATTTTACTACAAAGGCACAAATATTGGAAGTACAAATGAAATAGGATTCATTATAAAATAAAAAATGGAACAACAACATTGTGGAGATTTATGGTACATTGGACAAAGTGGCAAGATTAGTTATTCAACTTAATAGCAGATACCAAATGCAGCTAATTCAGATTTATGCCCCAACAAAGTCTCATAGTGATGGAGTAGTAGAAGATTTTTATATGGATTTACAAAAGACTTTTGATCAGACTTTAAAATTGTTGTGAGATACTTTGGTAGACAAATGAAAGATAAAAATGTTCTAGGTAAATTTGGTTATGGTAATAGAAATGAGAGAAAACATAGACTTGTGGAGTTGCAGAAAAAAAACTTAAATTCTTTTTTTGAGAAAAATGTTAAAAGGAAATGGATATAGAAGCATCCAAATAAACTTTATCTCAAAATTGGATTATATTTTGACTATCAGAAAATACATATTTCAAGATTGTAATGTTCTTAGTAAATTTAACACAGAAAGTGATCACCAATTAGTAAAATGTAAGATACATGTTAATGCAAAACTAGAGAGACAAAACTTTATTAAGAAAAACAATATTTACAGTTGATATTCCTAATCTTCAGAAACATTCTAATGAATTAAAATTAGAACTTGAAAATCGTTTTCAAGTATTAGTAGATTTTGAACATGATTCAGGTTTGAATGAAATTATTAGGAAAATAACTGATACACTTTTGAAAACTGTAAATAGATGCTGGTAGAAAAAAGCAACAATTGACCAATAAATTTCTATTGAGACTAAAGAATTTATGAAGAAAAGAAGGAATATGAAGATATATGAAAATGATACATTAAGAAGAATTGAATATCTTGAAATTTGTAAAATAATATAAAAAAGAGTTGATAATGATATAAGAAAGTATAATTGTGAACTACCAAAAAAAGCTGTAGAAGAGAATAAAAGTCTCAGGAGTGTAAAACAACATTTTGGTATTGATAAAAAACTTATATCTGCAATAAAAAATTATATGGAACTATTATTGAAAAAAGAGATGATGTCATGAAATGGGTAAAAGAGTTCTATTAAGAATTATATAATAATAAAGAACAACTACCTCCTACATCTATTATATCTTTTGAATTGCCCAGGATTTTAAATGAAGAAGTGAAATATGCAATTAAATTTATGAAAAAGGGAAAATCTCCAAGTAATGATGAAATTATAATTGATATATTAAAAGAAAAGTAAAAAAATAGAATTTTTTTTGGCAAAGTTATAATACCAAATGTCCAAATGATAAAAATGTGTTGTAAGAATGCAATATTAATATTAATATTTAAAAAAGGTTATAAAGAAGATATTAAAAATTACTGACCTATCAGTCTTTTATCAGTTTTATACAAAATCTTTACCAAGATCAATTACAACTCATCTATAGAGAACATTGGATTTTAATCACCAAAAGAACAAGCTGGATTTAAAAGATGCAGTAGATTATATACAAGTATTGAGAGAAGTTATAGAAAGAAAGGATCAATAAATATGAGTTGCCATTATGTTTTGGATTTATAGATTATGAAACGGCATTTGATTCTATAAGCATTTCTTCAGCGATTAACATATTGGATTATCAAGATATAGATCTGGGATATTGTCATATTCTGAAGAATATTTATAAAAATGCAACAGCAAGAATTAGATTACATAATAAGACTAGGAAGGTTAACATTGAGAAGGGTGTAAGACAGGGTGACTCCATATCTCCAAAACTTTTTACAGCAATGCTGCAAGAAGTATTTTGTAGATTAAAATGAGAAGCTAAAGAATTAAAAATAAATGGAGATTATTTAAGTCATTTAGATTTTTCAGATGATATACTTGTTTTTGCAAATAGTGTTCAAAAGCTTCAGAAAATGTTTCAAGAGTTATATGAAAATGAGAAAGTAGGAGTAAAGATTAAAATAATGTTCAATGAATTTTCTCAAAAGATGAAAATAAAGATTGATTATGATGAGTTAGAAGAAGTTTACAACTACAAATACCTTGGTCAAATTATTACTACAAATGGAAACATATTCATTAACTTTGTTGGAATGCTTTTGATAGAAATAACATAATATTAAAACGAAATATCCCTATGTGTTTGAAAAAGGTTTTTCAAAAATGTGTTTTAACAGTTTTTACTTATGGATCTGTGACTTGGACACTTGATAGAAGAGCAGTACAGTGACTTCAGATCACTCAAAGAAGTATAGAGAGATGCATGTTAGGAGTAACAAGAGAAGACTGATAATGCAATACATGGATAAGAGAACAAACATGTGTTACTGATATCATTAAAAGAGTTACAAGACAAGTGGAATTGGGCTGGACATATTTCTAGAAGAGATGATACTAGATGGACAATTGAAATTTTTAAACTGAATTCCAAGAGATTGTAAAAGACCCAGAATGAGACACATGTGAGATGGATGGATGTAGTAAGAAAATATGCAGGGGTGATGTGAAGAAAAGAGACTAGAGATTAGAGAAGAGGGATTGAACTTGGGGAGAACTTTATCCTGCAATGAATTGATAATGGCTGCTGATGATAATGACAAACATAACAACAAAAATGAACATTCTCAATCTTGAACTTCAGAGGAAAAAGTATTACTGAATTAATAATATGAAGTGTAAACACATTTAAATCAAAATTACATTTTTGGATATCCCAAATAAAGGAATGTAACTTTAATTACTTCCCAAAATTAAAGAATTACATTTAAGAAATGTAATAAAGTTGAAAGAGAAAAATATTTTGAAAATCTCTCTGAACTTTATAATTAAAATAATTTTGAAATTAGATTTTCTGATTTTCATAAAATTCAGCTAATTGCTTTATTCATTTTAAATCCATTAGTTGATACTAATATTTTTGAAATATCACAACAGATTGCAAATATGATAAACAAAAATGTCAATGATTTAGGAATGGAATTAATTGATTTTCAATCTAATCTGTAATTAAAAACAAAAGTAATGCAAACAGATTTTTGGATACTTGCAGATAAAAAAAATCCACTTTTAAAGGACACTTTTCAACAGTTAAACTCGTGCTTTAAGTCAACTTATCTTTGCAAATGTAGTTTTTCAACAATGAACTTCTTAAAATCAAAGTACAGATCTAGGATAACAATTGAACATCTGAATGACTGCATGACTTTAGCTATAATATCACGAGTGGTAGAATACAATAAACTAGTGGAAGACATGCAATGTCAGATTTCACATTAAAATATGCTTTACTTGTATTTAAATCTTAACAAATAGGAATATAAAAGAAAATAGTACATATTTTTTGGATCACATTACAAATTTTTATTATTTGTGCATTAAATACATTTAAAATTGAAATATTAATAATGCAAAATTTATTTGTGGCTCACTTAAAATTTTTAAATTATAAATTAATTGAAACTAAATTAAGGGTTATTCATCATTGGTTTAATTTCTATAGTTATTGAAAAACTTATCTTTAGTGCATTATTATTATTATATTTTATTTTCTCTTTTCTCTCTCTCTCTCTCTATTGGAATCATAAGGCTATACTTATTTGTTAGTTATTGATGAATAAAATTCATGTCTGGGCTTTTAATAAAATGTAGTAATTTCTAATTTAATAAAGAATTATTTAAGATCATTTGTGCATTTATTGATTTATTGTTGTTTGGATTAAACATTGAATAAAAACTGAAATATTTATTAATTAACATACATTTTCCAAGGTTTGGGTCAATTCATTTGTTGCAAAGAAAGATAATGAATAGGAAAGATGGTCAGAAAATGGAGGATAAAATCAATGGATATTTCTTTAATTAACTAGTTTAACATTGATTTTTTAGAGATTAGATGACTGAATGCTTTATCTTTGAATGAGCATTAAAGAAATTTACTTTGAATGATTGATTTTAGTTTTAAAACTTTATGTTGGATGCCATGAAGTAAAGTTCAAACCTAGAATAAAGTGGACAAAATCATAGACCTATTATAATTTTTTATACCCATTTGTTAATGGCCATCTGCTTACTAACATTGATTAGCAATAAAATATCAAATATAAACTATAATTAGAATATTTCTATCTGTTTGCATAGGTGTTTCTATTTCTTCAGCCACTCCTGCCTCAGTATCCATCTTTGCCCCTATGAATTTATGATACACAGAAATTTATTTTTCTTATATTAATTTGCTAAGTCACTGGTGTAAGATTCATTTTGTGTCAGTATAGCTTTACTTATGTAAAAATTATTAATATTTAAATAAAACTTCATGAATCAACTTCACAAATAATTAACAAAATAAAATATTTTTCTCTTTAGTTTAACCTTCTATTGTGGGTAGAAAAACCTACTTTGTACACATATTAACTTTGGTAGTTTTGATATTTATTGCTACCAAAAGAATATCATTTATTTTAATTTTTAACTTATCATAAGAATCATTACAGAAATTCTTGTCACCTTAGTTCATATGATAACATGTTGATAAGGATTGGTAAGTAATTATTCTAATTCTCAATATTAGTATAGAATTATAAGAAATAAAAAATTTAAAACCTGGCTTTTTGTAGAATAAGTACATAATTGAGATCAAAGTGGGGGATCTATGTCTTCATTCATTGAATATATTTATGATTATATCATGAAGAAATTATGCTTTCCTTAACTGGTATAATAAATAAAAATAAAATAATAAACAGCCCTCATAAACAAAACAAAAAAAAAAAAGAGGGAGAGAAAGAAAAGAATACCACCCTTGTGTATGATGATGATACAAACCAATTTGTGAAACACAAATACATCTAGATATATAATATGCTGAGATCTATTTTTTTTGTTTACTTGATATTTTATAACGCCTTTTAATTTCTTCAGCAGAATTTTTTTTACTAAAACACTTCAACACAATGTCTAATTTTAGCTCTCCAATATATTATATTCTGTACCATATCTTTCCAATGGGGACAATTGGCTTGTGCTTCTTTAAAATGATTGAGATAATCTTTATAATATAGATGGGATCTATGTCTCCCATTAAAACCATGCTCCAGTTTGCCATAAAACATTATTTTTAGAAAGTATTGTATTATTTATTTGATCAATTCAACAAAGATGTGATTTATAATAATGGATACTATAATATCATATCCAGCAAATTGAAGAATATATTCATAGGTTTTTTTGATCTTCCCATTGATTTTTAAAAATTTATGGAGTATCTGTAAATGAAACTTTTCTAATGCCTTTATATTATACTGATAGAATGTCCACATTTCACTTCCTTACAATAAATTAGATAAAATAATAGCTGTTTATATTGCTAATCTAGTTGCAGTTGTTATTTCCCTGTAATAAAATACTATATCATTTAATTTGTTAAAAATAGCAGCACATATTAGAGTCTATATTATACCACAAATCAAAGTTCTCTTTTAAGGTATATAAACTAATTTATATTTTCAAATTGATAACCACCCAAAGTTAAAGTTGTTGAGGATTTTTTTTCCATCATTGACTGATAAAGAACTTGAGTTTTTTGAATATTAATTAATAAACCAAAATCTTTACATGTTATATTCTAAACATTATTTTTCTATAAATCATTTTTTAACTGGCAAAAATATCTCATCATAAGAATACTGTAAATACAGTTTCCAAGTAGATGAATTTTTTATTTTCATTTTTAATTGATTCATATTAAAAATTCCAGAACAAATCTGTATCTTGTCTTGATTCATATTTGATTAAACTGCACAATTTCAAAGATCATTGTTTTATAAATTGAAAGAAATGTTGGAGCAAGAACTTATCCTTTGTTTAACACCAGTTTTCATTTCAAGTACCTCAGATTTTCCAACTGTAGTGATACCATGTACTGAATCTGTATAACATGAATAAATTTTATTGGACAAACAACTAATTTCTAACAAAGCCATAGACCTGTTCTATTAAATAAACCAAATGTTTTGACCAAATGAATAAAAACAATATATATAAATCACTCTTTTATTCCTAACATTTTTCTTGCATTTTTCTAGCCAAGTCTACAGTGCTTTTTGATTCTCTAAAATCACACTGTCTTTGGTATTTATTCATGTATGATTGGAAGCAACTTATTCGACAAAATTTTTGCTATAGTGAATAATAATGATATTCCATAAATAACTACTTGAATATTGCCTGCTCCATTTGTTTTTTAAAATTGTAACAATAAAAACACCTTTAAAATCAAGTGGCACAACTTTTTGCATTCATATGTTCATAAAAATTCCAATATTTTTAGAGCTAACATATCACTTAACATTTTCAAAATTTTTCCAGGTATTTCATCATTTTATCAGGACTTTAACTGTATCCATTTTTTATGATTACAAATACTATTTTAGATTTTACTAAGATGAATATTTTGTAAAAATCTAAATCAATATATAAAAATGAATATATCATTAAAAATTATCATCTCGATTCCTGTATCCCTAATGAAAAGATTATCAAAATACTCCTTCCATCTATTCAAAATATCTTTGTCATCATATAAGAAAGTGATATTACAGAATATAATGAGATTGTGATACTATTTTAAGATTTACATATATATATATGAAAAACAAAAGACACAAGTTAAAAACTTGCATACGCTTGTATTTATGACTATAGATGGCGTTATACCAAAAACACCTTCAAGCGTTTGTTTACATAAACGTCAGAGCGAGTATTTCACTATCTCTAAATACTCGCTCTGACGTTTATAAACAAACCTTGTTTTGGTATAACCATCTATAGTCATAAATACAACATATGCAAGTTTTTAACTTGTGTTTTTTGTTTTTCATAAATTACCTTTGAGGTCTTTCTTGCAATGATATATATTGCAGAGGCTTCTACTACATGGTGATGCTGAACTGATATCAGACCCATGTAGCTATCTGATGCTATGCTGAGTTTGAAGACATTACGTGTCTAAAAGATTCACGCTGCAACTGAATAGAAATTGTTTCTTAAACCTCAGAGTTTGTGTTTTAGATCTAGTTTCTTAATCCTATCCTTCACTGACGATAGCAAATAGCTTGAAATCATGATATGAAGGTGGAAATTAAGTTAGAGATAGTGAAATACTCGCTCTGATGTTTATGTAAACAAACGCTTGAAGGTGTTTTTGGTATAAGCCATCTATAGTCATAAATACAAGCATACAAGTTTTTAACTTGTGTTTTTTTTTTTCATAAATGTACCTTTGAGGTCTTTCTTGCAATGATATATATTGCAGACTTCTACTACATGGTGATCTGAACTGATATCAGACCCTGTAGCTATCTGCATGCTATGCTGAGTTTGAAGACATTACGTGTCTAAAAGATTCACGCTTAAGCTGAATAGAAATTGTTTCTTAAACTAGAGTTTGTGTTTTAGATCTAGTTTTAACCTATCCTTCACTGACGATAGCAAATAGCTTGAAATCATGATATGAAGGTGGATTAGTTAGAGATAGTGAAATACTGTTGTGTTTTGTAAACAACGCTTGAAGGTGTTTTTGGTATAACGCCATCTATAGTATAAATACAAGCGTATGCAAGTTTTTAACTTGTGTTTTTTGTTTTTCATAAATGTACCTTTGAGGTCTTTCTTGCATGATATATATTGCAGAGCTTCTACTATGTGTATGCTGAACTGATATCAGACCCATGTAGCTATCTGGCATGCTATGCTGAGTTTGAAGACATTATGTCTAAAAGATTACCTTAACTGAATATTTTCTTAAACCTAGTTTGTGTTTTAATAGTTTTAATCCTTCATATGATGCAAAAGCTTGAAACAGATAGAAGGTGGAAATTGTAGAGATAGTGAAAACCGCGGATTTAAACAAACCTGAAGATATTTTGGTATAAACGCCATATATAGTCATATATATATATATATATAACTTTATTGAAATACATATGTAAAAATGATACAATTGCAAATAAAATAAAAGTAATCGATGGTCCTCGGGCAACCAGATGGTCTGATGTGCTACTGGTGTTGTTTAATCTAGCTTAACCAGACTCCATGTGTTCTCAAATAAAAATCTGGATGAGCTGATACTGTCCTTATGGTGAAATTCCTTCAACTTAGAAATGAATATGTCTTCAGGCTTGGAATGAGGAATGGTAAACTTGTTTCAACATCTGGCCATCCACGTGGCATAAGTGCTGAAGGTCGAAAGTCTTGAGATGATATAATCCCTAGACAGAAAGCAGCTCTTGACATCTAATATTTTGTTCAGGGAAATGTGGCAGTTGTGAGAAATGAATTAAGATATATACATTGCTTTTATTGGTTTAAAAAAAGATCTAGAATGACCATATCTTCTTTACAGTTTTAATCACCAATCATTTTAAGCCTTCTTTTCAGTCACTGAATATTATGTCTTTAGATCTTTATATTATTATGAAGTTTCAAATTTAATCTATTATTCTCACAAGCAGAAAATTCCATATTTTTAATATATAAGATGAGGTGAATAGCAGTAGAGAGCTTGAAAGTCTGAGTTCAAATCTCTTATAATTATAATAAGTTCAGTATAGACATTATACTTGTATTTAAATATTACATATTCAGTTTGTATTCTGCCTATACCTCTTCTATGTATTTGAATGGACATGTCAAGGCCTTATACATGAGAAGTCAGAATGATTTAAAGTCAATATGGATATGACAATAAGGTTAGCATCAGCAATGACTTTGAGCATTCCATCATCAGATTTTCAATGATATGGATGACTGAAAAGGTAGAGGGTCAAGAAGACTGAAGCCTGTCCATTAACGTTTGAAGTTTTGCTATCTTAATATAAACTGAGTACTGATTATATATATTTCTGAAAGATGATAATCTGGATCAACTGATGAGTGCTGGTTCAGCATAATATATATATATTGGAGGTCATTTATTTTTTCACATGTATATAGACATGTGTATTACTTGTATAAGATGGAATAGATAGCTGTAGGAAGTTTGAAAGTCTGTGTTCAAATCCCTTCTAATTACATTAGGTTCAGTATAAACAATATACTTGTATTCAAATACAAAATAATTTCTCATTGTAAAAAATGGTGATAATTTTTCTTTTTAGTAAACCCAAAAACAGATTTAGTTGTATTCATAATATGTTCCTTAAGAGAATTACCTTCAATAATATGACATTCCTGAAAATTTAAACTGGCAATTTTAGTATTTTATACCTATTGAAATGTAATACATATGGTAGATTCTTCTAAAGACTGAACATCAATTTTCTAGGATATATGATCAGAATATCTTATTTTTAATACATCTATTCTTTTAATTCTGAAGCATACAAATCCATGATTTATCCAACAATCTGCACTTGCAAGTGCTCATGTAATCTGAATTTCTCCTGTATTCTGATTCCCAACTATAATATAATCTATTAAATGACATTACTGTAAGTGTGAATGCATCCATATTTCTTTATATTGGTTTGATTTTTCTGCCTAAACAAAGTATTTGTAATAGTCAATCAATGTTGCTCAAAAAGTCAATAATAACAGAACATTTGAATTCATAGCATCAATACCATTATTTCTAATAACTTTTGGCCAAAGTCTGCCATTTATACCAATGTGTGCATTAGAAGTCTCCAAGAGGAAAATTTCAATCTTTTAATTGTAATTCTGTAATAGCATTATCAAATGAGAATGAAAGTTTTCTTTCTCTGAATCTATGTTTGGAGCATAAGCGCTAATAAAATGAGCATTTATACCATTTTGCAGTTAGCCTACACTGCAAATCTGACACTTTGTGTTCTACTTTAATTGATTGATCTGCCTTTTCAAAAAACATTGTATCTATTCATCTGTTCTATTAATCTTCCTCTTCTCTATATCTTCCTCAATTGAGCTTATTTATGACTATATCATAGAAACATCTATGTTCTATCTTAACTTCCTATATTTAATGGATACATTATATAGTGATGCTGAGGCATCATTATCTTTAAATGGGACTAAAAGGTGACCACTTGATGATAGTGTTTTTGTGGTTCATTTTATGGCAATCCCAAACTTTCCACACTATTTTAATAGAGAAATCCTATATCTTTAAATTCTTGATTGTATTTAGACAATGCATAAAGTTGATTAACATGATAAAAATATTAAGACTCATTTTATGGTGATTGTAATATCATGTATCCAACTCACAAAACTACTTTCCAACTTTCATTTCTTTGAAATACTTCTATCATAATGAAATGTGTAATATCTTTATTAATAACATAAAATGTTCATATTCAAATATTCTTTCTCTTCATGAATGATGAGATTTGAAGCTATTCCAATCATTTGTAGAGTAATATGTATTATGCTTTTAATTACACACATTTATGCAAATTTGCTAGTATTTCTGATATATAATGGAAAATACTACACTTAAAAGAAAACTATCTCCTGACTTAGAAATGTTTTGTTTCTTTTTTTAAGCATTTGTTTTAATTTATGAAAATATACTTAGAACACAACATTAATCTGCACTTACATTGTTTTCTAGTATTCAATAATTTTTGGTGTGAAAATTAATGACATGTAATCGTTCATTTTATTATTCCTTTCTGCCATCTTTATGGAAATCAGTTAACTTTCATCTGCTAGAGCACAAAATGGACTCAGATCATTTTTATTCCTTCAGAGAGAAACTGAAAAAAGAGCGTATATTTGCCTTTTTTTTCATGCAGAAATTTCAAATAAAGTACAAATGCTGTGAAATGAATGTTTATTTCTAATTCTATTATAATATATCCTTTAAATTATTTATAAATCGATTGCCAATAGTTATAATGCATAAATAAAATAATTATTAAATCGTAATTTCATTATGGTTGTTATAAAGAATAATATATTGGAAACCTTTAGTTTTGAAAACAATTAGCTGTTTTTAAACAAATCTTAATCAATGGCAACTGATTTGTAATAAATTGTAATTTCTGAATGTTCTAAATGTGATTCCAATTAGGAACGATTCTTTCTGAGAAATAAATAATAAAGCTTTAAATTTGGAATGAATTAATAAATAAAAAGAAAAAACTAAAAAAGGTGTGATATGAAAAAGAATCTATGAAAAAGGGACAAGTTTCAAAAAATGAGAACTATTATTGATATCTTAAGATTTTTTTTTGAAAAAATGATAAGAATATATCAAATGATTGTTAAAATATAATATTAATAGAGTCCAATAGAGGAAGTATTCATCAATAAATAAGATGTAAGATATATGTTGCTACAAACCTAGAGAGATGAAAATTTATTAAGAAATGCAATATTGATAATTGATATATTTCTTCTGAAACATTCTAATCAAATTAAAGAGCTTGCAAATCATTTTAAAATATTAACAGATATTGAAGATATTTCAGACTTTATTGAAATCAAATATATAATACGAGTCACAACACATTCTGATTTGCTAATTATTTTAAATAAAGAGATATGTAAAATAATCTATATAAAAAAGTTTTAGAAAATGAAGGAAATATTACTGACATTTTAAAGAAATTGCTAACCAAGTGATTAAAATGATAAAAAAATACCAAATGATTGGAAGATTAAAGTAGTGGTATTAACAACAGTAATAAAAATATTAAAAATTATTATCAGTTTTATACAAATCCAGTAGTGAATTTTAGACTCAAACAAAACAAAAAAAGAAGCTGGATTTAAAAATAATTTTAGCACAATGAATCACATTCAGAGAGGTTATAGTAATGATCCATTAATATGAATTATTATGTTTGAATTTGTAGATTATGAAAAGGCATTTGATCCTATGATCATTTCAATAGTGATTAAAGTATTTGATCATTACAATATGAAATGAAAAGTTAATGGATAAAAATATATGAATCTTATCTACACATGAAAATATAATGTATGAAATTAATCATAAAATTAGATTTGGATGAAGTATATTTTGTAAATATATATATACATCTTTAAAAAAAAAAATGGATATAAAGACTTGAATAATTAATAGAAAAACAATATAATGAATTTAGACCACTCAGCAAAATATGAGATGTACATTCAAAAGTATGGGGGGATATACATGAGTGTGAGCACAAATAGATATCACTGACATCATTGAAAGTATTAAAAAACTAAATGAAAATGGGATAGATATATTCTTAGAAGAGATGGTAATAGATGGACAGTGGAGGTCTTAAATTGCCTTCCAAGAGACTGTAAAAGATCTAGAAAAATATCATTTGTGACATGGAATGAAGTAAGAAAATTTATTCAACTGATGTGGAGAAGAGAGGCTAAGTTTTGGAAAAACTGTATTAAACTTGGAGAGATCTTCATCTTGCAGTGGGTGTTAGTAGTTGAAATGATAACTCTTCTATTAAAGTTTTTATAAATTATTGAAGACAATTTTTTTAATTGTACTTTTTATTTATATAACAGTAAAGACTTTGTCAAACGGAATCTATTATCTCAAATATATAGATTAAATCTCCACCATTATTATAAATACTATAAAGACACTATAACTGAGCATAAAGTATGTAATTAATTTAAAAAACCAAGTTCATTTTGAATACATTAGCATTATAATCATGGCTAACATTAGAATCATAATCATGGTTAATCATGACAGAGTGCTAAGGCTTTGAAAGTATACGTAGTTTTTAAAATTAATTTTACACTTTTTATCTCTGCTGTGAAAGCAAGAATATGAATGAATGGTAATATTAAAAGAATGAGAATATTAAATGAGAGCCTAAATGAGGCTGAACTTAAACATATAACTTCATTTATATTGACTGATATACCATTTGTCACATTGGGTATTATCATCATCAACAACCATTATCAATCCATTGTAGGATGAAGGTCTCTCCAAGTTCAATCCATCTACTCTGATGTTTAGCTTCTCTTCTCCATATCACCCCTGTACACTTTCTTATCCATCCATCTCACATGTGATCTCTTTCTGGGTCTTTTACCATCTCTTGGAATTCAGTTTAAGATTTCAATTGTCCATCTATTATCATCTCGTCTAGCAATATGTCCAGCCCAACTCCACTTTTAATTTTTTCAATGAGGTCAGTAACACCTGTTTATTTTCTTACTCATATATTGCACTTTCGATCTCTTTTTGTTACTCCCAACATGCATCTCTCCATACTTCTTTGAGTGGTATAAAGTCTCTGCAATGCTCTGCTATTAAGTGTCCAAGTCTCAGATCCGTAAGTAAGAACTGGTAAAACACATTTATTAAAAACCTTCCTTTTCAAACACATAAGCATATTTTCTTTTAGTATAAAATTATTTCTACCAAAAGCACTTCAACCAAGTTTAATTCTATGATTTTATCCATTATGTTTTCATCTGTATTAATAATATGACCAAAGTATTTGTAGCTGTTAACTTCTTCTAACAAAAGTACTTATTTGTGAATTATTTTAAAATAAAAATAAAATATTAGTAGTCAAAATATTATAAGAATTGTAAATCAGTCGTGTTTCCTTTATATGTATAAAAACTTGAAAATCTTTTAAATATTTTTTTTACAAGTAAACAAATCTTTCCCATTAAAATTTATATATTAATACTTAAAATGTTTACATCTACAAATTTAATATAGAACTGTTTATGGAAGAAACTTGTTTATTTATAAAGAATATTTTAAAAAGTTGTAATCTTCAAGTTTTTATGCATATAAAGTATATGTCTGAATACAAGTTAAAAGTGTTTCTATTTTTAATTTAAAGAGAAGTCAAAGAAAATGTATGATTTCAGTTTGTGATTGCCTGTTTTAATATATTTGTTTAATTACTTTATAGTTAATATTTTATAGATAAATAAGTGAAAATTCTCACTATACTTCAATATTTAGTTCTATAAAGTCTGTGAAAATCTTCTTATATATATATATAATAAGATAAAATAATATTTTTTTTATCCAAATCTCCAAAATGCTAATTTCCAATAGACTCATGTCTAATATTGCTAAAAACTAAAAAAAAAAACCCAACAAATTAAATCATCTTTGGGCATACTGACAGATAGATATGCAATCATTAGCAATTAGTTCTACAAAAGTCTACAAATAAAAGCTTCCAATGTATGTTTACGCAATCTTAGTCCCAAAAAAATCAATTATTCCATCATATATATATATATATGTTTCTCAACAATATAAACACTCTTTTTTTAAAAAATATATATTTATAGACAAAAAAATCAATTATTTCATCATATATATATATGTTTCTCAACAATATAAACACTCTTTTTTTTTTAATATATATTTATAGACAAAAAAATAATATAACTGTAAAGATTAATTTTGACATAAACTGTACCTTGCCAGTTAATTCAAGTTATCGTGTGCCTCACGCCTATTGCCAATGTCTAACATTAAAAATCCAATGGCGAAATTGCTCAATATATATATAGGTATGTGTATGTGACTGTATTAGTAAAAATATTTTTTTACTCAGTTTATTCAGTAATATATGGAAGAAGATTAAATGATGCCGATGCTTCTGAAATTTGCAAGGATAATCAGAGAGGATTATTTCGTCATGAAACTGACTGTGATAAGTATTACAATTGTTGGGACGGCAGTGGAACTTTAGAAATTTGTGCTACTGGTACACGATTTAATAATAAGTTAGGCTGGTGTGATTTTGGTGATTTTGTTGACTGTAGTTCAACAATAGGTAAGTACATTATTAGTAATATTGTTGTTTTATAGGCAAACCCTATTGTAACAAAGAATTTAATTAATTTTGTGGTTAAGGTAAAATGAAATCTGTTATATGTAAAAGTTTGTAATTAAATTATTCATTATTGCTCATTGTAAAATTTTTCAGACAAATTGCTCTAACTATGCGTGTATTTCGTGGAAAAGTTAATGTTGATCAACTAAGGTAAAACTTTGAAATACCTGACAATTCATACAGAAGTATGTCGTAACTATGAGCTGCTTAATTTATAGTTTGAATGTTTTAGCACTTAGTAGTAATATATATATGATCAATAGATGGAGCTTTACCAAGACCTCCAAACAAGCGTATTTGTTTACATAAACGTCAGAGACGCTTGTTTGGAGGTCTTGGTAAAGTTCCATCTATTGATCATTAATACAAGCGATAGCAGGTTTTTACGTATATAAAACTTGTTTTGTTTTTCATATATATATATAAAATGTTTAACTTATCAATAAATCACCCCAATTGAACAGAAACATTACCCTATAAAAATATATATACACTGACTAATACACTTAAGATATTATTTGTAATTAATCAAATTTTTAGCTTTGTAGTGCATTTCCCCAAAATCTATTTATTAACTCATTGACTATCATTCTATTTAAAATATATCAGTGCAACTTCTCTCTATATATATGCCTTCCCATAAAAAAAAAAACAAAAACCATTCAATAAAAGATTAGTTACTGTTTAAATGAAATTTTATTTTATTTAAATAATTACTTTCTGAATGTTTTTTAAATAATCGGAAATTAATTTTTTTAGAGGTCAATTATATTTAAATAATTTTAATTTTTTATATAAATCATGTACTTAAACTAATGGAATACAATTAAATTTATTTTTGCACATATACACAAATGTATATATATAATATTAAAAAAAAAAATTAAGGCATGAAATATTATGTAATATATTGTGACCAAAGATTTTTCCAAGTATTATATATAAATAATGAGCCAAGTCTAACAAAACACACATCTAACCCTCAAGCAGTTAAAAATAAACCCACTTTGCCTGCAATCCAAGAACTTATATGGAAAGCAATTTAAAAATATTTCATTCATTGTAGATATAAGCAATATTTGATTAAAATCAATTAAGCTAAATATAATGAATGAAAGTTGAGTCAATCGTAATGCAGCATTATTTCATTCTTACAGTTATCATTTCTAAATTGCCTTCCATACATGTTTTTGGACTGCTGTCAAAATGGACTAATTTTTGTCTGTTAGCAGATGAACATTGTTTTGTGAGAATTTATACACTATTTATTTATAAGTGCTTGGATCTTTATTTCAATAGGTTATAAAGGTGTGTGTATATATTTAATGCTTGGAATTATCCATTTCTAATTACTTATTTAGCAAGCATTTTACCTAGAGCAGTAGGTAATAAAAACCAATTGCCCCAGGCCACGAGCCACAGTCAAACTGTAAGGTTGATTGTATTAAAAAGGAGAATCCATTAAAAATTATATTACAATACATAACCTCCCAGTGTAGAGGCTTATTATAATAAGTAAGAAAATTAAAAAGTTTGATATACTCCTTTAATCTCTATATTAGATTTAGAGTAGCTTTAATAAAAGGATCTTTTTTTTAAAATGCAATCAGCCTGAAAAGTTTTACTTTGACTGTTGGCCAGGTTCTGGGTAAAAAACTTGCTAATTAAGTATTTATAAATATATAACTCCATACCTTGAATATTTCTATTTAAAACATCCATTAATAAATTATTACAATATTTATATCATCATCATCATCATTTTCAACAATTATCAATTCACTGCAGAATGAAATGCTCTTCAAGTTCAATCCATCTTTTTCAATCTCTAACTTCTCTTCCACATCCCCCCAACACACTTCCTTATTTCATCTATCTATCTCATATATTCTTTCTTTCTAGGTTTCTGATCTTTTACAATCTCTTAGAGTCCAGTTTAAAATTTAAATTGTCCATATATCATTATTTCTTTTAACAATATGTCTAACTGAACCCCATTTCAGTTTCTTAATTCCTTCAATGATGTCAGCAGCACCTGTTTGTTCTCTCACTCATGTATCTTATTTTCAATCTCTTCTTATTACTCCTACATACATCTCTCTATACTTTGTTGAGAAGTCATAACTTTCTGTATTGCTCTTCTTTTTAAGTATCCAAGCCTTAGATCCATATGTAAGAACTGGTAACACACATTTATTAAAAACCTTTCTTTTCAAACACATAGGCATACATCCTTTGAATATTAAATTATTTCTACTAAAATCATTTTAATCAAGTGTAATTTTATGATTAATTTTATTTATTATGTTTTCATCTGTAGCAATAATCTGATTGAGATACTTATCGTTATTAACATCTTACTCATCATCATCAATCTTTATTTTCTTTTTTTGAGAAAATCCATTGAACATTACTTTAATCTGTTTAACATATACCTTTAGTCCTACTTTTTTATTTTCATCTCAAAGCTGTTGGTTCATTTCCTAAAACTCTGAAGCATTATTTGCAAAAACAATGACATTGTCAGCAAAATCTGGATGACATAAATAATATCCATTTACTTTTATTCCCTTAGCTTTCCATTTTAATCCATAAAATATTTCTTTTGCAAAACTGCTGTAAAATGTTTTGAAGATATGGAATCACACTGTCATACATCCCTCTCAATATTAATCTTTTTAGTATCATTATGTAATCTAATTGTTGCTGTTGTATTTTTTATAAATATTCTTCAAAATATGACAATATTCTGAATTTATACTTTGATGATCCATTGCTTTAATCACTGAAGAAATGCTTATAGAATCAAATGCCCTTTTTATAATCTACACATCCAAAGCATAATGGCAACTCACGTTCATTAACTTTTTCTATAACTTCCCCCATTACTTGGATATGATCTACTGTACTAAAATTACTTTTAAATCTAGCTTTGTCTCTTGTTATTTAAAATCCAAAGTTCATTGTAGATGACTTGTAATTATTTTGATAAAATTTTTTATATAGATTCCTTTTTTTAAAATATTAACATTAATATTGCTCTCGTCTAATCATTTAGTATGCCTTTATCATTTAGACATTTGATATACAACTTTGCCAAAGTTTTTTAATTTTTTCTCCTGCTCCTTTTAAAATATCAATTAAAATTCCATCATTATTTGAAGCTTTTACCTTCTTCATACATTTAATTGCACGCCTCAATTTTTCATTGAAAATTCAGGGCAATTCAGAAGATATAGTGGTTGTAGGAGATACTTTTCCTTGTTTTTTTATTGCTATATAATTCTTGATATACATTTTCTACACATTTCTTGATGTTATCTCTCTTTTTAGTAATAGTTCCATTTTTTTTTCTTATTTCACAAAAAATTTTATACCAATATCAGCTTGTTATTTTACACTCTTGAGACTTTTATTTGCTTGTACAGCTTTCCTTGCTAACTCACAATTATGCTTTTTTATATCATTATCAACTCTTTTTTGCACAATTTTACAAAATTTGAGATATTCAATCCTTCTTATTTTTTTTTATTAAGGGCAATATATATGTATAATCACAGTATGAGTTTTTTTTTGTTTACATTTACTACATTTATTACATTTGTTGCACTATTTTTGCCACCATAACTCCATTTGTTTCATTAATCTTGACAAAGTAATTCCTTAGTCAGAGCAGTAGGCTCCTCGTTTGATGACATGGATTGTGATTATTAAGTAATTGTTATTTTTTTCAGCTTCCATTGATACTTCAAGAAGCTCATATAGTTTTATAGAATTATTTGTTGATTATAAGCCAGTGTATATATGCCTTGAAATATTGTGCAGGAAATTCATACTGTCAATAATTTTAACTTTTCAGGAAATGCATTTAGTGAAGTTGATAGCTTCACCTAATATTTCATTGTGCAGAAAAAAAGCCTGGTCT
Source organism: Epiperipatus broadwayi (assembly GCA_028023455.1). NCBI lineage: Eukaryota > Metazoa > Onychophora > Udeonychophora > Euonychophora > Peripatidae > Epiperipatus > Epiperipatus broadwayi. Next base: position 6,918,767 of record JAQFVV010000056.1, on the reverse strand, counting down.
AATCTTAGAATAAAAACCTCTCTTCCAAAAAAAAAGTGCTTATAAAAGTAATAACTATTTTGATCATGAACTAATAATGTTGGTTGCTCATCAAAACATTCATTTTATTAAGACTTGCTATAATATCATCAATTTAGATAAGATTAAACAATACACATATTCTTTTAAAGCCAAATCTGAATCTGTTCAGAATATGGATCCAATAACAGACTCTTTCATTCAGAATTATTAAAACAATTTTTTTGAAGGTAATTGCATTATAATTTTTCATTTGTTGTCACAGAATTTAATTATTAAATGCATATATACTATTTTTAAGTCAAAGATATTGTTATATTATTTCATAATAACCAAAGAAATTTTTTTTAGACATTGTCAACAATTTTCTAACAGATGACTTATAAATATACTATGCATTCTTTAAATCTCAAACAAAAATGTATTAATCTTATTCTTGAGTAGTTTTCTCTATATCTATTTTGTTGTCTTTATATTTGCTGATGATAAATTAATTTTAGGTTTTTTTAGCTTCTTCTAATGCACTCAGGGCTAAAACATATCTGTCATATATCATCTTCTCTGACTATTTAAGAAAAGCTCTTCTTTTTATGGCCTAAATTATTTTCCATTACATGATAGAATTGTTTTCAGGCATGATTATTTTTTCCAACCAATGATTCTATACGTCAACGGTGTTTCCTTTTAACCTCATTTGATAGTGTTTTTTTAAGCATTTTGTTTTTTTTTAAAAAAGCTTTATTATTGATATTAACAGATCACTCACATAGAACCCAAAACATTATAAAAATTATTAATTATATTTAAATAAGAAATTGTGAGTGGAAATTTTTAGAGTAAAGTCTAATTCAGTAATAGCTGTGACATGGATTCTATTGATTGTCTGTAAATTATTGAGCTATATTCTATTTTCTCTTTCATACAACTACATGAATCAATTGCACATTGGAAAAATTAATACCTATTTAATTATTACCATTGTCATTTTCTGGTTTAATAAGAATTTTCGAAGCAAAATATTCTCAGCAAGTATACATAAATTAATACTACCAAGATTCTAAAGATGCTATACAAAAAAAAAAGTTGTCTCTACTTGTATCAATCCAAGAAGCTTTATTATATACTAAATAAATAAAACTCACTAATTATTAGTAAATTAACTAACTTAAAATCCACTTTTAATTTAGTCAATTAAAATTACTGATCATCATACTTGCAGGATTCAATTCTTAAACAAGGGTTTTTAGTGCTTACAATTAAAGTCTATTAGCTCAGCTACCAAATAATTCTCAAAACACGTGGATTTTTTTTTTCTTGCAAAAGTATTGATTGCATTCTACACTTGCATTAATCTTCTCACCAAATTTCTAGAAACTGCCTCTATAGTTCATTTTATACCTAGAAATTACAGTCTATGTTGGACTTTTTTGTTAATAATATTGAACTTATTTTCAAGAAATCTCAAATGCATTGTTTTTGTAAATATTCTTGTTAAGTTTCAATCTATTACAATTTATGAAATCTTCAAGACTGTACACAGCTAAACCAAATTCTTTTCTTTTACTGCTTATAACAAATTATAAATATCAAGATAATTGATGCTGTTCTGATCAGGTTTCTGAAGAAATCTTTTTCTTCAGTTTAGTATCATTCATTATTATTTTTAATTAGGGCATCAAACTTTTGCAATTTACAGAAAAGTAAAATTATTTTTAACTGCTTTAAAGACTTCTTTTTGTACTATTATTCTTATTTATATATCTTGCGATATGGTGTTTTTTTTTTACTAGTCTAAACTAAATGATTTTGAGTTTATTGTAAATTTATAAATAAATATTAATTCATTGTCTTCAATAGACTTTTCAATGCATAATTTTATCAAACTGTTGATATTAAATTTTATCCAGAATAATTATCTATTTCATATTTTTGAATCTGTTAGTTTTAATGTCGTTGATACTAATACCTTTAATAAAAAAAAAGGAATATTATGTTTTTAGTTTTTGCATACTTCAAATTGAATATTAATGATATGAAATTCCCACCAGCTAGAAGTAATTGTAGAATATGGCAATCATCCATGTTTTTCTTGTTGCATGACCTGCGCGGTTTAGCGCAGATGAGGGAGCGTCAGACTTGAGATTGGGAAATCACAGAAAAGATTTTGGCGCGCGAACATCTTTTAAAAAGTCCCGAGCTTTTTTTGTTGCTATTGTTGCAAAATTTTATTTCAGCTGTCATTGATAATTTATAGACTAAAAATAACAAATATTTCACAAAGGCAAAATTATATAAGTGTTTATATGTAGTACAGTGCAATAAAACGTTTCCTCTTTGGAGATCTTTAGTTATTTTTTTCTCTCTATTCCTTCCTTTCAATAATCATATTTCCCACACAAAAAGTTTTAAACTTTATAATGTGTTTGTGAATAATTTGTTAATCTAATTAAAACTTTAAAAGCTCCCTACCTCTGTAAATATTTTTCAAAGTTATTAGGTGCTTAAAATAGTTTTACTCAAAATTATTATTTTAGTTTAAATTATTTATAACGTTTATCGATTAAACATTTTCGCCTACGCAAATTGATTCATTATTTACTTTGGAAAAATAACCATGCATTTCTTTCGTTAAGAATTCTGTGAATTATTTTCAAATTTAATTTAAACAAATCTCATTAACGCGTTAATGATATATTATTAGAAAGCTTTTATAATTTTATTGATTATCTGATATATTGTCAATACATTGGCTTTTTGATAATGAATAGCATTTTCACGTGCAGTCTGTCCTCAAAAATATTTCAATATAAACTCTCTAACAAACAAACAAATTCATTAAAATGAAGTGACGTCATGAATAATTTAAAGTCGATGTCAAAATTTTTTTTTTTAATTTTAAACTTCTGCAATGTATTTTATACGCGTATATGCAATAAATATTTAAATGTCGTTTATCTATTAAGGCATTTTTATAACAATCTACGAAATTACATTAACATAAAAACCGAATCCCATATCACTCATATATACATATAAGTAAAAATATTTACTTGCCATATATATTTGTTAATGCAGATAGATAATTGATGTCATAAGAGATTTATGATGAACTCTTTATTATACTAAACTAAGTCGACCGAATGATAGTATAATAGTACAGATATATTATAACAGAATCACTCATATCCATATGAATCATTTACCACTTAATTAAATCATAGATGAGATGCTATTTTACTTTACTATTAATTACATTATGACTGCTAAAGGTAGTATTTCTGGATATACTGACTGGATATTTTCTCACATTATTGGAACAATACTAGATAATGTGGTATTCCCATACAGTTGATAACCCTACTCTCAATACTTAACCAAATGATGTTAATTATATAATCAAACTACCTTTATAATTAAATATACAATCCTATAACTCATAGTAATAAGCCTTTTTTTACAACTATACTGAAACCTGTAAATATTAATAGTGAAATCATCTATAGAATGACAAATAATATTAAAACTAAAAGAAAAGAAATAGTGAACTATTTACTTTTGTAAGATATCTTTTTGAACACAAATAAGTAATAATAAATAAAGTAAATTATTTTAATACTAAATCATTCAATAATAAATATATAATGAAAAGTAAATATATATATTTATTTTGATGTATGAATATTTACTATGCAGTTACTGAAAAGTTATTTGCATTATTATAATAAAATCATGAGAAATTAATAACGTTTTCCTACAATAAACATTTTAGATGATAAATATATAGAAGTAAATAAAACAATTTATACTTTATTCATCATCACCATCAACCATTATCAATCCACTGCAGGATGAAGGTCTCTCCAAGTTCAGTCCATCTTTTCCTATCTTTAGCTTCTCTTCTCCACATCACCCCTGCACACTTTTTTATTTCATCCATCCATCTCACATGTGATCTCTTTCTGGGTCTTTTATAATCTCTTGGATTCCAGTTTAAAATTTCAATTGTCCATCTATTATCATCTCTTCTAGCAATATGTCCAGCTCAACTCCACTTCAGTCTTTTAATTTTTTCAATGAGGTCAGTAACACCTGTTTGTTCTCTTACCCATACATTGCATTTTCGATCTCTTCTTGTTACTCCCAGCATGCATCTCTCCATACTTCTTTGAGTGGTCTGAAGTCTCTGCATTGCTCTTCTATTAAGTGTCCAAGTCTCAGATCCATAAGTAAGAACTGGCAAAACACATTTATTAAAAACCTTCCTTTTCAAACACATAGGCATATTTCCTTTTAGTATCAAGTTATTTCTACCAAAAACACTCCAACCAAGTTTAATTCTATGATTAATTTCATCCATTATGTTTCCATCTGTATTAATAATCTGACCAAGGTATTTGTAACTGTTAACTTCTTCTAACTCATCATAATTAATCTTTATTTTCATATTTTGAGAAAATCTATTAACATTACTTTAGTCTTTTTAACATTTATATTTAGTCCTACTTTCCTACTTTCATCCGATAACTCCTGCAACATTTTCTGTAGTTCTAAAGCATTATTTGCAAAAACAACTACATCATCTGCAAAATCTAAATGACTTAAATAATCTCCATTTACTTTCACTCCCTTAGCTTCCCATTTTAATCCACAGAATACTTATTGCAGCACTGCTGTAAAAAGTTTTGGAGATATGGAGTCACCCTGTCTTACACCCTTTTCAATGTTGATTTTCTTACTATCATTATGTAATCTAATTGTTGCTGTTGCATTTTTATAAATATTCTTTAAAATATGACAATATCCTGGATCTACACCTTGATGATCCAATGCTTTAACCACTGAAGAAATGTTTATAGAATCAAATGCCTTTTCATAATCTACAAATCCTAAACATAATGGCAACTCATATTTATTTGTCCTTTTTATAACTTCTCTCAATACCTGGATATGATCTAATGTACTAAAACCACTTTTAAATCCAGCTTGTTCTCTTGGTTGGTGGAAATCCAGTGTTTTCTGTAGACGAGTTGTAATTATCTTAGTAAAAGTTTTGTATAAAACTGATAAAAGACTGATATGTCTGTAATTTCTAATATCTTCTTTATCACCTTTTTTAAATATTAATATTAATACTGCATTCTTCCAATCATCTGGTACATCTTTATCATTTAGACATTTGGTATATAACTTTGGTAAAAAAAATTCTATTTCTTCACCTGCTTCTTTTAATATATCAATTATTATTCCATCATTACCTGGAGACTTCTCTTTCTTCATAAATTTAATTGCATGTCTCACTTCCTCAATTCTGGGCAATTTGGAAGATATAATAGGTATAAGAGGCACTTGTTCTTTATTACTATATAATTCTTGATAGAAGTCTTCTACACATTTCATGATGTCATCTCTCTTTTTAGTAATAATGCCACCTTTTTTTTATTGCAGATATAAATTTTCTACCAATACCAAAATGTTGTTTTACATTCTTTAGACTTTTATTCTCTTCTAGTTTACAATTATACTTTCTTATATCATTTTCAACTCTTTTACACACCATTTTACAAAATTCAAGATATTCAATCTTTTTTAATGCATCATTGTTGTATGTCCTCATAATCCTTCTTTTCTTCATAAATTCTCTAGTCTCAGTAGAAATTTTATTGATCAATTGCTGATTTTTTCTACCAGCTATCTTTGTTGCAGTTTTCAAAAGTGTATCAGTTATTTTCCTATTAATGTCATTCAAATCTGAATCATGTTCAAAATCTACTAATACTTGAAACCGATTTGTAAGTTCTAATTTAAATTCATTAGAATGTTTCTGAAGATTAGGAATATCAACTGTAAATATTGTTTTTCTTAATAATTTTTGTCTCTCTAGTTTTGCATTAACATGTTTCTTACATCTTACTAATCGCTGATCACTTCCTGTGTTAAATTTATTAAGAACATTACAATCTTGAAATATGTATTTTCTGTTAGTCAAAATATAATCCAATTGTCAAGCGTTGTTAGCCGAGAGGTCATCGCACCCACCTTGCAAGCAAGTAATTGGTTGCAGATGGTTGTGGGTTCATGTCCCGGCGATACTATGACATATAAAAAATATATATATATATATATAATCCAATCCTGCTGTACCTTCATTTGGATGCTTCCATGCCCATTTCCTTTTAACATTTTTCTCAAAAAAAAAATTCATAATATAAACTTTTTTTTTTCTGCAAACTCCACAAGTCTATGTCCTCTCTCATTTCTATTACCACAACCAAAATTACCTACAGCATTTTCATCTTTCATTTGTTTACCAATTCTAGCATTAACGTCCCCCATAACAATTTTAAAATGTTCTTTACTCTGATCAAAAGCCTTTTGTACATCCATATAAAAATCTTCTACTACTTCATTACTATGAGAACTTGTTGGGCATAAACCTGAATTATCTGCATTTGGTATCTGCTATTAAGTTGTAAAACTAATCTTGCCACTCTGTCGAATACACCATCAATCTTCACAATGCTATTCTTCCATTTTTTATTTATAATGAATCCTACTCCACTTGTATTTCCAATATTTGTGTCTTTATAGTAGAGTATATGTTCACTTTTTAAATCAATTGTTTTTTTACCTTTTCTTCTAACTTCACAAAGTCCAATAATGTCCCATTTAATATAAGACAGTTCTTCTTCTAACTCTTGCAATCTTCCTTCACTTGTAAGTGATCTGTAGTTATAAGTACCTAAATAAAAAGTCATCATCAAATGGCAGCCTGAGTCTGCAATCAGGGGATTCTTAGCACCCTCTGCCTTCGGCCATCAACCGCTGCCTCGGTTGGTGATTTTACAGTCTCCTGGGAATAAGGACCATGATTTATTTTTGTCTGTCATGATTGTATATATTGGAAAAAATATTCTTAAACTTGGAGGTAAAAAGTCAATAAACTCACCACCCTGGCTAATGCGTGTTGGTGAGCAGTCCATCCATGTTCGTATACTATATAAATAATCACATAGTAATAACTGCTGCAACAACAAGAACGTATGGAGTAGACATTAGGAATTTGCCCTGCTCAGTTCCTTTAAGGGTCTCCTTTCAATTAATAGCAAACTCCTTTCTACAGCCTATACTTTGTTACATGAGGTGAAATAAAGTTCATCTAACAGTAAAAATAAAACCATTGCTATTTTGGACTGATATTAGTCATATCTATTTATAATAACTGAACTTCTCTCACAAAAACTACACATTTATGTAGTGAATGCAGTGTCTCCAATGCTCACATGGGTGTGTGTGCAAATGTATAACAGAATTATCAAATGCCTTGTCAGATTGGGTTGCAGAAATTGAATTATGCAAATTCACATATTATGACTGATTCTCTGTGGCCTATTTTAGTCTAAAGCCTAAATGTTCCCTAGAGGAAAATAGCACCAATTTTTGAGAATCATTACTTTAGGTTTAGAATGTAAAACTTATTACATATTTCATTAATTCTACTACTATTTTATTAAGTACATTTTTGGTATGCATTTTTAGGTAAGTGATGTCACCAACAAAATTGGTAATGTAAACTTTATTTGTTGTCCTCCTCATGTTAACTCCATCCTCATCAAAATGATGCTGATTTTCTTATTTATTATTTCATAATGTCTCTAGTATTGTAAAACCAAATTTTTCAGATATCATATCTAACTTATTAAAAATATCTGTAGTTAATAGTCTCAATAAAACTTTAACTATTACAGAATGAATTTATTATTGTAAAATTGTCATAGTTTGTTGCATTAGATATTTTTTTTAAAAAGAAATTATTATTATTGAAAAAAAAATCTATTATTTACTACTTATCAGAATCATAAGTTATCAACATGAAATATTTCTTCAACTCTCTTGCTCTCTCTTTTATACTTCAAAAATCCCAATATAATTTTAAATACTTATATATCACCAAACCTCATCTCATATATATATTATCCCCTCTTACTGTATGATTTATTAGGTTTCATCACCCTAACAAAAAACAAAGAGTTTATTAGTTTTATACACTCTTACCATTTTGTTAACATTTTAATCTCTTTTTTTAAACAAATTATCATTCTTTATCTCAATTATTGCTTCATTTATGCAATTCTGTTTTTTATAGTGAAGTTTTTTATTTTATTATAAATTAAATCATTAATTTCTCTATGCAGTCTTGGTCATATCATTGATACTAATTTGATTAAAGGACAAGTAGTTAGATACTTGCTACATAAGGCTATAGTAGCAACTCCAGTCTTCATATTACATAATAACAATCAAGTGATTTATCGCTTGTAAAATCACTTGATAATCAAGCAATAGAAGTGATAACTCTTTAGAAATTATTGTGGTTTCTATCAGAAATAATAGGTGGACTTTTAATTCAGGAATTTTTAGTTCTATTGAGTTTTGCTGTTTTATCACTATTACTAAACTGCACAAGGCAATGTTTAATTTTAATGTAGTCAGTATATATATATTGAAACAGTAAGATTCGTATTCGAATCTTAAGTTTCACCTTTTTCTATCGTCTCTCACTCACTACTCTATCCTACCCAAATTTAAACTTTTGGTATCAAATTGTGTGTGTAGCAATATTAAAAATGTATAGATATATGTAGAATTCACCATAAACACGCACACATTTCGATATCAAATTTAAGGCAATAAATAAAGATAAATAATATAATTTAGATTTCTTCTTTTAGTTATATGAAAATATATAATTTTAACTATTTATTTTGAATTGTAAAATCCGTTATTTATTGTTTTGTTTAAATTTCATTTAATAATAGTTTTAGAAATAGATTGTAATATTTAATTAAAAGTAAAAATAATCATATGTTCACTTTTGTATTTGAAATTTTAAAAGCAACGGTCGGTGAGAGATAATAGATTAATTAAAGAAAAATTCCCCAAAATGTAATTATAAAATGTAAATGTAAAATGGAAATGTAAACAATAGAAAGGCAGCTTTCTCTATAATTAAACTTAACAAAAATGCATTGATTATTCTCAGGCAGATTAAATGGAATCCAAAAATAAGCTATAACAAAAATGTAAAAGATAAGATCTAAGAAAGGAGGCCATTTTAGACTTTCTAAAAACTTGCAGTTGAACTTTAGCTTTGCTCTCGAGCAGTTGAGAGTCTCCAAAGATATATATTGTTTTACATGTCACAGTATGCATGAGTAGAAAGCACCAAAGACTATTCTCCCCGGAGATGGTCGATTGTTTGCCGAGAACCTATGCCATGCCTTCCATAAAATCAATCAAAGAAAATCTGCTGCCCCGAACAATTAGAAAACTGCTGCTTCTATTCAAATAATTAAATCACCTAAACACTGGAAAGAACTGCTAATGCTAGAATCATGAACAATTTGCTACTGATCACTGAATCGGAAAACTTCTCATAAAACAGGTACCTGTATCCAAATTCTCTAGAGTACTCTACTAATATTCCACTATAGCTCATTCATCTTTTTATAACTTATAAACTGTAAATTCTCATTTGTAAAACTATAAATTTAATAATTAATATTATGTAAATTTCTTTAACAATCTAGACTGCCTAATTCTATCTTTCAGGTATGTATTTCTAAAATCTACATTTTATTATATAATTATCACATGCTCATAATTTTCTAGGTATAAATTTATGATCGCTTGAAACAGTGGATGCGTGTCAAATTTTCATTATTAATATTTACTTTCAGAAATAACTTAATATTTTCATATAAATTGACATGCATTCAATGCTTCATTTATTGTAATGCAGGGGTCTACTGCTTAGCAAATGGCTGACATATTAGTTGTAATAATCACCCAGTTTACATATTTATATTTTATTAAATTTTGATTAATAATTCCATAAAATTGCATTTCTTTGAGAGTCGCAAACGTTCTTTATTAAATGTTGATAATGTAGGGCCAAGTTATAAAATATATTTAAATCTTAACAGAATTGTCATGTGCTACATTTTAAAGATGCAATGACCCATTACAAGCCTTGAATATTCTGGATTCTATAGGGTTGAAATGAACTCCAGTCGTCCTACACAAGCGGACATAATAAATTCTCCCATAGGGCTTGACGACTGTCATGCAGCCAGCAGGCAACCGTGGCACAAACCACTTGCCACTGGTTATGCTTATGTGATACCTTACCTCTCTGGGCTTATGGCAAACACCAGCTCATTTTTTTTAAAACTCATTCATGGCTTTGCAGTTTCAATATACTGCCACTTCCTATCACCTTTCTAGACATACCATGTGTTTCTTTTATTAATTTTATTATTCTATGTATAACTCCGTCCCTACATTAGTGACATATTCACTCTCAAATAAATGTTTGCCCCTTAGTTATTAGTAAATATCTTTAATTAAATAAATATATGTCCACCACTACTATTATAAATCTTACTTTACTCTTGTATTGCAAAAGTATAAATCCCTAAAGGCATGCCTTAGAAATACTTGCTCGAGAATTTTAGGTAGCTAGATTATGTCATCAAATAAATGTACAGTATCAGAAAATGCCGCTACTGAGATCTTAAATATAAAGTATTAGTGGCAAAATGATTTCGCATAAATGTTTCTAAATAAATAAATGTATTTCTATAATATATAACAGTATCGGAAAATTCTGTTACTCAATTTTAAATATTACCAAATATTATTAGTAAATGATTTATCATTAAAATGTTTCAATAAATAATGTCAAACTATATGTCTGCCATTACTTCTTTATTTATTTATTCGATACCATTCCATATTATATTTCCTCGATTCTGTAAAGATAAATGTTTAAGATTAATGTTCTGATTGGCTAACTCAAAATAAAATTCTTGATTCTCGTGCATCTCCCTGATCACCATGCCTAAAGAAGTATTTATTAACGTGGCATCAGATGTGTTGTTTCATAGATTGTATTGTGGAACCGATAAACTATGTTCGAACTCAGTACTATGGGTGGCTTCGCTACCTAGATGGTGCTGCTGTTCTGTGTGGTGGTCGAATTCTGCACTATGTTAACGAATCACACATTTCTGACTGTTACAATATAAAGTGTTTACACTTTTTTGTGGTAAGCTCTGCAGCACATAACTCAACCAAACCTAAAGCTAACCTTGAAATTTTGATTGGCCACATTTTTATATTCATTTTTAAAAGGTGTACAAAATATAGATGATATTATATTGTTAAAGAAGTGCAAAACAGTTTTAAACTTGGCTCTGTAGATTTAAAGCTAATTTTAAACTCTACATATTTCTATGTAACTAAACAAAATTATAGTTTGTGCCAAATTTTAAGTGTTTGAATTATAGATCAAACAAAAGATCACATGACTTTCTCAGCTTATTTTGAACATCTGTTTTAAAATTAGGAAGCCACTCTTGTTAACCCACAATCAGGTATATTGTAACAGTCAGATTTGTACACTCATGCAACAAAATTCAGAGCCCAAGCAAAATATACCAAAGCTGACCAGATTGAGGTATTTGAGACCTCTAATATGACTGAACTCCAACTCATCTACCAGTACTCCAAATTTACCACCTTATGAGTGACATTCCTGAGGCTACACTCAGTCCTCATTTAACCGCGAGCCGACATAGAACAGGTAGAAACATGAGACCTAAGGTCAATACTAACCCAACTAAATGGGTGATATATAGCACTTAACACTCTATTAATCTTAACTACCAGATATACACATATAGCATATAAAATCATTAAGAAATTGGAGTAATGAACTGTGAAATTTAATAATATACTGTGGATTGGATAAGATACTATGGATTGGATAAGATACTGTGGTTTGGCTTGATCTAGAGTCTGAGCAAGAAAGATATACAACCATTTATATTTAAAAAGATTTATTAAAACAATAACAAATGATCTAACACAAAATATCATAATGGCAGGGATTGTATAATCTTCACAAGGTATTCAATACAGGCAAGCATGTTACAATAGTTGGGACTGTTATCAAGTACATCTGTTCCCTTTTAAACATATTACAATACATGTATGTGTGAGTTATAGAGGTCATGCCTAATTATTTAATATGCTCATCTTATGAATTTGACTTGCTTAAGTTAGAAGTTGATACTTTAGTAGAGATGATGATGAGTACAACCAGTTTTAATTGGCTGTTATATATACTAATTAAATGAGCAACTAAATAAACTCAGTATCATGCAGATTCAACCTTATAACCCAGATTCAAACTCCAGTCTAAAGCTGAATGATTAATTACTATGGGAAAAAGAACTGGTTACCATTAGGTCCACATATATGTGCTATGGCGCTATATAAAATATTAAAGAAATAAACTTGCAGTGCGAGTGAGTGATTATTCAAGAGCTTCAGCATCAAATGCTCGGTTTGCTCTGAGACTGACGGTTTGCTGCTATTGATATATGAACATAAAGTTCAGGAAGTCAGATTGGCTTTAGGAAAAATCTGGGTCCGCACGCTCCAGTTCTAATGAAGATAGCCATAACCAGAACTAAATGATGGGGCGGTTTGCTACCGTGAACCCATGTATGATGCAGCAAAATGTAACACATATAAGTGTATTATATAAAGACACACCCGCAATGCACGCAATATATATATATATAAAGCAATAAGTATGCATATAATTAATTGCGCCTAAAACAGATAGCTTTTATCTGTCAAGCTAATTCAAAACAGTTCTTAAAATTAGCATTATAAGTATACTAATAAAATGGGCTTAAACTATATAATAAATAATCTAGTTAAGATCCTGAATCTGCATATAAATATTCTTAATTAAGGAGGAAAAGTATATTCGATGGGACTTAATACAAACATTAGCAAATATACTTTATCATCTCTAGACAATATATATATATCCCCTTCCAATTAATAGATATTAAAGGTTATAATATAAGATCGGTTAAGCAAACCCTGAAAAAATACGATTTTACAATATATATAACTATGATAATAACGAGTGGTTAGCGCATTCGTTTATTACCAATATTATAATTTCGAAACAATGATTCAATAAAATAAACAATGCTTTTAAAATGTCTAAGTGAAGATTACAATTATCTCCTTTATAAATTACTTACTTAGTTTCATTGTTTCGAAATCTGAGCATATTATCATATGTTAAACATAAAATGCATTTAAACAAAATATTAAAATTACTAAAATTAGGCAAGACCGTTAGTTTGTAAGAATTGAAGAGAATAAATTTCGGACATTTAATGAGTATAAAAAAATATGAAATCTTTTAATTTATAAAAGATTTCAGCAGTTTATAAAATTAAAGTAAGTGATTTTTTTTTCTTTTACAATATATATATAAAGTTACACAGATTGACAGTTTCTTTTTATAATAGGGTAAAAATTAAAGAGTTTGATAATTTAGATAGAACGTTCTTTTTAAAGTGTTATAAGAATTTATAGATTAAAGTTCATACTGCAGTTTTTTTTTTAAATTATTACCATCACTCTGCCTCCTTGGTTGGACTTGAAGGTATATCAATGATAGTGGCTGGAATAGGGCGTCAGACTGCATCATAATTTTCAGTGGCCTTTCAGATAGGTTAAATTTCTTTATATTCTCCATGCAGGTTGCTGGAAAGTCTATTCAAAGGTATGTTTAGAGGAACTGAGAGCAGCATTCTGGCTAAAGAGCCAGTAAATATATTATTTTACTCGATCATTTTGGAATCTGGTCTCCACAATAATTTACAGGAAAGCAAGCTAAAGAATAATGTTAACTTAAAAAATCTGCAATATTTATATTTCCCAGATCAAAAACCAGCGTCTATCTATTTTAAAACACAATTCAAACTTCCTCTAAGTTTTACAGCAGTCGGTTTCTTTTGACTCTGATCTTTTTTTATTTTATTGCCCAAACTTTTACTGGCTTGATCTGGGAAAAGAAATTCATTACAATTGTAATGAATTTATAATGAGCTCTAGAACAATGTTAATAACCCAGGAACCATTTGATCCTACTTGTGAATTATTCTAAATCGTTTTATTACCAATTTGTGAATTTCGCATGTAATTGATAATTCAATTATTCTAAACCGTTTTATTACCAATCTGTGAATTTCGCATGTAATTTATAATTCATTTAAACCAAACTTGCTAAAGATTATTTAGCTACATTTTCTAAATAAAATAACCCTTATACAATATATTATTTATATAAATGCTGCAATATATCTATACAAAAATTAATATCACTATCATTTATAGGTGCTTGTATGTGTGACAATAAACATACAACTGTTTAAATGCATATAAAACTGTGATTACATATATAACTGTGTAAATGAATATATCACTGTGTGGATACATATACACTTGTACTAAAGAGTGTTTAAAACCGGCATAGATGTGTCTATGGAGACATAAAGGTGAAACAGATAGGAGGACAGGAATATCTGTTTCAATATGAATGCTGGATAAAAAAGATTGCCTTTCAAATTCTGAGACTAGCTTTTAGATATTACCCTTCTAGTATCCATTGGTAACAGATTTAGAATAGTGTCTTTGAAATAAGGTAAACATGGCAGATTATTATTTCTTATATAAAGTTTGTAGATGCAAATGATATTTAATGTTTGTTCTAATTTCATCTCCTAACTGAATAAAGGCCACATTGGAAAAAACGTTTTATGCATAGTCTGACAAATACAGACCTTACATTTTCCTAACATTAAATAATATGTTATGGGATTCTAATTATATATGTATATATTCTAGGATCCTGGTGTAGCACTTTAATTATTATAGGATTCACTCAGCTTTAAAATTATAATGTGCAATAAATAAAATTTAAAAATCTGAATAAATAACATTGGCATCCAATTGTAAAATTCACTAAAAATTTTCTAATAAATAAAGTTAGTATCAAAAAGCTTAATAGTTATGAGAGTAAAAAATATTTTAAATTTAATTTAAAATTATAATAATTTTACAATGAGAAATTGATAAAATAATTTCTGATAAACTTAACATCAAATCATTGAAACTCACTATTTTTTCTTTCTTTCTGTAATCTAGTTCTCGAGAGGCACTTTGCAGTTTTTTTTACTCAGCTTAAAAAATTTAATATTTAATATTTATGAGAAGAAAAATGTTTTAAATTTAATTTAAATTTGAATTAATAGTTCAGGCCATCTATATAAAACATTTTAAAGAAAAGATATTTCAGAGTGCATGCCTAATTGATATTTTGAAGGATATATCTAAATGATGAAGTTGATAAAATATTACTAAAATACAAAGTTATAAAGATTTTTATACTCACACAATTATATATATATATTAAAATGAAGTCTAAATGCTTTTACTCAATTAGTAAAGTATGATAAAGATTTTTGTGATTTCTTTGCCCATAATTTCCATTTCATTTGACCATATTTAAATTATCATTTATTAGTTAATTTTGATTTATTACATGAGGTAAGTGAAAAAATATACAAAAAAGAGAAACTATTGCAAGGTATCTATGAGAAGCAATCACCTTGAAAATCATATGATCTTGATTTCCACAAAACAATCGTAAAGATATATGTTTAAATAATTGCATTATATAGAGTAGAGATTTGAATGTTTTTGGTTAATAATATTAAGAAACTGAAGTTTTTGATATATAGAAATGTGGAAGAATAAAAGCTATTAAAAAACTCAACTTTGAGATTATGTGCAAGGTCATTTGTTTTTCAACCTATTGGATAATATTATAGGTTGACTATCTAAAAAAATAAGATGGTTCACTCAAAAAATTTCTGGCGGCTTTTCATTTAAGTCTTGAATCTTATAGGTATAAGAAGTTAATAAACTAATTACTAACCACCAGATCATTACATGTTTATCTATTTGTTTGCTTACACATTAATGAACAATTTTCATTTCATTATGAAGTTTTTTTTAAATTTCCTTCCAAGCAATACTTTAATCATTACTACAGACAAACTATAATATATATTACGTTCAGTGAAAGTTAGATTATTCACAATATGTATAATTGCCCACACAAAATATATAAACTTAACTATTAGTTGTTGTTTTTTTTTAAATCAATTCTCGAAACTCCGCTTATAATTTCTCAAAAGTTTTTAAAAAATATTTTTAAGATTTTGTTTCTTCGCCAAGAAATAAAAATATTAATTGAAAGTCTGTTAGCGGCGTTATGTGTCAAGTGTGAAATTTCCTCGAAACCTGACACTAGTCTCAATGAAGCTGTATTTGCACACTCCTACAGAACCTCAGTTGGCGATTTACTCCACCTTTTCTCACGTTTGACATCAAAAACTGCTGTTTCTCTGCTGTTTTCCCTTAAGGATACACGCTTATGTTTAATAGTGTCAAACTCCTCCACATTAATGTTAGGTAAGGCATCGCTAAAGAAAAAAATTGTAAATATATATGTAGTAATTAAAGATCACGGACTAAAGCGGGTGGGAAAAAAGTCCTTGGCGGTAATGTTAAAGAATCAAAATGACAATTACTAGGGTCAACGTGTACATTAGTTTTTACAATGAAAATAAAAGATTATATATTTGGAAGTTAAAAAAAAAATTAAGAGAAGTATAGTTATTAAGTCTATTCAAGCACAGATGATTAATGAGAGAATTACTCTTTAGAACAATTTTTCAGAAATGGAAAAAATAATTTGCATCTTTGTTTTTTATATGTTTTTAATCTTACATATATCAATTCATCTATCTATTTCATAAAATCAAACTGACGCTCTGCTCTTAATTAAAAATAATGAGTTTTCATTCATCCATGCATTTTTTTAATGTACATATTCTTTTATGAATAATATTTGTAATCTAAAAATGTTCCAAATGTTTGCAAATAAATATAAACCATTCTTAAGCACACGCAATATAATTTATATTAAATATTTATGAAATTATATATGTACGGTAAATTCTTTCGAAGATAACTGAGTACTTCAACCAACGATGACATTTAAACATCGTCAGTAGTAATGAAAAGTAAATTTATTAATTTTTAATGGTCGTTATGATCAAGCGATATAAAAAAAACCGATAGGAGTCGTCAATGATAGTTTGTTTTTCACTCACCAAACACACACGCATTATACATACATATTCATGTTTTGATATATTAATAAGGTCATTTATCGGTTGGATGTGAGAATATCAAAATTTTAAGCACATTTTATTTTCAAATCTCGATTAATTTGGAATTAGTACGGAATTGTTAAACTGTACACAACACTACACTATATTGCTATTGTCTCCATTATTTACATATATTTATCATTTTCAAAAATATGAAAAATTCATATAGATTGTCAAAAACAAGAAAAATACATATAGATATTTAAAACATCTATCTAATGTATTGTTGTGCGTACTTTTAATGATTCAGTAATAAGAATAAATCAAATTTTGAGATTTTAAAACGTGAGCGTAAATTTTAATGCTTTTTATTACATGTAATGTATGTTGCTTAATTTATAATTATTTTACTGCAGTTGAAAACTTATTTAGATATGAACTGAAAATTTATTATCTAGCATCCATGCTATATATTTCTATAAATAGTTTAACCTGCAAACTAAAATCTCAACATTTTGGTATCTCATAAAATATTATTGGGCAACATCTAAAATGTAAATCCATCACTAATTAATTTCTCTACTAAAATAATAATAAATTTTCATTACCCAATAATTAATAATCAATACTAATTATCCTAATCTATAGCAAATAATATTTTCTGACCTAAGTTTTTTTTTTTTGTAATATTTTTCAATAAATACACATTTTCAGATATATATATATGCCAGCACGTTGAAATTTTTTTTACTATATAATTAAGTAATCTGTAGAATATCCATGTTCACAGAAAAAAAGTAGAAGTCTTACAAATTGCCATTTGTTAGCTGGAAAAGTAATTCCTTCTCTTTTAGCCTCAGTGAAAAAATATGAAGACATTCTTTAACTTAAAATGAATTAATTAATATTTTTGATAAGTTATACTGAATTTATTTATTTATATTTCAACTGCTCAATTTTTAAAATCAATTGAAATGTCTTGATTTTTATATTCTGCATCTTGATATTTATCTTTTTTATCTTTGATTGTGATTTTAAGTATTACTATTTTTATAATTATCTTACATTATTTTAAAAAATTACTTATCTTTCATTAAAATTCAATTCATACATTTTTTTATGTAAAGTATATGATACACAGCTATATATTATGTAATACAAGTCATTGTTTCTTTGTGCTGTGTTCCTTCAGACAATTTAATGGTGTATTTAGATAAAAAGAAATCGTATTTTTTAATATATAGTGGAGACCTGGACAACATACTTATTTCTAAAAAGACATTAACTAAACAGTCCGTCAATTCAATAGTACATTAAAATGCATATATTTAAAGATAATTCATAATGGACTCATAAACTAGAGAAAAATTATTATCTGATGCAATAAAAAAAAACATAATGTAAAATCAAAAATATAAGTATAAAAATACATGTAAAATTAATTTAATCAATTTATTCAATATACTGAATGTTTACTATAGTAAATAATGGGATTTGAGCTTAGGATGTTAGTCTATATTTATCCTCCACTTCATCTCAAATAACTAATACACATGACTGCACACATATGAAAAAGATAAATGATTCCCAATATACTTATTTCATGCAGAATCATCAATTGGGCCAGATCATAATCTTCCACACACACACACACACACACACACACACACATATATATATATAATCAGTACTTGGCTTATATTAAGATAGCAATTCTTGAAACTTTAATGGACAGGCTTCAATCTTCTTATTGTTTCAACAATTCAACCATCCATTTCATTAAAAAATTTAATGATGGAACACTCAAACTCCTTGGTGGATTTAATATTGTACGTCACTCTAACCCCTCACCTTATCAGACAATTATGTGTCCATTTATATTAATAGAAGAGGAATGGGCAGGAGTTATACTATGATGTAACCTATTTCCAAGGCAATGTGTAATTAACCTATTTATTCAGTATACTAAATGTTTACTATAGTAAATAGAGGGATTTGAACTTAGAATTTTCAGTCTATATTCATCCTCCATTCCATCTCAAATTATTAATACATGTAACAATACATATGTTAAAAAAAGGAAATTATCCCCAATATATGTATTTCATACAAAAAGCATCACTCATCAGTTGGGCCAGATCATAATCTCCCACACATATATACAATCAGTGCTTTGCTTATATTAAAATAACAATTCCTTGAACTTTAATGGACAGGCTTTAATCTTCTCACCCTTCCAACAATTCAATAATCCATTGCATTAAAAAACCAACAATGGCTTTGAGCTTTCCATCATTGGTTTTTCCATAAAATGGATGGTTGAATTGTTGGAAGGGTGAGAATAATGAAACATGTCTGCTAAAGTTTAAGGAATTGCCATCTTATTATAAGCTGAGTGCTGACTGTATATATATATATATATATGGGAGATTATGATCTGGTCGAGCTGATAAGAACTGTCTCTCTACAAAATATGTATATTTAGGATTATTTATCTCTTTCATGTGTGTATGGTCATGTGTATTGGTTGTTCAAGATGGACTGGAGGATGAATGAAGAATGAAAATTCTAAATTCAAATTCCTCTATTTACCATATTTAAGTTTTATACTGCCCTGTTTATACAGGGTACAAAGATACATTTTAGTACTGTAATTTATGAGCTCATATATCTCACTTTTAAATATAAATTAAGTGCATATCATTATCTATAATATCACAAATACTGACATTTTATAAGATAATTACAGTGATATCTAGACATCAAGAGCTTTGAAAAATGAAGCTGATAAATTAGATGAATTTAACTGGTAATGATGACTTATAAAATATGTATAAACATTACAAGAATAAAGCTGAACTAGTCAATATATAATTAAAATTACCCCAAATCCACACTATTAATTTTGATGGAGCTAAGGTTGTCTTCTTTGAGAGAAATGAAATCAAAAGAAAAATTAAAGAATCTTTGTTATTGAAAATTTAAGAGTTTTTTTAATATTAAGTGTGGATGGGAAATAAATGGATTTGTGGGTAATGTTTAATATTATATATATGGTGTAGTTTTTGGTAGTTCTTTACACTTGAGAAGTCTACTTATAGCAGTGAAACCTTTGGTTGTGTTTTATTATTATTTTTTGGCTGGTCTGGTTGAATTTTGGATTTGGGGTAATTTTAATTAAAATATGTATATTATATAATTTCATGATTATTGTTTGAACCATAAGTTAGTAAGAAAAAAAGCATAAAAATAATTTTTATATTGCATCATGAAATGTCACATTTTATTTGAACTGCATTATTTATTCATCTGTTCTCCAAATCAAAGAAATTCACTTGATAAAATTTTATATTTGCTATATCAACATAAAGTTTTAGATGAGTATTATAAAACTAATGGGAATTAATGGAATAATAAATTGTTTTATATTACATTTAAGAAAACTAATATTTAGGATGTTTGTTTTAAAAACTAATGCAACCAGTAGATTAAATACTACTTAATATTACAATGACAATAGTAATCATTATGGATAATAATTATTAAAAAATGTCTGTTTCATAAATGAAGTTATATTCATCAATATTTTATCTTCATAATATACCTAAAGATTTTATAATCAATGAAAGTTATACCATAAAGAATTAATACTGTGGTTAATACATAAGAAATATAATCAAAATTACTCCAAATTCACAACTTAAAACAAATAATTATAAGCTTGTCAAATATTCTTTGGAAAACTGATTATTTATTAATGGAGTTATACTTGAAAATTTCAGCCTTTATTATTAATTATTTCACATGAGGATTAAGTGTTGCTAAACTTATTCATGATAATCTTTCAACCATAAAAAAAAAAAACCCCAATGATTTAAAATTGCGAATACTTAAATGATTGCACCTAATTATTCTTGAATGCTTTTAAAAACTAAGAATTGTATTTTTAAGAATATAATATAGTTATTGAATATGGTTATTTTATATTTAAAGCTTATTGTTCTATAAAAGTTCTCAAAGAAGACAGTTATAATAAAGGAGATACAAGTAACATATTATACTTATGATTGTAATTGGGTATAAATGTGTTAGTAATTTTTTGTACCTAGAAGATTGGTTAGTTAAACTAATTTAATTAAAAATATTTAAAGCCAAGATAATATTTAATATTTTATGTGTTTTATGAATCGCTTGATGTAAGTTCATGTTTTATATAATAGAGTATACATTCAAATATTTGTTAAGATTACCCTTTTTATTTTTTTTACTTAAACAGGTAAATACATGATAATATATTTGATCATACTTGTGGCATTGATAATCACATAAATATTATTATTTAATTGAGGCAAACTTCTAACAATACCTTGCTATAATTTTAGTTATAAGCTTGATACACATACTATGTAATGCCAACCAGTACTGAGATAATCAGGTCAAGTTAAAGTTGTACCTTTAAAGAAATAAAATATATACGTTGTGTTAATACTCTATTTTTTTATAAAATAATTCAGTTTGTATATATAGTATCTTTAATAATAGATTACTGTTGTTTTATTTAAGAATGCAATAAAACATTATCATATATTTTGCTAATTGTTGTTATTTAAGGCTTTAAATTAAATGCTATACAACATTCTCTAATGGAGTGTTTTTATTGTTATTACATCACATTTTTGATATATTACACAGGTATTTATTGCTATAGTAGCAAATATTTATTAGTAATAATATTACAATATTATTTATTATCTTCATAGAGAACTGAAATTTATTGTTATGGTTATTATGTTTTCTTTTAAAATATTTTACATTATTTTATTGTTAATAAAATTAATTTTTTAATTGTTAATTATAAAATATATATGTGCTTGATGCACTCAGTAGCTATGATTATGGAAGCATAAAGTCTCCTGAAAGCATTCAGCTCATTAAATTGCAGAGTATTATTTGCTTTTACTAACTTCATTATCTGTGCACCAATCACATATATACTTTATAGATTAAAGACTAATGAAGTAAATATTTAATTGTTAATTATCTGG
Organism: Epiperipatus broadwayi; assembly: GCA_028023455.1. Lineage (NCBI taxonomy): Eukaryota > Metazoa > Onychophora > Udeonychophora > Euonychophora > Peripatidae > Epiperipatus > Epiperipatus broadwayi. The sequence continues at coordinate 6,896,587 of JAQFVV010000056.1, read as the reverse complement.
ATTTTTATTATTAATTAGTTAAGGTTCATTATCTGTCTGTTTTAAATAAAGAAAATATGGTCACATGATCTTATAAATTATTATACAGCACTTAAAAAGTGTTTTTTATTTCATTTATTTACAACATTACAATTGTAAGTTTTTTTCACTAGATGTGAGTAGATATAATAAAATCCCTTTGCTATTTAGTCATATCAGTAATAAATTATATTCCATAATTTCTCTGATTCTGGTTTCAAGGATAACAGTTTATTATATGTTGTTAAAACCCTGTATTCACTCTAATTAATACAACACAAAAACTTAGAACCAACTTGCTAGCTTTATTAAAATATGTAAATATAGAGAATTTATTCATTAATGTTTAATGTATACTTTAGATGCAGAAATGGAGAATCAACCGTGAGATATTAACAATGCTAATCCTAGATAATCCTAGATATGTTTCTGCATATCAGTGTATTTTTCTTTAAATATTGTTAATGAACCTTGTAATGGATCTGTAGGAATGGTTCATTTTAGCCACTGTCTTTTTAAAAAGGTGAATCTTACTCCGGATAGTACAGAGTTTCATTTTTTTGCCAGCCCTTCATTTTAATAATAATAATAATAATAATAATAATAATAATAATAATAATAATAATAATAATAATAATAATAATAATAATAATAATAATAATAATAATAATAATAATAATAATAATAATAATAATAATAATAATAATAATAATAATAATAATAATAATAATAATAATAATAATAATAATAATAATAATAATAATAATAATAATAATAATAATAATAATAATAATAATAATAATAATAATAATAATATATTGATTATAATATATATATAAGTTCCAAACAATTTTAATGGTAAAAATTATATATATATGTAAATTAACCAGTAGTGTAATCCGTAACAACTGTAAAGTAACTCAGAAATTTAATATCACATGATTTTTCATGTGCTGTGTATATCAGTATTTGCTGCTTGTTCATTTATTATATTATCATTAAAGTTATTTATCAATACTGCTTTCTTAATTTTCATCTTTTTATGATTTTTTTTTCATATGTCATAGCATCGGCCAGGACGTGAACCCACAACCATCTGCAACCAACTACGCGATGACCTCTCTGCTAACAACGCTTGATACGATTTTTTTATTATTATTAATATTTTTGTACCATTTATATTAAAAGTAAATTTATAATTACAAGCTTTTTCATGATCAAAGAGTACTGAGATCATATATAATTGACTATTTATAGCTTTTTTTTAAATCTGATAATATAATAATTGATGTTCTTTTATTTTTTTTTCCAGAGCACATCTTGATTTCCCAATATATGATTTTTTATAACTACATACTATCTGATAAATTATAATAATCAATAAAGCAAGTCATATATATTCTGGATAGAGATTTTAAATATTTTTTCTTACCTCACTTATCAATTGAGAGCTTGATGGTATACTCTCTGTATGAAATCTGATAAATTATATTACTTCTTTGCATATTATATTATAATATATTATAGTGCATTTAGAATGGGTATATATATATATATATATATGTGTGTGTGTGTATGTTAAAATAAAAATTTTCATAAACAACATAGTACAGTTAATTCACACTATAGCAAGTAGAGAAATTATTTCTACATAGTATAATTGACTATAATTTAAATTATATATAATATCAATAATCACATGCTTAAACAAACCGCATAGAAGTATATAAATGTACAACTTTATATTAGTGACACATATCAAATGAAATTCAAAATCTAATAAACATGATTTATGTATATATTATTTATAGTAAACTAGAAAAATTATTTCTATATAGTATAATTTAATGAATTTTAAATTATTATATATATAATATCAATAAACCTGTGCATAAATGTTTATAATAAGCCCACACATTAAAATTCAATGAAAACTACTGCCTAACTAATTCAGGACTAAAGGTTTTCTTTGTCCTCTAATTGAAAACATTCAGGAGTTCTTAAACTTGAATATTAGGTTCAAAAATATAAAGATAAGGTTATGTACGGATATTTAAAAAAAAGTCTCCAATTAAAAGTATGCAAATAATTCAAACATTCTTATAAATAAATGCTTTTACATAGTATCTGGACAAATTACTCTTGCAAAATGTGATTTACTATAAGTTATATTGTTAAAATTAATACATTTAATAAAAATGACTAATCCAACTGTTAAGAAGTATGTAAATACATAACTTATATAATAATCTCTCATATGAAATAAATAAATACTGTTCAGCTAACTTAACACTATACTCATATGTAATTACCTGTTTTCATTGATCTTGTTTATAACGTAAAATTTTTCTCTCAGTAAACCCAAAATAGTAGTATTTTTTCATAACCACCAAATCTAATCATTGTATTGACTATAGTTTTGATACTAGATTATCATGTATTAATGAAACTATTTAAAGTTACTTCAGTTGTTTCATCTTGAAAATGCTTAGGCTTTGCTTGACTGTTTTTGTTTTTATGATCATATGTATGTTCATTCAATCACCCTGAATCATTTTTATTTGAATGGTAAATGTAAATAATTCATCTTTTATTTGGTAAAATTTATGGTTTGCAATATATCTTAAAGATTTTTTTTTACTATTATTTTATTATGCTATTCTAATTGCTGGAATCTTTAATAGACATATTGCTACTAAAAAGTAACCTACTTTTTATATTGCTCTGAAATAAATTATAAAGTTTAAATATTCTAATAAGCCTTTAACAGTTCCATTTAGTTAATCATTAGTTCTGAATCTACTGCTTTATCATTGCACTAAATCACACGGAAATGAATGGATAACATTTTTCCTATACTGACATTGCAAATAGCATGTGTTGGTAAGAAAAACTTTATAATATTATGTAAAAAGATATACTTGATTTTGATCATTTTCTGTTAAAGGATAGCAAAGTATAAAAGCATACAACAAAGTTGTTAATATGCTATCCAGCGATATTACATAATGATGGCAAACATAGAATATTTCAAATGCTAAAATTATTTCAACTTAACAGGTTAAACACAGATATAAACATGTAATAATAAATTATAATATTAGAGTTTAAAAAATAAGCAAATAGTCTTGCATTGGTGGTCGAGAGGTCAGCGCGACTGCCTTACAAGCAGTTGCCCGGGTTGCGGGTTCGCGTCCCGGCCGATGCTATGACACTTGAAAAAAAAAAAAGGCAAATGCTACAATATACGAGAATAGCATTTACACATTGCAAATGTGTTTGTAGGCATGTAAAATACATATTTGTTGTTTCAGAAATAAAATTCTAAAATCATACACTTCGAAATTTGTTGTTGAATTTATATATACAAAAAGAGAAAGATGTGGTTAAATGTTTGATAAAAAAAACCTATTAGCCATCTATTTTTACACGTTACAAAGCTACATCTAGCGCTCTTTAATTATGCTGATCACAATGTAATGATAATGTTGATTATTCCCAATCACAGGCTAGGTAAACAGATTACAAATCGATGTTTTGTAATTAAATTATTTGCGGTAAAAGTGTAAAAACGAAAATTTATCATCAGTGGCAGTTATACTACAATGGGATTGCATTCGACCTGAAATGATTTATGAATAATGGGATGTTTAAAAGAGTAATGTTTTGTTCCAAAAAAAATGACTAATCTAAATAAGTGGTGTTGTACTTTCTACCTTTCAATCAGTTTAAAACCTGCTTAAAATGAGGCTTAAAAAGAAATCAACATTTTCTAATAAAATATGCTTCTCATGATTAAAAAACAAGTTTTTCTAACTTTTCAATACTGAAAGATTACACTGTTTGTCTGAATCTTTTAAAATAATTTACAAATATCTTTACTATTTTATACTATTTTTATCCATTTATAAAAATAAATTATCAAATGGCTTCATTCGAACTCAGACTTTCACACGACCCACTACTCTCAGTACCATCTTATATTGCTGACCCATCTAATTACACACAATGTATTAATTTATATAAATAGTGTGTAAAAGATCTGTCCACCCCTCGCATATGTATGTATAAATTAATTATTCTCCTGTACATGAGGGGTCAGAATGACGAATATGTCAACATGGGTAGGATGACAACCTTGGCACTAACATGGGCTTTGAACGTTCCATCATCAGATTTTCAATGAAATGGAAGGCTGAAGAGTTGTGGGTTGGAGTAGTTTGAAGCCTGTCCATTAAAGTATGAAAATTGGCTATCTTAATATAAAGCTGAGCACTGTATATATGTGTGGAGATAGTAATCTGAATCAACTGATGATTGCTGGTTTAGCATGAAATACGTATATTGGTGATCATTTATCTTTTCAACATGTGTGTGATCAGGTGGGTCAGCAATATGAGATGGTACTGAGAGTAGTGGGTCGTGTGAAAGTCTGAGTTCGAATCCCACTTATATTACATATATAAATGCAGGTTTAAGCCTGTACAATTTATCAAATGGCTTCATGTAAACATTTTATATAATTGTTATGTTTTCATGACTTATAAATACAATAGATTTTATCTAAACATAGAAAGTTTCGATTTTTTGTTATTCTTATTCAGGACACTAATTTAAATCAATCCGTGTAATCAAATAATTATAAATAGTGTTATATAATGTATAGTATCATTTATTTAGATAATTTCTTTTTTTTTGGAACAACACCTTTTTTTTTATTCAGTACACTGTTCATTCGTAAATCATTTCAAGTACATATAATTATTTGCTTACGGGAATTAATTTGAACTCTTCATATGTTTGTGAAGATGTTAAAAAATTGGTCATTAATTAAAGACTAAAGTAGCTTTAAGTATATAATATAAATTAATGATCAAGAGAGCTTATTGTCATGAGGATGTAACTAGAGTCTCTTTGTGGCAGATATCTAAGGATGATGATGATAAAACAGAAAATATCTTATACATTAAAAATATTTTTATTTTTCATAGCATTTAGCCCATCATATATTAGTTCAATCTTAACTTCAGTTACTTATGAACACTTTCTAACTAACTGGTCTCCATTAAGAACAAAAAATATTTCCAGAGAAAGTCTTGTCATCGACTGAAGACTGTATAATGGAGGAAAAGGTAGACTTGAAGTCATACATTTTTTTTACCCTATACTTTTCTCTCTTTCTAGTTAGCTATTATTTTAGGTTATAAAAGTAGATAGAATATTGAAATATTTTCAATAGATTTATCAGTTCATCTATTTAGATTTAAAGTCTTGAGGTATCTTGGTTAGTATTATAAGCATATAGATATCAATCGGATTAACAGTTTAATTCTTGTTATCAGTACTTTCTTTCTGAAAGATAATCATATTTCTTAGGTGAAGTCAGAAATTTTTGTGCATAGATTATTAGCAAACAATTTTTTTAATCATAGTTAATCCTCCCCCCCCCCATTTCAATAAAAGCATTTTTGTTTGTTCTGTGCCCCATTCATCACTTTCATTATAATGATTCAAATAAAAAAATCATAAAATCATTGTCTCTTTATTACATTACTTTTAATTTTTTTCACTCTACATACAATTTTGTCTGTTCTTTTTTCAATATCCCACACTTCAACAACAAATATTAAACATTCTCTCTACCACATTCATATAAAATACATCTACAGTCCAAATCCCTAGTTTGGTTTTTTTTTCTTATAGTTTTTAAATTCTTGTTTTTGTAACAAATTCATAAGCTCTTTTTAAAATTTCTTTATCTTTTATATATTTTCTACTCTTAAGTAACATAAAAACTTTGTTAAAATTTATATTTATTTTTCATGGTTTTTGTTCTTTAACCAATTTATTTATCCGCTTTTCCCATCTCTTATAATTACATCTCTTATAATACATTCTCTACACATTTATTTCATTTTTATATAAACAAATAGAAATATACTGCCAAATCATTAATTTTACATCTGTAAAACATTTCATGCCTAGTCAAGCATTGTTAGCCGAGAGGTCATCGCAGCTGCCTTGCAAGCAAGTAGTTGGTTGCAGACGGTTGTGGGTTCGCGTCCCGGCGATGCTATGACATATGAAAAAAAAAAAAACATTTCATGCCTAAACTGGTTGCTCATCTCAACATAACTCAATTAAATACTATTTTTTTTCTAATCTCTCTTGTTTCATGTAATGTTCCAACCACTTTAAATTTGCTTTTAATTTTTCTCATTTAAAAAAGTTCACCCTATTTTCTTTTGAATATATCCATTCACAATTCATCATTTAATGCACTTTTTTCTATTTCTTTTTGTTTTACACCTCATAATTTCCAGTTCTCTGGCCAATAAATACTAAATATCTCATTTTCAGATGTTAAAGCAAGTATTATCATCTTTATGCAAATTTTTCTACTATCTTATGTAAAAGATATGTCATATTTTAAAACAATTTCATTGTACTTCTTATTGGTATCCCCCCCCCCATTCTAATACTCAATTGCCTATATTATTTCTTTCATCATTTAATAAAGTATCTAACTATTCTATACTTATCTTTTTCAAGACAAATATCTTTCATTTTCTATGTCCAATTTCAACCTTCCCATTGAATATTATTATCTTAGATTTTCCATCATCGAATTTAATTTTCAAATTTCTTCTTATTATTCACACTTTTCTAATAACAATTCCATATATTTAAAACCACATGCAAAAAATTCCATATCATCTACACACCCACACACACACACGCACATACACAAAGAATTTATATATTATTTATTTTTCTATTTCCAAATATAAAAATATCGAACTCTTTCATTAATCTTTCTATCTCAAATTTCAATTCTTTAAGAATAAAATAATATGTGATGTACTATGGCTTCTCCTTAAACGAAGTCAATAATATCTCAACAATTATGCCCAGATAAACCTGTTAGCCACTTAATTTTCCATTCCCCACTCTAAGTTTTCTCATATTCTGCTTCATCCCATTTCTACAACATAATATTTGTCAACTCTATGGCCTTTATATCTAAATTCTCTTTGTCTTTTCCAAAACCCAGCATAAAAACCAATAATTCATTTCCTGTATAATCACTTTTTTCATATTTATTCTTCCCTAACTTCATTATATGTACTCTTTCTGCTTTCAAGCATTTACATTCAATTAACAAATGCCTAATATTTTCTATTCCTTCCTTACATAATTTAATATTTTTCCATTTACATGTATATTCTCTTGTAGCTAAAGATCCCGTTCGAGCCTTAAATAATAAACTACTGTACTTTCCTTACTATTATCATATATCAACTCATATATTATCATATATATGTGATGTGATATGATATATTGTAGCAATTATAGTCAGAATGTCATCTGGAGATCTAAAAATATATTTCGCACTTTGCATGTATAGCATACAAACAGCGTTTTAACTAAATAAACTTATTTAAGATATTTTTTTTTGTAAAAGCAAAAACATTTAAACTTTTTTTTTTAAAAAAAAAAAATTAAAATATAGAATATATTCACGAACACATTAATATTTAAATATTTTATTGCTATTATTTTTAACAATCCATTACAGATAAAGAAATGATAAATATTTTTTCATTAAAATTGCATAATCAATTCGAAACGTTTTTTTAGAATTACTATAACCAATTGAATTTTATTAATTAATGAATTTTCTAAAAATACTCTTTCTAGATTGAATTTATCGTTTTGTTTTATTATTCATTTAGTAAAAAGTTACAAAATAATAAAAACATACCATGCCGACACCCGCTAATGTAAAACAATTTATTTGTCATGAAACGATAATGTCTTCACAAACTTAATTATCCAATTAATTTTAGTACTTAATATGTCATTTAAGTTTGACAAAAAATAATTACATAAACGTACGTTATCAATAATGCTTTTAAATTAAAAATCTTGTTCAATTTGATCCTTCTATCGAAATAATTTCTACAACTGTCTTTTTTTTTTAAAAAAAGAACAAAACAATCCTTTTTTAATTCTTTTTTCCATTATGTGGGTATATATATAATATAAGTTGCTAATTAAAATAAATACTTATGTGATGATTAATTTTTACAAAGAAATGTTTTTAAAATCACATTTATTTTACATACATGCGCAATGTACGCACAATATTAATATTTTAAGCCAATGAACATCACATGATCACTATTTCTTATGCTTGCTCTTAACTGTTATTAAAACAAGCAAAACTGTCTATACGTATTGCCACTCAGTGCAAGGCAGAGGAATCAATGGATGCTAAAAGGCGTGTGCATGGGGATTTTATGCACAAGCCTTCTGGTATTCATTGATTACTCTGTCTTGCACTGAGTGGCAATACTTATAGAGAGTTTTGCCTGTTTTAATATTAATATTTGCCGTCTTTCTCTTTCTCGTCAGTGACTATTAAAATCGTATATCTCCAAGGAGTCGAAGCCAAAATATTATCACCAAGCAAACTTCAGTGATTTTGCATAGTTTAGGGTATAAAGAAGAACTTTAAAAGTAGATTCATTTTATACTTCAAGAAATAAATGTTCTGTTTCATTGTAATATTTATGTATAATAACTTTCCTTAGATCTGAGCAAGAGAGGTTCTTACTTGTGTCATATGCTTTAAATAATCGTGTAACTCTCAAGAGACAAACTAATAATAATAAACATTTTTTAAATCTTTATTTCTTTCTTTCTTCAAATTTCTCAAAATTAAATCATTTCAATTCAGTTTCTTAATCCTTAGTTTCTTTTCCATTTCATGTGTTCTCATGAGTATTCAGTTTAAGATTTTAACTGTCTATCTATATCACTTCATCTAGCAATATGTCCAGCTAAGTTCTATTTCAGCCTTTTATTTTTTCAGTGATACCAATGATATTTATCTACTGATGATATCCACTTATTTTACTTTCAATCCCTTCTTGTTATTCCCAACATACATTTATTATAGTTTATTATGTGATCTGAAGTCTCTTCTTTATTCTTCTGTTAAACATCCAAATCCCACATTCATATGCAGTGAAAAAAAATATTTATTAAAAATCTTTTTTTCCCTTCTAATATATAGATATAATTTCTTTTAATATCCAAATATTAATTCACTCTACATGGTTAAAAAATTCAGCATTGCCCTTTGTTAAATAAATATATCAAAGTCCATTTAGTGTTAGCAGTGGGATTATTTTCTTTTAATATGTATATCAAAAACATTCTACTTCAGTATAATTGTACGATAAATTAGATTCATTGTTTTTTGTTAGTACTGCCAATCTTTACTTTCTTCTTTTTGAAAATTCATTGAGCATTAGTCTTTTTCAGCAGTTATTTTTAGTTTAACTTCTTTGCTTTTATCTGACAGTTCTTATAACATTTCCTAAAATTTTAGAATATTATTTACAAAAATAATCATTTCCATTTGTAACATTTGGAGGACTTAATATCTATTTATTTTTATTTCTTTAATTTCCCATTTGAATAATAAATAAATTCATCTATTTCTTCCAGAAATGTGTGTTATAATGTCTATTCTAAACAGTTCTACTTAATAAAAAAAAACAGTTAATAACTTATGTTAATTTTTTGATTCATTAATGATTGCTGAGAAGAAATGCAAGACTTAACATTAAATTTAATGAAGTACTATAATAATTTATAAATTACAGATAACTTTAATAACCACTTTTTATTACTTATATTGTAAGCCATTAACAGAATAACAACTCTGTAAGGTTTGACACCGTGATAGAGTAGTTGATCCAAAAATTAAAGGTTCCTGTGTTGATTTGGAAAAGAATAAAAAAAACTCAACCACTTGAGTGGAACTTCTGAACAGCTAATCATATAATTAATAACACATTACATGAAAATTTACAGCAATAACTCAATCTGTCACCTTTGATATTTTTTCAATTTTCATTTATTTTAAACATATGCTAGAATATAAAAAGGACAAATTATAACTATTGATAGCCAATGTTATAATTTGATAAAAGTAGTATATTATGTAGTTACTAAAAACATCTAATAAAGAATTTAATATAATATTTAAAAAAAACATGGCTTTGATATGATAATGCAATTCTGCTTATAACTGAACACATTCAACTTCATAAAAATAATCAGAACATATGGAAATGTTACTGGAAAAGTGTCAATCATTATAGATCCACTGCAGGATGGTCTCTCCAAGTTCAAACCATCTTCTCACATTGCTAGAGCATCTTTTTTTCACATAACAACAGCACACTTATTTATTTCATTCACCTATCTCGCATGTGGTCTCATTCTAAGTCTTTATCAGTATAAGATTTCAACTGTTCTTCTTTTATCATCTCTTCTACCAATATGTTCAGCCCAACTCCACTTCAGTCTTTTAATTTTTACAATGATGTCAATAACACCTGTTTGTTCTCTCACACATGTATTTCATTTTTGATCACTTCTTGTTACATCTAATATATATCGCCCGATGCTTCATTAAATGGTCTTAAGTCTGTATAGCTATTTTGTTAAAACTCCAAGTCTCAGATCCATAAGTAAGAACTGGTAAAACACATTTATTAAAAACCTTCATTTTCAAACTCATAGACATATTTCTTTTTAATATTAAGTTATTTTGACCAAAAGCACTCCAATTAAGTTTAATTCTATGATTATCTGTAGTAATAATCTGACCAAGATATTTGTAGTTGTTAACTTCTTCTAACTCATCATTATCAATTTTTTTTTTTTTTGAGAAAATCCATTGAACATTACTTTAGTCTTTTAACAATTACATTTAATCCTACTTTACTCTTGCAAAATTTCCTGAAACTCTAAAGCATTATTTGCAAAAGAAATTACATCAACTACAAAATCTAGATGACTTAAATAATCACCATTTACTTTTACCCTCTTAGCTTCCCATTTTAATCCATAAAATACTTCTTGCAAAACTGCTGTAAAAAGTTTTGGAGATATTGAGTCACCCTGTCATATAACCTTGTGAAAGTTATTTTTTTTAGTACAATGCCAAAATTGGAATGCTCAAGTATGAAACTCTTAGATTTTGACAAATTACCTAGGCATTCTATAGAATGCCAAGAAAAAAAAAATCAGCAAAGTATAAAATACTCTCGGCAATAACGTTTGCTATAGCAAAGATATATGTTTTAATGTAGTAAAATTAATGATTAAAATTGTTAGCAAATCTGAAGTATTTTTATATTACAATTAGTTAATGAAGAATATAAACATAATTACCAAGAACTTTCTTATACTTTTCAAGATTTATAAGATTTTAAAATCCTTACTCTAGACACTTCAAAAATAATCATGTAAAAATACCATTATTTCATTCCTGGCTTGTCTGGTGTTTATATAAATAAAATTCAGTATTACACTACAATCATTACATGCTAACTTTTATGTTTTTTCATCAGAGGGTTTTCCAGTAAGAAAAAATAATCATACTATAATTGAAATTAAAAAAGTAACAACTCCATTATAATATCAGAAATTCAACATATTGGTAAATATTTATTATTTAATTAAAAAAAAAACATTTTTTACAGTTTTTTTTTTGTGCTATTATTTTATAAAATGGGTTCCATTTTTCAATTTATTTAATATTCTATAATATTGTCTTTTAATTTTTTAAGCAGAAAATTTTCTTCCTGAAATACTTCATGTTTATTTGTAGCTCTACAATATATTCTATCATCTTCCATATTTTCCCAATGGAAAGAATTGATATTGCATTTCTTTAGAATGTCATTGAGATAATGCATATAATGTAGATGACATGTTCTGCCTTTCTTATGAAAACTATGCTCAAGTTCACCATAAAACACCCATTTAGGAAGTCTTGTATGGCACATTCCCTTTACATATCTGATACAATAAAAGTGTGATTTTACAATAATGGACTTTATAGTATCACATCCAGAAAGTTGAAGAGCACACTGATTAGGTTTTATTATCATGCCATTGTCAGCATCCTTAAATGATATTTTTCTAATGCCTTTATGTTGCACTGATAGAATATCCATGATTCACTTTCATACTATAAATATTATGTATATAGCAATTGCACATTTATTGTTTTTTAAAAATTGTAATAAATTTAAATTCTATATTATGTCTAAATAAATTATAAACTCAGACATTAATGAGCAATTGAGATAATTAATACTGCAGACATATACATATTTCATTTACTAAAATAATTCTTATTTGCAATAAATATATAAATAAATATTAATACTGGAGAAATAAACATATTTTATTTACTAGAAGAATCACAATTTGCAAAAAGAATAAAGAGTGGTTTTTTCAAAAGACAATCTACATTTCTGCAGTTATAACTAATTATATCTAATTGTTCACCATAAAATGACAAAAAAAATCAAGTCAGATGTCACATGACTGAATTTAATAAGCTTGTTTTATATAACAATTGTTCACCAACCTTCTAGATTTATTATATATATATTACATCTAAAGTCCAAGTATATAAATTATATTTGTATTGAAAACATTACAAACTCAGACTGTATTCTATACATGAGGGATCAGAATGACTTAAAGCCAACGTGGTCATGGCAATAATATTGGAATTAATAAGGAATTTTGGCATTCCATCATCAGATTTTTAATAGTATGAATGGCTGAAGAGCTGGAGAGTAAAATAAATTGAAGCCTGTACATAAGGTGTGAAAAATTGCTATTTTAATATAAAATGAGCACTGATTATATATGTGTGTAGGGGAAATGATGATCTGGACCAATTGATTAGTGCTGGTTCTGTATGAAATGTGCATATTGGAAATCATTTGTTTTTTTTCATATGTGTGTGGTCATTTGTATCAGTTGTATGAAATAAAGTAGATAGTTGAAGGGAGCTTGAAAGTCTGTGTTCAAATCTCATATATATATAATTATAATTGAAATAATAACTTTAACGGTTTACAAATTATTATAAATAATCTTTAAATCTGCAGAAGTATATATATAATTGAAATAATAACTTTAACGGTTTACAAATTATTATAAATAATCTTTAAATCTGCAGAAGTACTTCTGCAGATTTAAAGATTGTTTATAATAGTTTGTAAACCGTTAAAGTTATTATTTCAATTATAATTACAATTTTGTTTTAATTAATTTTTTTTTCTATTTTGCTAGAACGCCATCTGTTATCATAAATACAAGCATTAGCAAGTTTTTTAACTTGTGTTTTTTTGTTTTTCATAAATGTATCTTTGAGGTCTTTCTTGCAATGATGTATATTGCAGAGGCTTCTACTATGTGGTGTTGCTGAACTGAGATCAGACCCATGTAACTATCTGGCTTGCTATGCTGAGTTTGAAGACATTAACGTGTCTAAAAGATTCATGCTTGCAAGCTGAATAGAAACTGTTTCATAGATGCTCAGAGTTTGTGTTTAGATCTAGTTTCTTATTCCTGTCTTTCACTGACGATAGCAAATAGCTTGAAATCATGATCTGAAAGTGGAATTAAAGTTAGAGATAGTGAATACTCGCTCTGACATTTATGTAAACAGAAAACTACGCTTGATGGTGTTTTTGGTAGAATGCCATCTGTTATCATAAATACAAGTGTTTTTTTTTAACTTGTGTTTTTTTGTTTTTCATAAATGTACCTTTGAGGCCTTTCTTGCAATGATGTATATTGCAGAGGCTTCTACTATGTGGTGATGCTGAACTGAGATCAGACCCATGTAGCTATCTGGCTTGCTATGCTGAGTTTGAAGACATTAACGTGTCTAAAAGATTCACACTTGCAAGCTGAATAGAAACTGTTTCATAGATGCTCAGAATTTGTGTTTAGATCTAGTTTCTTATTCCTGTCTTTCACTGACGATAGCAAATAGCTTGAAATCATGATCTGAAAGTGGAATTAAAGTTAGAGATAGTGAATACTTGCTCTGACGTTTATGTAAACAGAAAACTACACTTGACGGTGTTTTTGGTAGAACGCCATCTGTTATCATAAATATAAGCATTAGCAAGTTTTTTAACTTAGTGTTTTTTTGTTTTTCATATATATAATACTCATAATAAAAAAAAACCCTAGAAAATGTAAATTGATTTATTTTACATTTGCAAGGTGAAATCTATCAATACAGGGCTGTATTATGCACAGTGTCCAGAATCTAAAGATCCACAATTTTTTTTAAATCAAAAGATAAATATATTTTTAAAGTTTAAAAATATGAGCTTTGCCTAAAAAAAAAAAAAAGACAAACTTGGAGCGTCTATGATAATATATTAAATTTGGTCTAAAATATAAAAATAATATGTTGAGATCCTTAAAATTAGAAATGTTTTAATATTGATATTAGAAATGTTTTAATATTGATATTATTATTATAAGAGACAGAAAAGTTCTCAGAATTAATTAAATTCATAATATGATATTGTGTAGATAAGTAAGCATCTCAGGTACTTTAGTATTAATGCTGCAATGTAGAGGAAATAGGAGGCCTTTTCACACCCACAATAACTGTGTAATGTGATGATGACATCAAATTGAAAGGAAATAAACCCTGTGAATATACGTGTAGAAATGTGTTTTTACTTTATAAACACAATCTTTTTTTCATAATACTTCTACATTTTCAGTCTCATAATTAATCTGTATTTTTTGTGGCTTTTGTTTATTTTTTTGGTTTAATTTGTTTATAACAAAAAAATACATTTATTAGCTTTTCTGTTGAAAATCCTAGTCTGTGCAGAAACATGTTTTTCTTTATCAATATGATCTGATTTTTTTTGTAATACTTTGACATTTTCAGTCTCATAATTAATATGTATTTTTTTGTGGTTTTTGTTCCATAATATTTTTTTTGTGTGTGTTTTTTGTTCCATTTTTTTTGGTTTAATTTGTTTATAAAAAAATATGTTTATTAACATTTCTGTTGAAAATCCCAGCATAACTCTACAATCATATGCTACATTTTCAGAGAAAAATGTTTTAGTAGAGATCTCCATTTTCTGTGGTAGTATTAAGTTTTTTGTTTCAAGGCAACAATTCCTGTTATATATTACACAGTAAATATCATATAAGTATACTTAATGTGTTTTTATAAATATTATTTAAAAACCCAAATCATTTACTGTTTGTTTAGTAATATTTTTTTTGTCTAATGGTGTCATTTCATTAAAATCGCAAATCACATTTTTTTGTGATTGAAAATGTCATTCTTAAAAGTTGTTAGTGTGAAAGTTGTACATATAGTTAATGTCTTTTTATAAATATTATTTAAAGACCAAAATCATTTAGTGTTTGTTTAGTGCATATTTAAACTAACAATTTTTTTGTGTAATGCTGTCATTTTGTTAAGATTGCAAATCACTTTTTTTTTGACTTCAAATATTCTTAAAAGTTGTTAGTGCCTAAGTTATATATATTTGAATGTCTTGTTTAAAATTATATATTTCTTATTGAAAATGATAAATATGTTTATTATGTTTTTACTTTTATTTATTTTTAGTCCTGAAACACGGAACATGTATTATACCTACTGCACCTGTTCACATTTGTATCAACCTCCTGATAACTTTGTAAATCTTGCCAAAATACCATGTACAAGATCCATGTTGACATTCTTTTTTTTGCCAAAAAAAAGTCATGTACAAGATCCATGTACATGTTATTTTGTTCAGATCCCAAGATTACAAAGTTATCAGCAGATTGATATGAATGTGAACAGGTACAGTAGGTCAAATACATGCTCCATGTTGCAGCTTTAATACTAAAGTACCACATCTCACATCAGGTAAAAGATTTCTCTCATTTTCTTTCTAAAAATACAGTGAAGAAAAAAAACATTAATCAAAAGGCTTTATAATTTCTGGATGATGAATGAATTTAAGCATTTTTTCATTTTTACTTTATTTTTTATATTTATGTATAGACCAATATATCAATTTACAACTTGTTTATATATAGTCTTTGGAAACACTGCAAAAAAATCCTTGATAGTACAAAATTTTTTCATGGTCAGAGCAAACAGATCAGATTGTCTTAGGCTTTTTTAAATGATAATGATTCACAGATGTAAAAAGACTCTTCTGAAGTAAAGAACTAACATTTGTATTAAGTTTTATTCATATATCTCAAGCCTATTTTATGTAAGAGCTTTTTTATTGATTTCTGAAATGAGATTTATTTCCCAATGTTAATGATTTCTCAATTTTTTAAAACCTATTTTCATTTATCTTTTAACTATGAAAATTTCTATATAATATAAGCTTGCCCATTAAAGTTTGAAGATTTTCTATCTTAATATAAACTGAGCACTGATTATATATATATGTGTGGTAGATGATTATCTGGACCAATTAATAATTGTGTACAGCATGAAATACTTATATTGGAGATCATTTATCTTTTTACATGTATATGGTCATGTGTATCAGCTGTATAAGATGGAGTGCATAGCTGTATGGAGCTTGAAAGTCTGAGCAAGTCCCTTATAATTTCATTAAGTTTAGTATAAATAATATACTTATATTTGAATATTACATATTAAGCCTGTATTCTGCCCATCCCTCTTCTGTGTATTTAAATGAACATATTAAGGTTCTATATGTGAGGGATCAGAGTGACAAAGTCAACATAGGTATGACAATAATATTGGCATCAACAAAGGATTTGAATGTTCCATCATCAGATTTTCAATGTTATGGATGGCTGAAGAATTGGAGGGTGAAGAAAATTGAAGCTTATTCACTAAAGTTTGAAGATTTGCTATCCTAATATAAACTGAGCACTGATTGTATATATGTGTGGGAGATAGCTATCTGAACCAACTAATGAATGATGATTCAGCATGAAATACATATATTGGAGATCATTAATTTTTTCACATATATGTTACTGTGTGTATCAGTTATATAAAATGGAGTGCATAGATGTAGGGAACTTGAAAGTCTGAGTTCGAGCCCCTTCTAATTACATTAAGTTTAGTATAGATAATATACTTATATTTGAATATTATATATATAGGGAAATGAAAAAATATCACTCAGACATGATTAATAAAATGAATAGAAAGAATATTCAAAGTGGAAATAAATAATAAATAGGTTATAAACATAACATTATATTATATATGGCACTGGCATTAATCAAATCAAAAGCCATCCTTTGTGACTGTAATTAGAAGAGAGACTATATAAAATCTAGATAATCATCTAGTTATTATCAAACTTATGGCATAGTATAAAAACAGCAATCCGCATGCACATAACAAATGCTGAGATCAAGATATTATGTTGATTATCATCATTGTTCTTGAATACCTGGTACTTTGAACATACTAATTATCAATAAAACAATAATTATCATAAAGTGAGTAAATTTTAAAGATGATCTTTACCTTTGAGCCATCCAAATCATTCTGAATATGAAAAAACGCACAACATATATATATATATTGTAAACATCATTATTTATCAAAACTAGCTTGGGATGCAATGACTCAGAGGACTATGACTGTAAACAAAAGAAAATCCAAATCTATTTTAGTATAAGATAACTTCACTGGAATAATTTAAAACAATGATAGATGTATTTATTAATTAGAAATAATAACAATAAAAATGAAATTAAAGATCTATTAAATACTTTATAATATAAATATATCATTTTGATTTTCATTTACTAATATTAGAAAATATTGTGTAGATTAACATAAATAGCAATATAATTTACAGATATATCAATATAAGTTTCAGGACACACACACACGTATATATATATAAACATATAGACATGCCTATATGATCATACAAAATGTTTCTATAATTATTTAGCTAATGAAGATTATCCTGTCATAATAATACATGTGTGTGGATAGTAAATGTAGATCAATAGAGTATTGGTTATATAAAATGACTATATGAGATTTTGTTAATGACCTCTAATGATTTATATTTACTAGGCTTACTATTTAAATTCATTACATTATATATATATATGAAAACAACTATAAAGGTCATATTATAGACATTACAGTAAATATTATTATCATAATGTTAGTTACAAATCTTATTATAATTTAATGCCATATTTAACTTATGTAATTGTTAATTTATTTAGGTTTTATCCATGGCCTTAGAGTACAAAACTTTGGTAAAAGTCAAATTTTAATACCAAATCATTCTCATTCCAAACTACCATATTTTTCCTGTCCTCAAGAATTTGGTCTGTTTCAATACCCATTTGATTGTTCTAAATATGTTAGCTGCAATCAAGGAATTACAGAACTAGTTTCCTGTCCTGATAATCTTATTTTTGATGCAGTCACTGGTGCTTGTAATGATCCCGACATAGTTGATTGTAGTAACATCAGTAAGTAATTTGTTTATTTAAATTGTCATGCAAATACTCAATAATATAATATGCAAATTCTACTACTTGAAATATGAGTTATGTAAGAAGATCAATTGTTTAGATAAATATATAATTTTTACCAAAAAAAAGCAGTATCCTAACACATTTCACATTGCTTTATGTAATAGCAATCATATTCAGATCTCTCAAACAATTATATAAATATCTTTTATATTAACATATGAAAATGAGTCAAATATTATATCAAAACTTCTGTTGCACACACTGTCTCATCAGTATAGTTGCTGTCTGGCCAGTCATTGCTGAAAATTTTGAATGTTCTTCATTAATTCCAAAGAGACTGCAGAGTAAGAAACACTGGATGCTTTACTTAAAGGGGCAACCTACAATGATTCATTTTTTTGTGATTTGAGAATATATGATGCTCTCATTTGTTAAGGATTTTACACATGGTATAAATATGTATTTTATCATAAAGAAGTTTATATAAATGAATAGAGAAGTTCAAGGAAGACTTCACAAATGTTAGCTTTCAGAAAGGAGCTGGATATACATCCACAACTGATGCCACCTTTTAGTGGGTATGTGAACTGAGTTGAGAGGTAAATGTGTTACAATAGATTATGTTGAATATTATTTGCAATTTACCATGGTTCTATCTATGTAATAATCTATGACAGACTTAGTTTTGAAAAGTTTGTGTGATATGAGTACAAAACAATTCATGCAAAAAGGATAAACAGAAGTGTTTGGACATCCAAAAACAATGTTTGGATTGACATTACAAATAAAGTGAAAGTTTATTAAAAAATCACTACTGGTGATAAGACATGGATTTATCACAAGTCTGAGAATGAATGACAGAATATGAATGAAAATATTCATTTTTTTTCTAATTGTTGTAATCTCCCATTTGCCCGAGTTGGATGAATAGCATAGTTAACTAGACAATAAAGTTCTTGTTTTTATATATTGTAATTGTATTATAAAAACAAAAAGTAAACAAAGCCATTGGGATAGGCAGAGGTCATTCAAGTACATGCCAATGTACAAAGATGTTCCAAGGGTTGATGTAGTGCAGTTGGTGATGAATCCAATTATCAGTATATCAAAAATAATGAGTTTATTGCATATAACTCAATTACCAATCATAAAAAAGTTGAAAAAATATTCTTCAGTCGAGAAAGTAATGCTCATAGTTTTCTGGAATTCTCAAGGATGAGTTTTGCAACATCATCAGGATACAGGCAAAACTGTCCATACAGTTGTGCCACCCTGTCCAAACAGAGTAATCAATGTATGCCAGAAGGCCTGTGCATAAAATTCCCATCTAGTGCATCCTGTGCCAAACAGAGTAATCAACGTATGCCAGAAGGCTTGTGCATAAAATTCCCATCTAGTGCATACTCATCCAATATCCCCAGACTAGTTTCTGGTTTGTGGCCTTCGTCAGTGAGGAGCCTTGGATCTGAGAGCTTAGATTGAAAATATTATTGTGTTTTCCAATTTTATTTTCATAGTTTTGTAGTTAAGTAGAGATAAAAGATGGCTGCTGGAGGGTTGAATTAGATCCTAAGATCTAGGTGCAGTGCTCTCAGATCCAAGGCTCCTCACTGATGAAAGCCACAAGCCAGAAACTAGTCTGGGGATATTGGATGAGTAGGCACTAGATGGTGATTTTATGCACAAGACTTCTGGCATCCATTGATTACTCTGGTTGGCACAGGGTGGCACTACTGTATGGAGAGTTTTGCCTGTCTAATAACAGTTATGTGCTAGCATAAGAGGTGGCAATCATGTGATGTTTAGTGGTTTATCATCAGGAAAAAGGTTAAATGATTAATAGGCTTATTACAGTGAGATGCACATTGAAGAGTTGAAGCCTAAAATTTGAATAAAATGCAGAGGACTGCTATACAATGATGTTGAGTTGTTGCATGATGATGCACTTCTGTGTAGCACTATCCACACTATTAACACTCTCCAAATACTCCATTTTTGACATGCTGGAGACTTTACCTGTTTGGTTCCCTGAAAAAAAACACGATGATCAAAATTAATGTCTGATGAAAAGATGAAGATAACAGTACATTCATGCCTTGCAGTTCAATATAAAATATTTTTATTGAGGAAATACAAAAGCTTGTTGATAGAAGAAAAAATATGTTTGGAAAAATGATGAATTTATCTTTGGGAAAGTTGATCAAAATAAATTCTATAGCCAGAGTGTGGATAATTTTTGATTCACCCTCTTACATTTAATATAGACATAAATTAGATAAAGAATTGTGAATATGGTGTTTTGATAAAGTTTTAATAAAAGCAATGAAAAAAAAAATGGAAAAAGTTTGGACATCTTGTTATATAAATATTATTGAAGTCTACAGGTTATTTTTTAAGTCAAGACAAACATGAAATATTTATTTTCTTTCTGAATAGTTTTAGATTTGATTTTTGAAAATACATCTAGTAAGATGGCACATTAATAGAAAGTCCTAATTGGGATCAGCAGGTCCCAAAATCGATTCTGGTGCTCACAGGTCTAACACTCTAACTTTCTTATGAATTTCCAAGCAATAAAACTATATGCCATTTTATTATTAACCAACAAAGAGTATATCTACATAATTTTCATATTGAACATTAAAGTCATAGCAAGATTAATTTAAAATTTAAATTATTGTAATGACATTGAATTCCTATACTCAATTTTTTTTTATTTCCATAAACTTATATAAAGTTCCAAAAATAACTTAAATACTAATTGTGGGTTCAATCTGATATTTTTTATAGTCGAATGAGTTGTGAGTCTTGCTGTTAATTTGAGCTATTTGTTTATATAGAAAATGGAGTCATATTCAAATTTCACTGAGGAAAATTTAATTATTCTTTAAGATGATACTATTGTGCAGGAATATGTTTGTGAAGTATAGATATTAGTAATTATCCAACAAAAAAGATTATTAAATGAGAGCTATGCTGATGGAGAACAGACTGTAATTAAATGTATTAAAGTATGTGATGTAGTTCAAATGTTGATAAATTAAATATAATAAATTGAATTAAAAGTGTAGAAAACAATCTGGTGATTATTTTTGATCATTGGCACAGTCAGTCTAACGTCTGACTCGGGATGTCCCAAAATAGAATCCGGCACTCACACATCTGGTGCTCAAACTTCTCATAAATCCCTGAGCAATAAAGCCATTTTTTTAAATTAAACATTGTTGCCTAATAATTTCAATATGCATTTCAGTAGAAAATTTAATAAACATCACATGATCACTATCTCCATTGTTTACTCTGGTTGGCACATGGTGGCACTATTGTATGGAGAGTTTTGCCTTGTTTAATAAACATACATACTTTGATAATATTTAAATAAAATGCCTTTAATATTATTTTACTATGTTGTTAAAAAATATATTATTAGAGATGTCAATCAAAAATATGTAATTCTTAACAAATATGGCTTGTCATATGACCATTCAGCCATCATTAAAGCAGAATACTATTTAATATTATATATATCAAAAATTATAGTTTCCTAAACAAAACGATAATTAATAATAAATTTTGAAGAAAAAAGGTAACTATAACATTTTTTTTCTCATGTGTCGACCACCAATGCTTGACGACTATAACATTTATTTTTAACAAAGTTAACATACTTTATGCTTTTTCCTATTTAGACAATTACAAAGAATATTTTGCAATAAAATGTTTCTTTCTTATCGATCGACGGAAGACAATATTCAATAGAAGAGAAAAACTTAGTAAATTATGACTAAATAAATTTAAAAATTGCATCAAAAGCAAAATACATAAATGAGATCATTGAAACAATTAAAGACTAAAATGGAGCGGAGCTAAATACATTACAAGTGATGACAATAGATAAACAAGTAGTCTTAAAGTGATTCAGAAAAGATTTTGAAAAACTAAAAAACAGTTTCATGTGAGTGTGATAAAAGAGATAGGAAAGCATACCTACAGTAGTTGAACTCAAAAAGATTTTTATACTATAATGTATTGGCTATAATTTAAAATAATAAAAATGATAATATACTAACAAATATGAATAGCAAAAAAATAATAAAATATATATTTAAAAAAATTACATGATATTAAATATAGCTTTACTTCTCACTATATGTAAAATATATAATTGTTAATTAGAGAAGATATTAATTAGTATTAAAGTTTATCCGCTTAAAGTTTTCGAGGATCCATGCCTCATATTCATAGCCTTCATAAAATGTATAGTAAAATATGCAAGTACAAATATTCAAATAAGCTAGTATTACGTAGCCCATTTCTTCGAGATCTCGAAGCAAGTATCCTTTCTATTAATGGCGATAAATTTAACATAGCAGTTAGAACTCCACCTAATTCTAATAGATTGCTTAACAACTCTAAAGACCACATTGATCGATCGTTCACCCCACACGTGGTGTACTCTATTGCCTGCCCTCAGGCTGGATGCCATGCTATATATTATGGTGAAACGAAAGCTACAATCAATACTAGACTGGGTCAACATATTTACACATTTAACAGAGCTCAGAAAAACAGCAACACGTCCTCTGTATTCTTGGAGCATGCTAAACAATCTGGACACAACTCCACACCCGCCAATCCCATAATATTGTGCTCAGAATCAAATGATCACAAAAGAAAAATAAAGGAGGCATTTTACATCAATGGAAACATCCATGCCATTAATAGAAAGGATACTTGCTTCGAGATCTCGAAGAAATGGGCTACGTAATTCTAGCTTATTTGAATATTTGTACTTGCATATTTTATTATACATTTTATGAAGGCTATGAATATGAGGCATGGATCCTCGAAAACGTTAAGCCGATAAACTTTAATACTAATTAATATCTTCTCTAATTAACAATTATATATGTTATTAAAAAAAAAATCTTATTTTTAAAAAAAATCAAAATCCGATCTTTCATTGATGTTTTCATTTTACAACAAAATAATTCTTAAATATCTCATTCCAGTGAGTGAACAAATTAAAATAAAATTTGTTTCATATTTATTTCGATCTGAGCTAAGTATAAATTATAGCTTAATAAATGATTAGTAGTTTAATGTATTTTTATCTGAAGTAGCTATTGTCAAAAGTGTGAATGTAGAAAGATTGACATTTATAAATCAAACTGTAATAAGTTGCTAAATAAATATTATTAGCAGCAGAAGTAGTAATAGTGGTAATATTGAAGTTATCATAAGAGGTGGAAATTTAGAATTAGAATTGATGAAATTGGAAATAAGTGTGGAATAAAAATAAAAGCAATTAAAGTTTAAAGAATTAAAATAAGTGGAAAAAAGTTATAAAATGTGGGTACATTTGAGTTTTCAAGTAATCCAACATGGCAATCCATATTTTTTGATAAATCTATAGTTTTAGGGATTCCCCAAAAATATTTATAAAAAAATGCCTGCTAGGAAACGTTGTATTTAATAATTACACTTTTTAATAATTTACACCGATGTTGACCTAAAGTCAATCTGACCTTCATGTATAGAACATAATCCATTTAATACATATTCAAGGGATGGGCAGACATCTCTTATATATAATAACTGAAATACAGGCTTATTATATACCTGTATCAATATAGTGGTGGGTCATGTGAAAGTCTGTGCTCATATACCTTATGTATTACATATATTGATACAGGTATATAATAAGCCTGTATTTCAGTTATTATATAGAAGAAATGTCTGCCCATCCCTTGTACATGTATTAAATGAATTATGTCATATACATGAGGAGTCAGATTGACTTTAGATCAACATGGGTGTGATGAGAATCTCAGCCTCAGAGTGGCCTTTGAGCATTCCATCATCAGATTTTCAATTGGATGGATGGTTGAAGAGTTGGAGTGTGGAGTTTGAAACCTGTCCATTAAAGTATGAAGATTGGTTCTTAATATATATCTAAGCACTTATTGCATATATGTGTAGAGATGATAATCTGGACCAACTGATGATTGCTGGTTTAGCATGAAATATGGATATTGGTGATTATTTATCTTTTCACATATATGTGTTCAAGTGTATCAGTGTTATGAGATAATGTGAAGAATGGTGGGTCGTGTGATAGTCTGTGCTCATATATCCTATGTATTACCATATTTACAGTTTATTTTCTTTTTTTTTTGTTTTTGATTGACTTATAAACAGAAAAATGAAAATGAAATGTAAATGTCAACAGCATGCAATCATATTGTGACTATCAATGCACACTTTTCAGAGGGCAAGATCCTGTACATTTGGAAATGCATCACATTCTGTAACAGAAAGGTCCCAAATTTTTGTTACTGTGACAATTTACCAAAAACCATTATGTCAAAAAAACATGCTGAATTAAACTAAAGTACGACAATGCTTCCCACATTATAAGTAAAAAAACAACAACATTGAAATAAAGCTTCATAAATTTATTCCTTTTTTTAAATTTAACAATGAAGTTATTAATTTTGTTTTAATTCGGCAACGAACACATTTTCAGTAAATTATAAGCTCTTGAAACTGTACATTTATTAAAATTACAGGATGCAATCTCGGTTTACTTGAAAACTCACAAGTACCAAAATAAGGTAGTGCTTTTAAATACTTGGTGATGGAGAAAAATTATAAAATAATATTTTAAAAATTTAAAGAAGTTGACTAATTTATGATAGAATAGTGATTAAAAATTGCTAAACAGGTCTTAAGACTATTTGAAGGAGAACTAAGAAAGACTTGTTTTTTTTTTTTTTGGAGTGTCATTTTATAGAGATTTAGATATTTAGAAAAAATAAAGAATGAAATGAAAAAATATGCTGTACAGATGAAGAAAGACATCTAAAAATGCTAAAAAAATTAGACTAAGAAAAATTATTATTTATAGAAAGGATTAATAAAAGGAAAAAAACCTGGATTTTATATATATAAGGAAAAAACCTGGATTATATATATATATGTAGAAATAGAAAAATTTTAAAGGATATGTTGGGACTGCAAAAAAAATGTAGAAAAAGAAAAAAAAAATTATATGAGCATAGAAGAATGCAATATATATGAATATAAAAAGCTTACCTATATTTTTTTAAATACTAAAATAATTAATGGAAATATTTGGGGAAAGTACTCCAGAAAAATTAAAAAAATAGTTCCAAACTTGAAAAATATCAGTATAAAACAATAATCAATAATAATATTAATTCTTTGCTACAGCTATATATATAGCTGTTGTAAAGAATTATTATTATTTTTTGATTATTATTTTGTGGAAGAGCAACATAAAGAATTTTATTCCTTTCCAATTTTGATATCAGTATAAAACAAAATGTAATGATGTAACAAGAGGTATTTAAAAGGGATAGACAAAATGAGTGGAAGTTACAATATAAAGATATAGTAAATTTGAATAAAAGTAAGAATAGATTTGGAAGCCAAGATAACTATTATAAGCAAATGATAAAGATCACAAGATCACCATAGAGAGTTTTGCCTGTTCAAATGATAAAGAGTAGAATGGACTATATATTCTTTAAGCTTTTGATGGTTATAAGCTTTTAATTACTGATGTTACTAAAAGTAAAGAGAGGAATATCTATATATATATATATTAACCTGATTTAAATGCACTACAAAACATTCTGAAGTTATGATTGAACATATAGAGGTAAGGGCAGAGTTTTATTTTTAACATCATAATATTAATGAAATATTAGTTTACAAATATAAAAATCAAATACACATAGTTTAATATATACTAAATAGAAGTAACAATATCTCCAAAAGCTATGTATAAATAACACTCATACATCAGTAAAGAGAGAATAAATAGGTCCAGGAATGTTATTTCTGCTTAAATTTTATATACATTAAGCAATATGCATTTGACTCTTTCTATATTCAATAGTATTTTTGGAATGTTTTATATTGTATTTAAATTAGGTTAATATATAACTTTCACTTTTTTATTTACAGAAATGGCAGTCCATTCAATTGTTTATCATTTATTGATATATGAATGCTATTTATATATAATTTTGTGAGATTTGGTTATGTGTATTGTGGCCACTAGGTGATGCTGCAAGAAACCTGCAAGTGATAAATTTCTATATAGAAAATAGCAGTCAAATAGAAGATAATAAAAGATGAATATAAAAAAATGCTCTCAACAAAAATGAAATCTTAAAAAAGATGTTCTAAATTGTATAAAGCAAAAATAGTTAAGTATCTTAATGAAATTACATTACCATTTGTAAAAGTGGATAGTTTATTTGAAAAAGTTAAAAGAGCAGTGAAAAATTAAGAAGAATAGAAGCTCAGAAAATGTACAGATATAGTAGGAAAAATGCTTAAATAGAATTGTGAAAATAATATATACTGGAGATAATTTGTTTACTTCAAAAAATTTATAGTTTTGTTTCTTGTGAAAAGAAGATACATAATCTAAAATAAACTAAAATCCCAATTAAATTTAATATCTACAAATAAAATAAAACGAACAAAAAATTAAAGCTATGATACTATTTCACTTATTATTTTAGATAATCTTTATTAATATCTTAATGGAAGATTAACTCTCTCTCACACACTCACACACAAACATTTGGCATACAAACAAAATGAATTAAAAATGTAGGCACACAATTGCAAATATTATCACTCTATTTCATTATAAAGAAACACAGAAAAAAGTTAGTGTGTTTTATTGCCTTTCAGAAGGTCTTTGATAGCACTGATCAAATTTAACTTAGGAAATACCTGAATTATATGAAATACATAAATAACTAATTAACCTCCTAATAAATATCTGTAAAAATTCAAAAACCTTGAGAAAATGTGGAAGAATTGGATGCTGGTTTAAATATGGAAAAAATACAAAGCTATTCTCAATAGGCATAGTCATCACTCATCTATAATAAATAATGAATAAAATCAAAGAAAAGTACAAAGACACTTTAAAACATAGAATGAGAACAAATAATCTAAGACATGCAAATAATAGTAATCTTTAAAGAAGATAGAAAAATTCTGATCTCTGCAGTAGTGAGGATAAATGAGAAAGCAGAAATAAAGCATAGCAATAGAAGGAGAGTGGTGCTGTGGAAAAACAAAATGAAGAGAAAAATAAAAGTTGATAGAATAGTATTAAATAATGTGTAAACTTTTATATATCTTGGATTTAATATTATTTGTGATTTGATTGTCAAAAATTAAAATAAAATTATGACTAGCAAGATGACTACAAGCCATAAATAGAATTTGTAAAGCAAAAATAATGGTTTGTAACTTAAATTAGATACAGTGGACACACGCTTATGTAGTACTGTACTATATGAATATAAAACATGGGTAGTAATAAAATATTTAGTAAAAAAAAAAAACTTAACTGAAAGAACATGCTATAGAAAGTTACTGAAAATTGATGAATGCAAAAATATTTCCAATAAAGAATTGTATAAAAAGTAAATGAAGATTAATTTTGTTAAAAAAAAGCTGTAGAAAAGAAGTTATTATTATTTGACTGTATGTTGATTGAAAATTCTAATTCTGATACTATTCAAAGTACAAAAATGTCCATAGATATGGAAAGTGACATTAAAAATTGATGTGAAACTATTTTGCATTTTCTCAACATTCTTGGAAGGATAGATAAAATTGGAGAGAGTGATGAAATACGTGGCGCTGAATCCATCCATTGTTTCTGTCTTGGCAATTGTACATTACCTGTCCATTTGATAATGACTGATTATATAGTGTTATGATGTTAAATATTTATTTATTAAATCGATTAATTATACAAATGTAAATTATAAAATTTATTAATATTGATTTGTGTTTATAAATATACATTTTTTTGTTTGTTTTGTTTATTGTTGTTTGTTTATTTTTTATTTTTTTAGACAAAAAAGCAATATTTATGTGTCCTTCTCCTACTGGCTATTTTCGTAATTTAAGTAATTGTTCTATAATATTTCGCTGTGATAATAATCAAATACGGTTAACTTCATGTGAGTTTGGTTTGAAGTTCAATGAGAAAAAACAGATATGTGACAAATCTATTAAAACATGCGATAGAAGTAAGTTTTCAGATTTACAAACACATATAAATATACACACACATATATATATATATAACAAAAAATATTGTTATATATATATAACAATAAATTTATGCTAAGAGAAGAAAATATCCAGGTTGGGGAAGGGGGATACTATTTGATATTTTTAAATTTTAAATTTTTTTATCAGTGCATTTCCCTTTTCAAGAACATCAGAGAAGAAAAATAATGTGAAAATACTGTCAGGTATATTGTTCTAGCTTATTCCATTGCATTATAACTTTACTATGTTTCATTTACACATGTTTTTTTTATATATAACAATAAAGAATCATAGCGGAATGATATGTAGCAATTATTACTCCTAATTAAAGCTATGTTATATATATAACTCCAGTATATAAATTAATATTTGTATTCAAATATTACAAATTTAGTCTGTATTTTTCCCATCCCTCTTCTCTGCATTTAAATGGATAAGGTCCTACACATGAGGGGTTAGAGTGATGTAAAGTCAACATGGGCATGGCAATAATATTTGCATCAACAAGAGATTTGAGCACTCCATCATCAGATTTTCAATGGTATGGATGACTGAAGAGTAGTAGGGTAGAGTAGATTGAAGCTTGTCCATTAATTAAATTTTGAGGATTAGCTATTTTAATAATAAATTGCAGACTGATTATATATACATGTGGAAAATGATAATCTGTACCAACTGATGAGTGCTGGTTCAGCACAAAATGCATGTATTGGAGATCATTCAACTTTTTCACATGTGTGTGGTCATGTGTATCAGTTATATGAGATAGAGTGAATAGCTGAAGGGAGCTTGAAAGTCTGTGTTTAAATTCCCCAGAATTAAATATATTATACTGGACAGTTTCCACTTATATCCATCAACAGAGGATGCCACTAGGCCTCTCTAGCCTAGAATATTTTTGTTTGTTTGACCTGAATATTCATTACAAGTGCCTACACAGCTGTTCACCTATATAAAAATTAATTATTGCCACCACATCCAGGAAAGTAGAGATTCTTTGTAAAATAAACAATTGGTAACAGACAACAGTAAACAAATAATGCCAGACAAATCTAACAATTTAACAACACATTTTATTGATAAAATAACCACAGTAAAATACAAAAAATAATAAATAACTCACACTAATGGATAGGTTTGAACTACAGTTCAATCATATTAAAAATTAGCATAAACCCTTTTAAATAAATAGTTATTGTCTTTTCCAGTTGACTGTTTTGATTCTCCCCTTTGAATCAATTTTAATCATTAAATAATGGAATGTGAATATAATACAACTCTCCATATGCTTGACAATTAACAATGTGTGCTTATATCTCTGTAAAAATATTAATTGCTAATTAAGAATTGGCAGTCATTATTATTAAGCAATTTCACACATGCTAAATTTTTATAACACAGGTCATATGTGGTGAAAGACCCAAGCCACGAGAGGAGACAGATACTGTACAATAATAAATAGGCTTTAAGATGTGTTAAATAACAGCAAAAATATAGAAGGCATGGCAATATTTGTTACTTTTGACCCAATGCAAAAGCAATAATGATCGCTAACACTATGCAATAAATAAACACAGGTTATGGAAAAATATATAAATGAGCATGGGCAGAAACTTAGCGGAACCCAATGTGAATAGAAATAATGAATAAAAGAAATTGATAAATAAACCTCCCATGATATCTAAAAAGAGATTATTTATATGCACGCAGACACAAAAGCCAATAATATGTGTTTCTCTAATACACATACAATATAAACACAAGTAAACTGCTATTATTTTAATCATTAATGCATACATGTATAAAACAAAATATTATACACATATCAATGTACATAAAAAAAATTAATATTTCAAGTTCTAAAACATTATTAATTAAAATATCTATTTTAAAAAATTATTAATTCTGAATTTCTTTTAAATCTAACTTACAAGAACACTTTCACTTTTGCTCTGAAAACAGGATAAAATTGAAGGGGAAATAATCTGTTTTAAGATTCTTTTTAAGAATTCCACTAATTTTTAAGAATAAAAAAAACTAATTCTAGAAAATTATCAGCATTTTCAACTGTCAAAGAAATTAACTTACTGATCAACTGTCAAGAAATTACAGACATTAAAGGGTTAAAACTGGAATATTTATAATCTATGATATCTATATAAATGGCTAAGAACAATAAACAAAATTAATAAAATCGAAATATAAAGTAAGTTATACCTTAAGAAATATATGGGTATAAAATATATAAAATAATGAAACAATTTACATACACCCTTAGATCACTGGCGTATCGATATATGTATAAAGTTTTTATCATTAATCCATAGTGATGGGCTGGAGAGTTTACATATTTTCATGGGGTCTTCTTTTATTTCTTGTTTTTGAGAAGTTTTTTACTCTGACATGTTCTAGGATGCCATGGTTGGCTGGTTCATGAGGTCAGTTGGTAGATGAATTTAGCATGTGCTGGTGAAAGAGGAGTTCATGCTGGAAAGAAGTTTATTCTTAAGGGTGTTTAGCCAATTTCAGATATGACAACTAGAGTGATTCTGGAGTTGTTTAAACAGGCACTTACAACATGGCAGGATCAAAACACAAGCAGAATAAATGAAGTTAGCAGAATAGACTAAATTAGAATAGCATAGAATATATTAATAGGTTTTAGTTGGTCTTATATAGCACCACTGCTTATTGTTTATCCCACTCAGTAATATCAAGAATCTCTTTAATCAGCAAATCAAATTTCTACTTAGATAAGTCAGCATTTTTACATTAATTACAAAATTCTAGATTAATTACCTTAATTAAAAGATTTTCCAGACAACGCTTAATGGAAATGAAACTATATTTTTGTTAAACTCTTAATTAATAAAAGGGATTAGAATCAATAAACAGAAAAGTTTACAGATTAAGCATCATCTCTGAACTCTATAAAATCTTTAACAGAAAGTTAATAAAATTTGTTATAAAGTTCACTTTTTTTGAAATAAATGTTTCATTAAAATATGCTGCTAATTTTAAAATCTTTTTTTACCATTAGTGCGTGCGTGTATATGCATAATGTCACACTTACTAAAACTCAACTTAAATAAAATACAACTTGAATTACAATGAAGTTTGCTTAGCCAAGAGATATAAAAATTAAACTTTGAGATTGGCAAAGCATTTCAATATATATGCTATAAAAATACACATTTTATTCTATATATATCACTGTATTTTTAATTTTTTTTTCGTTTATAGGTAAGGTTTTGGTGCTTTTCTGTAATGAGAAAGTGAAAAAGATATCGTGATTATGTGAAACATGCAAAAAAAAAAAATAATATTGCTGAGCAAATGCTCATAGGAATATAACATCTGCCCAGCCAGTAGTGAAGTTTGCATTATATTAAAAGTATGTTTTTTTTTTAGGATAGCAATTTACTAGCTATTATTGTTGACCAATTGGGTTGACTATAGTTGAAAAAACAACCCTAAATCAGTTTTGATCTGAAAATTTTTAACAATTATCTAGTCTGGATTTTAATCTGAGATTGTAAGCACAAATTGTAAAAATACCGAATACTCCCAAATTACTACTTCCATCTTTTTTTCTTTTTAAAAAATTCTGACAACATTTTTATGTTCAGGTATAATAAGATTTATATATATATTTTATTTATCGATATGCAAAAAGTTGGTGGATAACATTAATAACATGGTGAGCAAAAATGTTGACTCTTTTTCTTTCTTTGCAACAAAATAAAAACATCAAAATTTGTGCACAAGTAATTAATTAACGTATAAAGAATGGGAATTATTATTCAATAAAATCAGTTAAATGGATGTTTTATTATTATTTAATTCTACAAACTTTTCTTATATGAATGAATATTATCAGTCATCTATTCAAGATCTTGTTACATACATTACTTTTTATCACTTTTTACTGTTCACTATCTATTTTTTGCTTTATTTTTCATAATTATGAATATCTTTTAATTAATGATCTCCCTTCAACAGCATTTTATTTTTTCATTTTATTCTCTTTTTTTTTTTTAGGAGATTTTTTTCTACCTTTTTAGTGTTGCAGTAGTAAATAATCTGCAATAGCGAAGACTGATAGTAAGATATTAGTTCTTCGAAGCTAAATGCATTATCTGTGCAATGCATTATAATCATATGTCAATGCGATGACCGGGAAGCGAATCCAGGCCAGCTGTTTGGAAGGCAGCTATGCTAACCACAAGACCACTAAGGCTTGACAATGCATTATAATTATGACTTTTATTTTATTATAACACAATTTAATCACATAAATAAAAATATCTGAAAGATAAATTTTATCTGCTCACCTAATTTTTTTGTTTCCCTTCTAAACTATATTTCAAAAGTCTCCAATTGTTTCCCTTTTTAATAAAACATAAGTCTCAATAATCTCTGATAAACAATTTACTAGACCTCTATTGAATTTAAATCCATTGGCTCATAAAACACTTATTAACAAATGGCTTCTTAAAATCATTTTATAGCATGCAATTGGCACTTTTTATCAATTTTCTAAAAACTTCTTACAATATTTAATTTTTTAACAGTATTATTTATTTCCATGGCCTTAGTTTTTAATTAATATATTTGTTTTTATCTCAAAAATTGTTATGAATTTTATCAGTTGAGAATATTTTACAGCTATTGAGAAATATAGCAAATATATTTATATTGACACAAATGCTTTTTAATAGCTCACAGTAATATAAAGGTCTTTTCAATAGCCTCTATCTTAACATAGAAACAGGTGGTGAAAACTTGTTATAGTTTTTCAACCTGCTTCACTATTTAGTTAGGAATATCTGTGTTAACTACGAATTGGCTACATTCAAAAATTATTCTAAGTGTATTTCAAACCTGAATAATTTTTCACGTCTTACACAGTCTAAATTTAAATTTCAGACTATGGATATAGAAGTTGGACATGGTAACTACTATATTATATAGTTGCAATACATACATGCATATAAAGATGATCAGAAGTGTCATATGTATATATTTTACAATACAAATGAAACATCACAGAGATGTGCCATATTTATCTGGTTACATGTTGATATGATTTTGAAACAGAATGAAACATGACAAATATATAAAGTAATAATATAGACTAATAATGTTAAATAATGATGATTAGTCTACTCACATTTGTCACTCACAGGGCTGATCTGAACAAAAATGGGGCCCAGTGCAAAGTTGACTCGTGGGCCTTGAAACAAATTTCATACAACAAAATAATAATTTCTTGCATTTTGTTATTTATTATATTACATTGCACAAATTGGTATAGTAAGGAGTACATGAAAATAATAAATAATTAAATTATTTTAATAATATTAACATTTCAATCACATAAAAAATCATTATTAAATTAAATAATAAAATTAATTACTTTATATAGTTATAAAATACTATTTGGTATGCGACTTACTAGAATAATGTTACAAGAAGTGATTTTTATTATATATTTTTACATGTTTTATAACAAATTCGTTGATAATATTATCATAATTTAGTTTTTTGGCTAATTCAGATTCGGTAGATATAATGGTTAAAGAGGTAAATCGTTTTTAACTAATGCCAGATCTCAAGTAATTTTTTATTATTTTCAATTTTGAGAAAGATTTTTCTGAAGATGCGATAGTAATTGGTAAAGATAATATAATTTCAGAATGGTAACAAAATTTGAATCTATTTCAAATAAATTATTTTTAAATAAATATTGTAATATTTCTAATATTGTAATCCTAGAAGGCAAAACTCAATGACAAATTTTGATTTCATTAAATAAATCAATGCAACCAATATCATCTTGAAAGGTCACATTTAAGTCTTTGCAACATTTAAAAAGATTATCTTCAGTCAGTTTTTGAATATTATCTGAATTATATTAAAAGATCATATGATGTCTCATGTTTGTGATAAATTTCAAATCTTTTCATAAAAGAAATAATCGCACAATTGATTATGACTAGAAAATATTGAATTTGGAAATATTCTTCACCAGATGAAATCAGCTGATTGGTTGTTTCATAACTAAATTGTTTTGTTTTTCATCCAGTTCTTTGATTCTTAAATGCAGGTGTCACTTTCAATTCTTCAGCTATTTCCTTTGCAGTTATTAAAGACGATTTGAATCCGCTTCACGATACTTTTCAAAAAATTTTAAAAGTCCTTTTAAATATGAATTTGCAGTACCAATATTTATATTGGAATTTTGAACTATCTTGCTCACAATATTTACTTCATTCAGTATGTCATACCAAATGTCCATACTTAAGAAAAATTCAAATGAAGTATGTTTATTTTCATTGATTGGATTTTGGATTTCGTTTTCATGTCACTGGTATGTTCATAAAGGTATTTCAAAGCTAGAAAAAATTGTGGTTCTTGGTATCTCAGATTTTACACTTTCAATGTGACATTCCCACTTTATTTCTAACAGTAGTTTTGGTGTAAGATATTTGACATGCTCCTTTAATATATCCCAGAACTTGCAAAAATATTATATATGATTTGTAAAGTTCCCAAAAATGAATTTGCAAGAGAAGATGACTTTGAAATATCTGCAAGAACTAAATTCAAATTATGACTTCTGCAGGGCATATATTGTGCTTTGGAATTCTTTTGCAGGATAAGTGCTTGCATGCCTTTATATAAACCTTTTATATTAGCTCCATTATCATGTCCCCGTCCTTGACAGTTCCTTAAATCTAATTCTTCCTATTTTGGCTGATAATTCTTTTCCTGTTAAGTCTTTTACTGTTTCAAAACAAATAAATCATTCTTGTATATTCACATTACTTTCATTGTCATCTACATTAACATATCTTAAATTAACAGATAATTGTTCTTGATGACTTATGTCATAACTTTGTAATCATGAGCTTAAATGTACCCAATAGTTAACAGTTAAACATGGGAGGAATGGTATTTGAAGAGAATAAGTTACATTCACAACTCAATGAGGCAACTTTATACTTCGAGTAGAGTAACCATCTTTATTCTTGACATTCCCAATTCGAGTTAAAATTATTAAACAGTAATTTTCAGAAAATTTTCTGTTATTTTTATCTTTCAGAAAATTTTAGTTTTTTTACTTGTGTCATACCATTTTGTATGATAGCCCTTCTAAATTTATCACTTTTAATTTCAGGCCTATTATCTGGATCATTGATATAGACATTTTCCTCTTTGTTGCTTTGTTAATTCTCTTGAAGCTATGGGTCTTCAGAATAATTCTTCTTGCTTTTTGTTTGAAACCGACAAAAAATCCTCCATCTGTACATTTTCATCTGCTTCATGGTTATCTTTCTGTTTTTCAGTTTTCTTATCATCACTTTCCTCTTCATTAAGATGAGAAATGGCTTTATGATGATCAGGATTGTTTTCTTGGATGTTGCATGGTCTAATTTCATTTTCATAAGTTTGATCTTCCAGTAACTGTAAATTATGTGTTTCTTCAGTTTGTTGCACATTTTCAGTTTTTAAAAATTTTACAAGGGCTTTCTTTTATTTTTTCTTCAATTTATCAGAGCCAAACATATACTTTCTTCCTTCATTTCTCTCTCTATTTATATGTTATGAAATTGTCTAAAAACAATATAAAAACATACAAACACTATAACTATAAAAAGTATACAATAATGTAATACATATGTAAATAAAGTAAACAATATATATACTTAAAATTTACTTTTTAGTAATATATTTATAACAACAATGAAAATCATGTTTTTCTTTATCTCGATAATAGATATATTTCTAGTTATATTATTCAGAAAAGTTCAATAACATATTATATTAAACACTTGTCTTTCTTTAAAATATGAATATTTTATTTATTTTCACATCTCATGATAAAACTGTACAATGTACGACCAGCTATCACAATGCAAGCCCAACAAAACATGTGGTTTTTACTTTTCTCACTAGTTGGATTGGTTGTTGTGAAATGTGTGCTAATTGCATGATAATATTTAAATATATGTATATTCGGATTAAAACAAAAAACAAAAAAAATGAAATCATTTTGATTTTATAAAATCAGTTAGTGGTGTGAAGCCTTCAGAAACATGGGGCATTGTATGTGCTTGCAACGTTTGCACGTTCCTCAGGCTGGTACTAGGCATTCACATGTAATGGAGTGGAAACTTAACATATGCAAAATCAGCATAATATAAGTAATATTCTTTATTTTCTTTTGTGTAAAATGTTTTGCTAAGCTATTCTATAATATAAGTAATAAGTATAAACGTGTTTTGCTACTTCTCATTAATATCAGTATCCATTGACTTGCTTCTCATTAGAAAACAATTTTTAATGAAAAATCAACCGATAATCATCAATAGCAAGCAAATTCCGCAAAAATACACAATCCTAGTGCATATGTTAATTAAGCGTAATTAAATATTCATTAAATGCTGAGATCATTAAGATGATTAGATTAATTCTGAGACCTACAATACCATGAGTGTGTTGGTCATAAGTAAATAGTCATATGACATGCTAATAAAATGGGTCAATTTTAAAGGTGACCGTTAGCAATACCATTAAGTAATTTTAGATAAAATTATATGAAAATCCACACATACATACTCAGCAAAATCCGTTATTGAATGTAACTGCTACTTGATTGCAAAAGCCTCTACAGAAAGTAGGTGTAAAAGAGAAAAGAAACAATATATTTAACCTAGTATTAAATAAATTTATTGTAATAATTTAAAATAATCAGTAATAATTTTATTAATTAATCAGTAATAGTAATACTATTTATCCATTCTACTTTGAACACTTTTTAGCAAAAAGCTTTTATTGAACATATATGCATACACAATCTTACTTTCGACTGTTCTGCAATAAGATTGTGTATGCATATATGTACAATAAAAGGTTTAAAGTGTTCAAAGTGGGTTGGATAAATAGCATTTATATAAGATATTTCAGCAAAATAAAGGAAGTGATAAATTTAGTAATAATAATAATACTATAAAAATAAATTATTCAAACAAATATTTTCCAATAACTCAAATAGATTATATCTGATTCTAACTTATTTACAAATATCATATAGATATTATTTCAACAAGTTGAAAGCAAATCAATACACATACTAAAATTGTTTAAATTGTGGTGTTCAGATTAACATGCGCACACACACACGTATATATATATATATATTCTAACCTCTTCCCGCGCGTCCTCACCCCAAAATATACTGTTTATAACGAATATTCCGGGTTCTAGCTCAGTTTAACGAATAAATACATGAAATATCCAGCATTAATTAAAATGATTACTAGCTCTAATTTTTAAAATACAAATACAGTTATATTTTTAAAAAAATGAATTAACAAATATTTATTATTTTCATGAGACATGGAGTGACGATACGGGGAATGAGATAGACTACATTGAGATATTATCCACATGATACTATCTCAATGGCATAAGAATACTATTCCCCCTTTTACTATTCTAAACAACTAACTTATAGTATTCTTATGACTTTCTAAGCTCTTTTCACTACGATAAAAATAATAATCATGTCTTAATATTCTTTGTAATAAGAATCTAGCTCAATTAAATAAAATTAAGTAAATAAATAGAATAAAATAAAATAAAATCAAATCTCAGGTTCATAAATTGTATTCTAACTGATTTTAAATTACGGTAGTAAACTATGAAAAGGGAATTTTATGTCATAAATTCACTACGCAGTAACTAACAATAATAAATAATAATAATAACAACAATAGTATAAGTATAATCTTATTTCTTCCTAAATGAAATAAATAATTACGTACGTGGCAGTATTTTAATAATCTGACAACAGAATACGTGTGGCAACAATAGCATATATTTTAATGTAACATTGTGGCAACCAACTTATGACCAATAAATGATATAATTATGATCTTTTAATTTTATCATACAAATAAATTTTCAAAATTATTATAACACTTTGGGTTTACGACTTTTTTGCAAAAACTATATGTCTGTTGCAATTATAAGTGTATTGTGATATCATGCATCCATGTGGAGAAATAACAACGAAGACACAAAGCTTTAAAATAAATTTACAACAAAGTTTATTAATAACATAAACAAATAACAATATTTTACATTATGTACATGGATATCCTTACTCTCCTATCATAAAATTACTTTACTAGTTTATAAAAAAAATTGAAATCAAACTTCTACTTATTTTTTCTAGTTAACTCTTATCTTTTAAATGCTTAAGAAAATACAGTATTATTATTATTGGATTTCTTATTATAGTTTAGCTTGTTACAGAATGTATTTCTCATATAATTATTATTAACACTTTGTATCCCTACTATTATTATATTTATACCTTTTTACAAAATTACATTCATATTAAACATTCTACAAAACAATAAAACTCTAGTTTTATATTAGTTGTATGGAATCCTATAGATTCAAACATTCTTCTACATTCGGTATTAGGTTTTATTGTTCCTTATCCGATGTTTATTAATCTAATATACTCATTCAAGCCTTACTTCGGATGGTAATTACAACTATTAACACCCCATGCACAAATATATGTCTATTACACATTATTGAATTATTTCTTATTAAATATGCAATATTTATTTTTTTTAAATTATTATTTAAAAAATTAAAATTTTATTATCACTTTTATAAAAAAAAAACTTTGTTTAGATTTCTCTTTTAAAAATCTTATATTCATTTCCGAATTGATTTGAAACTGTATCAT
The DNA here is from genome assembly GCA_028023455.1 of Epiperipatus broadwayi. Classification (NCBI taxonomy): domain Eukaryota; kingdom Metazoa; phylum Onychophora; class Udeonychophora; order Euonychophora; family Peripatidae; genus Epiperipatus; species Epiperipatus broadwayi. The sequence goes on along the minus strand of JAQFVV010000056.1, from coordinate 6,857,292 downwards.
ATGATTCTTTCTCTCTTTATGATATTTTGTACTTTCACTTTTAAAGTTACACAATTCTCCCACACTCCAGTAAATACACTATTCTTACTTAAACGATAACATATCCTCAGTTCTATTTTATTCATTATTTCTTTGAAAATATCTCTCTGACGATGCAGATTCACGAAACAAGGATAGCGAAAATAGATGCACAGGATCAAAATATAACTAGAATATTATCCGTCATAAACCTTGACAATAATGGCACAGTGAATTAAAAACACTATAGAGGAGTGACCTTTATCTGTCTACCCACCTCTATTATAGGAGTGATGCTAAAGCTATTTCTTCAGCTTTATATAACATCAAAAAGTTTAAAAGATACGCAAAAACACTGTCCAAAATATATGTGTTCAGTGATAGGGCTTAGTTAGCTATACTGAAATCACACAAACTAACTATGATCCAAATACTTTATTTTTCTTATTTCTTAACAAAACATCATCTTGGTTTCCTCTACACTAGTACTACCAAGTCACTATCCGATCTTATTTCTCAAGATTTTTCTATACAGTACATCGACAAATTCCTATCTACATTTCTAACAATAATAAAATTCATTTATTTCAAAACTATACCGCTGTTCTTTAAGAAAATCTTTTACTACTTTTCTCATATATTTATCATATACAAACTATTTTAAAATATTTGAATACTTTACAACATGAAAGTTCAAAAGAATCACACAATTGTTCTGTTAGATTATTATTATTAATTATACTTTAAATAACTTATTGCATGCATATTTAAAATTACTCCTATCTCATATTATGTTTTAATGTTGTATAAAATGCGTACATAGAATTTAAACTTTCACACATCATTCTTAATCAATTGATGATCTAAAAAAAAATACATTATGCATTATAAATAAATATCAAAATTACCAAAACGATCTTTATCTTCTCGATCGTGTTCTGTAGGCTTCACCATTCCATTAATTCTTGTAGATATATGATTTCCATACATACACTTTATTTTTAAAACAATATTTCTATCATTCCATTAAGCTATTATATTTAAATCTCATTATTATTAAATTTATGTTTATATGTTTTCCCTAATCTCACATAGCATTTTATATTTTAAATATAATCAGTAAAATATTTAAATTATATTTACGGTACTTCTTTATCGAACTTGCTTGAAAATCGTTCATATTAAAGCTAAAAAAAAATATTTTATTTCTTCTTCAGTCACTTAATGTTCTATTTTAAAGTAAAACAATTACTACTCTGTTTAATAAATATTCATAGATGACAATCCTTGGTTTTAATAACATTGAACACAATTATTAATTCATGATATTCTCTTCTAATATTGTCTGCTAGTCTTTTCCCGCGCGACTTTTCCCCGATGCATCTTCTAGGTACTTTATTTAAATCTTCAATAATTTTCCTGTTTTCCTGGATCCATTTTCATTAAGTAATTTAATTTTATATTTTTTAAATCAAGCATTTCCTCCATTGAATACGTTATAATATTTTTAATTAGATAAAGTTTTCGGTTCCTTTCCATAAAATATATAATAGCACTTTCATATTATTCCATAACTTTTCTTTATTTCAAAATTCTTGTATTATATTTTTAATAATGTTTTCCTTTAAAAGATAAACATTCTTTCTTCATCATTATTTTCTTTATAATAAAAACGCATATTAAATTTTTCCATAGAGAAGAATAAATAACTTTAAATTAGCCTTGTAAAATTGGTGCGTCATAATTTTTTTTTTTGACGGCAAGTAACTTCTCTTTTAAATTTTCATATAGCGTCCCAATTATATTTCTCTGAGTGACAATAATACGTTTCTGGTTGAGCATAAATAAAGCCGTATTAAGACAATTTCCAAATATTTTTCCTTCAGCAATATTTTTAGGTAATTTTCCTTGTACTTCCATCTCTACTGTAGGGTTTTGGTTAAACTTGAATAAAATTCCCTGGTAAGATAACTTTTAAATTAGCAATCCATGTCGAAACAGTCAAAATTTATTATATGTTACAGAAGAACTTTTAAAATAAATACTAAATTTTAAATTTATATCACTTTTCCAGCTACGGTGTTATCAGCTACAAAAATGTGTTACTTTCTCTTTCACTTACACATTACTTCTCCCCCCGCTTCGTATAATTCTTATATTTTGTCTGCTAATTTACCTCCGTTGATTGGTTAATGATTTCTTTAGCGCGAACAAATTTACACATTTAGTTATATAACAGATTAGACTTTTAAAATAAAGAATTGATGACGTCATGTCTCAAAATATTATTTAGACTAGTATTTTTAAATTCAATTATAGTTTTATAAAATTATTTAAACTTTTAAAACAATTATTAAAACAATATTTAATATTTTAACTTTTACTTTAATGATCGATGGCAATTATATTTAGTTTCAAATTCACAAACTTTATTATTATTTTAACAAGCGTGTGTGTGAAGGTATATAATATACAGTCACGTGTTTACTAACTTTATCAAATAATTTTTTATTTACGTCTCGGTCTAAATTACCAAAACTGATATGTTTTATAAAAATTTGGAAAATAATTAAAACTTGTCAAACTAAACATAATTCTCACCATCCTAAAGTTTATTAATAAAATATACTCTATTAATTTTGATTATTAAATACAATTATAACACTACATCTAGCATTTATTTAATTTATTAGTTTTAAAATATTATATTCAAATTATTATTATACTTTTAAACTATTTATAGCTGTATTATTTTATATGGCCAGCTTTTACAACCATAAGCAAGGATGTAATTAAGCTTTATTTAACTGTTTTCTTTTAAATAATTTATTACATTTTTATATACCAGGTATTTTCAGCTTTCAATTGTACTATAAAATCTAATTATCCTATTATTATTTATATATCCTACAAGCATAACTTAAAATTTAAAATTTTTTTAGTAATTGACCTTTCTACCTTATTATGACCTACAGACAAGGGCACAATATATATATATTAAGATGGATTGGTTTCATAGCAGACAATATATATTATGTTTGCTTATATATATAGATCTTATCAGGAAAAGCACAAATAAATACAGAAATAATTATTTAAAATAAAGTCTGGGGTAACTGAAATTTTGATTAATGACATTAAACGAAAGTATATAACGAGACAAAAAACTATATACAAAACTTTCATGGTTTTAAATTATTTGTTTTAAATATATATATTAAATATTATATATATATATTAATATGGTTCTATATATTTTTTTAGGTAATTCTAATTCAGAATTTACTGAAAATGATAGTATGGAGAATTCCGAAAAAATTGATAATATTGATTATGAACTTAATTTTGATGCTCATCAACCATCTAGTGTTAAACAAGTTACATTAAGAATATCTGAGCAGCAAGTTTTTAAAATAACAACACCATTTCAAAAAACATTTCCTAATGCAATCTTAACTTCTACTCCAGAAGTGCTTGCCGTATTAATGCCCACTAAAAAAACTTTTGAAATCACCTCTACAGAAGTAACCAGTCAAGATTTTTTAGAAACAACTACATCATCCCCAGTAATTTCTACATCGTCCCAAATTAGTACTAGGAGTATCCTAACTCAAAACAAAACCAAATTTACTAAATTATCTATTAAAAAAAATGTAACACCTCTATCTAGCTTTACAGTATTGCCAAAACATTTGTTTAAATCCAAAATCACAAAAAACAAACTAGATGGATTACATAATCGATCAAAAGCAGAAAACAAACTTAAAGTCAACAAAAATAATAAAACCATCAATTTTCTAAAAGATCCTTTAAAAATCAAAAGTCAGACAAATAAATTGATAAAAAATACAACTGTTTTATTAAGTGTCAATAAAGACTTAAATAATGGTAAGTTTAAAATAAGACCAACAAATATTTCAGAAAGTAAACAATTTTTGCCAAGGATTAAATCTTTTCTTTCATCACAAAAAACATCAATAGTCAAAACAACTCTTTCACCTCTAAAAAATCATTTTTCATTTGTATCTAACAATGATTCTACATCAAAAGAAAATAGAAGAAAATCTATAAAGTCACAATTAAAAAAGAAAGTTTTACCAATAGACAATTTATTTCAATCTAAGATAATGTTAAATAGCACTATACTTCACGATAATATAAAACAGATGATCAGAATGAACAATACTGGATTAAATTTGTTTTTTACTTCTACTACTCCAAGTACAGTTGTTGATAAATTGGATAAAAAAATTAATGATGAAATGATGACTGATATATTCACTTCTACAGTTTCATCACAGCTAAATGATGTTTCATTTGATCATAATAGAAGTCTTAATCTTGAAGCACCATTAGATACTAATAAAAGGAATTCTCTAGAAATTATGAATACAAATATCTTCAACAATTTTTTAATTTCCCAAAATGTTTCTACGAGGTCATATTATTTGTTTTTCAAGCCAACTTTACCACATGAAGAAGAATTTTATACTGAAATCGTTACATCAACACCTCCATCAGAAAATCATTTAATACAAGGAGCAAGGATGTTTTTAACTACAAATTCTGATTCAACTTTAGAGTCAGTTACAATGACCACTAAATCATTAGTACCTTTTGCTAAAGATAACTCATTTTCAATGCAAATTAATTCATCCAATCAATCAAATGAATTTATTTCCACAATAGCAGATAAGTCTCTTATTTCATTAAATAACGTTACTAATGACAATATTTCTAATCACGATAATTTAACTTTAATGTCTAATAATTCAATTATACCTAAAACTTTTTTTAGCATGGCCAATAGAAATAAATTCTTAAAGAACATTTAAAACAAATAATTTACTATGGATACTTCAAAATATTTTAAATTCTCATCAATTTTCATTTAATAAATATTTTAATTCGATAGTCTTTGATTTTACCAAATATTTCAAATAATCTCCAATACGTTAAGAAATATTTTTGAAAATTTCATGAATTTAAAAAATTGAAATAGTTTTTTTTTTTTTCTGAAATACAGAAAATTCACTCTCAAGTCAATTAAATAAAAAATAACTAATAGGCATTTAAAAATTTTTCACAATCATATTTTCAATGAAAATATGAAAAGTGAATTGGTGATTGAAGAACCATGGTTTTGAACACATCAAAGCTGCAAGAAGATTAAGAATTTGAAACCAAACTAATTTTAGATTTTTCAACAATCAATGAGATTTGGAGTTTAGAAAATACAATGTTATTTCAGACTTTTCTTATAGATGGTATCTGATTAAATCTTGAGTTCTACCATGTTTATAATATAATCTCTTTTGTTCTCTCATATATATATATATATATAATCCAATTGCTTCTCAACAAGTCTAGCCACAATTTAAAAAACTAAAAAATTCTTTAATACAATCAATGGTTTCCCTGCCAAAGCAGACTTCTCAAGTATAAAAGAATACAAAACACATCAACAAATATATATTGATTACATTCCACATACTTTTGATATTAAAGAAACTCTTAATAAGAATCTTTATTATTAAACATTTATGATATTGGAACAATTAACTTATATAAGAGTTCTTTTATAGGTATGTGGGATGTAATTATGAATTGTGATGTAATGTAATCTATATTACTATATAAATGTCAAAGTTTGATTACTTGTAACTTCATAGTTCAACAAATACTGTGCTTATCTTGAAGAATGTTGCATGATTTTTTTTTGTATAGAATTTTATTGGCATACAAGTTTTTAAAAATATTATAATTTGCAATATAAAAATGCTTAGAAAAGCTATATTGTAATTGTTTTACTATTACCAAAAAGTAATAAATATACTATGTAATGGCAGCCTCTCACTGTAATCACTATTCAACACCATATGGCACTACTAGACTACAGTTTAGAATGGAATTTGTTAGATAGGGCATGTTCCATAAATGAGAGATTAAAAAAATTGTGTGAGAGACATAATATTATGTTTGTGGATGTATGGGATTGGTTTATTGGAAAGAGGGAGTGATATACTAAAGATGGATTGCACTTAGGAAAGCAAGGAAGTGGAGTTTTAGGGAAACTGATATTTAAAGAATATAATTCGGGAAATTTTTAAAGGAGGGGGGTGGGCTTTGTTGATTGTAATATTATCAAAAAGAAGAAGAATGGATGGGATATAAGAAATAAGCAAAAGATGGTTGATTTAGATATAAGTGTAGATGTGGAGAAGGAATGGATCTGTAAGATTAATGCTAAGAAAGTTTTTTTTATAAATGTAATGGAGAAGAAAGAATCAAAAGAATTTATAAAAGAGTAGTTAGGAAAGAAGAAATAATTAAAATTGGGTTTTTGAATAGGCAAGATGGTAGGAGACCAGAAACGTGGCTGAAATTAAACAAAGCAATTGAAAATAAAGAGCTTGAGGTTTTAGTAGTAGTGGAAACACGTCTAAGAGAAGATGAAGAACCTATTTTGGAAGATATGGTATGGCAGGGTATAAATAGAAAAAAAAAAGGGGTGGTGGTATAGGTGTTATATCGAAAAAATATTTAAATATTGTTAAATGTCGAGCATTTGTGGTTTGAAATAAGGTTGGGTAGACAAGAATGAATGGTGGCTGTAGTGTATATAGCCACTGGAGATAGTCAAACTGTAATGGAATGGAACAGTAGAATATATATTAATGCTTAGTTAAGGATATATAGATTTTAAAGAAAAGGGGAAGAGAATAATGGTTATAGGGGATATGAATGGACATATTGAAGAAATTGATGATGTAGATAATACAAATGGTCAGTTTTTGAAGGAATTTTGTCAAAGAGTAAATTTGAGCATTGGGAATTTATCAAATATTCATGATGAACAATACACATGGTCTACGAATAATATATTTCACATAATAGATTATGTATTGATAGAGAAAGAGGGAATGAATAAAATATGGAAAATTAAGATGTTTGATAATGAAGAAAGAGTATGTAATAGTAATCATAATTTTATTGCAATATAAATGGTTAGTAATGTGATGGAGGATAGAAATAAAGGTAGAAACAATAGTGAAAGATGTGGATGGAGAGTGAATGATAAGAATAAGTTGGAAGAGTATAAAATACAAGTTGAAAAAGCCATGGAACAGTTGGTTGAGGATGAGTATGAGGACTGGTATGGTGAAATAGAAAAAGTGGCAAATAGGGTTTTAGTTGAGAATATGCAGAAAAATAAAAAAATAAAAAAATGAGAGTTAGTAAAAGTGTAAAAAAGAGGAAAGAAGCATGCAGAGAATATAAGTGTACTATTAAAAACAAAGAAAGAGAAAATGATATCAATGCTAAATGGGGAAATAACTTAGAAAAGAAGAAGTTGGCTAAAATGGATAATTATAAAGAGAGAATGAAATTATTGGAGGATAATAATAAAAGTGGAAGAGATGGGAGTAAAAAAATTTGGAATTACATTAAAAAGAGAAGTGTAGGGGAGAGAAAGATAGTATTAATAGATGATGAGGGAATAGAGTGTAGCTCTAGAGAAGAGTTAGAGAGAATCTTAAATAGATATGTAATGGATATAGAAAAGATGTTAGATGTGAAGGACTTAGTGATAGAAAACATGAAAGCATTTAATAATGGGAATATTAGGTTCACAAAAAATAAACTGAATGAGGCAGGGAAGAGATTGAAAAGTGGAAAGGTGAGAGGTTTAGATGGATGGGCAGCAGAGATGGTAATGAATTTAGGGCATAGAGCAAAAGCAAAGTTATTATCATGTTTTAATAAGATGGCACAGAAGATAGTTTTTCCAGGGAGTTGGAGTAATACAGGAATAAGATTATTATTTAAAGAAAAGGGTAAGGATCATAGAAAGCGGTAAGATCAGTTTTATATAATGTTTTTTTATATATGGTGGATGGAAGAGAATAATGTAGTGGAGGAAATGCAAGGAGGTTTTAGGTCAGATAGGCATATAGGAGATAGTTTATTTGTAGTTACACAAATTATGGATATGAATGGGAATTTAGATAGATCATTATATATGAGTTTTATAGATATAGAGAAGGCATATGATAGAGTAAATAGAAATAGATTATGGGTAAGGTTAGCAAATTTGGGAATGGATAAAGCTTTAGTAAATATTATTAAGAAATTATATGAAAATAATTACTATACTTACCAATTAGGGGATATATAATCAGTTTTGGGATTAAGGCAAGGATGCCTTATGTCACCTATTTTGTTTTTGTTGTATTTGAGTGAAATAGAGAAAGCAATAGAAAGACTAGGAAGAGGAATAGAGATATCATTAATGGGTGGCAAGGGAGTATATATTTTGCCGGGTCTTTTTTTTGCAGATGATATTTTTTTGTGTGCAGAAAGAAGAGAAGATATGGAAGTTATGCTGAGGAAATGTGCAAGGGTCGGTAAAGAGATGGGGATTAAATTTAGTGAAGAAAAATCAAATATAATGATGATTAATAATGGGGAAAAAGATGTAGAATTTTTATTCCCATTACTAAATGCTTTCATGTTTTCTATCACTAAGTCCTTCACATCTAACATCTTTTCTATATCCATTACATATCTATTTAAAATTCTCTCTAATTCTTCTCTAGAGCTATATTCTATTCCTACATGATCTCTTAATACTATCACTCCCTCCCCTACATTTCTCCTTTTAATGTAATTCCAAAATTTTTTACTCACATAAAGTGCTAAATATTTTCATACTTCCAAACTGGTTTAATACTATTAAAATATTATTTGAAATAGAGCTGCCACTAGAACTTATGATAAAAATGTTTATGAATTTTGCATGATGGTACTAAATGGGCCAAAAACTGAACAGTGTGAATAAATTAATATTTCTCCCTCTAGTGATAAAAAAAATTAGACTGTTACCTATCAATTTAAATTGAAATACAATATATTTGAAGATTGTTTACAAAATTTAGAAGAATTATAAATTGTTTTCTTTCATGTGATTATTGTTTAATAATAATCATAAAGTGCTAAATATTTTCATACTTCCAAATTGGTTATTTGAAATAGAGCTGCCACTAGAACTTATGATAAAAATGTTTATCAGATTTTCTAGTGTGTCTCACACAGTCCAAGTTATCATCACTTTCAGGATATTTATTGGTGAGCTTTTGTTTTAATTGGAAAATTATAATCCAACAAGTATTTCAATCTATAATGATTTTTACACACTGATTTTTCAATATGATATAAATTATTATTAATTAAAATTTAAAATTTTACAAACTGGATCACTTGAATAAAGCTTAATAACATTGAGCCAAAACATAGGGTTACAATATATATATATATATATATATATATATATTGTAACCCTATATATATATATATATATATATATATATATATTGATTTTTCAAAGACATGATTAAATTAACAAATAAGATGATATTAATAAATACCAATACATTTAAGATTTTCCAGTCAAACTATAGTTCTACTTTCTTAAGCTTAAAATCTTGATCATAATATCAAAGTTTACTTAGGAATCTATAACTGTACATACAACATATTTCTTGATAGCTTATTAATTTTGTAAACAAGATGCAAATATAATAACATATACTTGATATCCTTATGGAGATTTTTTTGATCATCAATGTTTGTCATCCATTCCTAATTTCAAACCATCTATTCTATGTAATAGAATGAAAGCCCAACACAGTATGTATATATATATAAAACAGCTGTAAAAGTAATTTAATGTAATGCAAAAATTTTTCCAGTGGACTTGGCAATTGCTGGGTAATGAGAATTTTGAGTATTTTTTCATGCATATTTTATCTTAAACACACACAAATAAGTTAAACTCTTAACCAATAGTGAATGAATAACTGGATTATTATGAGTTTCTATTGAAATAACAATCTTGCATCTATTAATTTTTTTAAAAGTTTAATTTGATTTGACTTAGAACTCAGGTCTCACACGTTAGACAAGTGCACTAAAAGAATAAAAAATTATAACTAAAAAAATATAGTTACTATGGGTCTAATTCAATTAATTCTAGATAAAAACAAGCAAAACTCTCATACAGTAGTGCCACAAAGTGCAAGCCAGAGTAATGAATGGATTCCAGAAGGCTTGTGCATAAATTCCTATCTAGTGCATAGTCATCCCATATATCTAGACTAGTTTCTAGCTTGTGACTTTCATCGGTGAGAAGCCTTGTATCTGAGAGCATTGCACCTAGATCTTAGGATCTAATGCAACCCTCCAGCAGCCACCTTTTATCTCTACTTAACTACAAAACTATGAGTCTAAAATTGAAAACATAATAATATTTTCAATCCATTGATTACTCTGGCTTGCACTGAGTGGCACTAGTGTATGGAGAGTTTTGCCTGTTTTAACAGCTTGAGCGAGCATAAGAAATGGTAATTATGTGATGTAATTCTAGATAGCAAGCTCAATAAGTTTTTAAAATGTCTCATAAATTGAAAATCTCATACTTCATATAAGAAATAAATAATTTATAATGATTTCTTATGGCAAAAAAAGAAATATTACCTTAATTACAAAATATATCATAAACCTTAAAAATAAAAACAAATATTTTTAAAAAATAATAATTAATGAATGAATTATTAAATAATATTTTTAATTTGCAAAGTGCAGATAGTTGAAAACTGAAAAAAATTGAGACACTGCAAGATCTCAAGTGCTCATTACAAAACTTATCTGACAGCCAATCAGATAACATAATATTCGTCAAACGAAATCCAAACCTAAACATAACAATTTTACGAGAAAAGGGCAGCCACCCTTATCTCTACTTTTCTTTCTATATATCTAAGCTAGTTGTAAGTATCTAGGTTCGAAAGCTTGAAGTTTTAAACATTGTTTGACGGCTATTATGTCATCTGCTTGGCTGTCAGATAAGTTTTGTAACGAGCGCTTGAGATCTTGCAGTGTCTCAATTTATTTCAGTTTTCAACTATCTGCACTTTGCAAATTAAAAATATTATTTACATTCTTTACTGCTTGTTATGTATTCTAAAAACTGCAGCATAGGAATCATGGGATTTCATGTTGTACATTTATGATTTAGAATCAGTGAGTTAATTGTGACGATGTTTAAAACTTCAAGCTTTCAAACCTAGATACTACTTATGACTGGCTTAGATATATAGAAAGAAAAGTAGAGATAAAGGTGGCTGCCCTTTTCTCATAAAATCTTTGTTGTGTGTTTAGGTTTGGATTTCATTTGACGGCTATTATGTCATCTGATTGGCTGCCAGATAAGTTTTGTAATGAGTGCTTGAGATTTTGCAGTGGCTCAATTTATTTCAGTTTTGAATGAATTATTTTATTCAACATATTATTTATAAAAATATTAACAAGCATGTAAATATAGTTTATAATAAAAACAAACATTTCAGTTACTGTGACTTTTTTTAAAGTGACAATTTTAAAATTTAATATTATCATTTGAGTGTCAACACTGGACAAGAGTGATGTTCTGATGAATCACAATTTGTTAAATTTAAATAAAGCATGTAAAAAAAATATTGGTGCAGCTTATGTTGCAATTAATAATTTGCTTTTGAAATTATCTCTATTAAATTTTTCACTTTAAATCTATAATCACCTTAATACATTTTTAATTCAATTAAATTTTGATTAAGTAATGTAACATACAGTTGTATATGTAATTAAATCTTTTTTTTAGCCAATATTTAGAATGAAGTATTTTTACCCGGGGAAAATTAAAATTTCTATAGATACAAAAATGATAAATTACTTAAATTATTCTTGAGATAATGTATATATTAAAACATTTATTATTAATGCATTTTGTTTTTATCAGATCAAATTTTGTTTTTAGTTATGTATTGAATGAAATTTATATTATTATTTTTTTGGTGAAATGTTTTACATTAGTGATAAAAACCTCCACTATTTTGGATGTATCAGAAATCCTGCTACAAATAAAGTATATATGACTAAGAATTAAGCAAGTAAAAGATATTTTCAACTTACGTTTAGTTCTGTTGATGATATAAAGTTGATTACTAATCATATAATGCATGAAATATCCCCATCTCACCATTTTTAGGCAAAAGGTTAAATTCATATTAACATTTTTGCTGTGAGCAGACACATTTTAAAATTTATATTTAATGCATTTTGTTATCATATAAGATAAAACTTTGCTTTTGATTATTTATTGTATTAAATAAATTTATTTTTTTCTCTTATTTTTGATGAGTCTTATTTAACTTCAATGCTTCATAAATTACAATATAATCTTACAAAAATATTGGTTGAAAATTACATATCACATTTCTAATTATTTTATATTTCATTTCATTATTGATATTGTATATTACTGTAATATATTATATAATATTATATAATCAACACATATTTTTAATTAGTTTATCTAATGAATAAACCTGTATTGTACTATACATTTTTTCTTGAAGTGAATCTCACTGTTTTAACTTAGGTAGATAAATGCTAATGAAATCATCATCTTATGTCAAAACTAGTTTTATACAAAATATCACATGATCACCATTTCTTATGCTTGCTCATAACTATTATTAAAACAGGCAAAACTCTCCATACAGTAGTGCTACTCAGTGCAAGCCAGAGTAATCAATAAATGCCAGAAGGCTTGTGCATAAAATCCCTATCTAGTGCCTATTCATCCAAAATCCTGACTAGTTTCTAGCTTGTGCCTTCAGGCATCCATTTATTATTCTGGCTTGCACTCAATAGCACTATTGTATGGAGAGTTTTGCCTGTTTATACAAAATAGTAGACATTAAAATAAAATAATTCCAAGTTCTTTTTAAAAATCATTATAGCAAATAATTGTTAATTCAAATAAATAGTATAAATTGATGATGGTTGCTAAAGCAAATTAGTCTATACAGTTTTTGCAAGCAAGGGATTGTGTAAGTTGTGCAATTGTTTTATTGCTTTTTAATTTAATCATAGAAATTAAAAAAAAAAAGTTTTCATACTCATCTTTGCAAATGTTTTATTTTTATTTATATTTCTGTAAGCAATTATTAAAATTTACTTATCTTTTTTTTTTTAATATTATATATATACTTCTTCCTGATCAAAATTACTCCAAATTCACAACTCAACCAGACTAGCCAAGAAAATAAAATCTAAAACACCAATGGTTTCACTGCTACAAGCAGACTTCTCAAGTGTAAAGAACTACAAAATAACATATTTAAACTAACATTACCCACAATTCCACTTAGCGCCCATAACACCCTTAATATTAAAAGAACTTTAAAATAAGTTAATTGCTTCAGAATCACAAAATTTTAATAATAAAGATTATTTAATTCTTTTTATTTCATTTCTCTCAAAGAAGACCTTAGCTTCATCAAAATTAAGTGTGGCCTGTATCTTTTTCATGGATATATAAAGCAAAACTAAAGAGTTAAGATTTATAATTAAACCTGATAGCTATCAATCTGTATCTCATAAAGTAGCAGCTTTAAGAAATTATTGTTATAGAAATAAGAAATTAAATAATTCTAGTGGGGTAGCTTTATTCAAAAAGGTCAATTTTATAAAGATAATTTGAGTGTTCGCTATTCTGATAAATTTATTAAAAGTATTTTATTCAATGGTAATAATATTTGCAATGATGCAAAGGATAAAGAAAAATATGATTTTACTTCTTGCCATTTAAATTGTCTTTTTATAAAATTGTACGTAAAAGTAGTAATTTATTTGGAAATAAGAAAATTGCTTATGAAAAGGGGTATTACTTTGAATAATTTATTAAATAATGCAAAGGAAATTTTTGATAGAAAGACTATTCCTGGAGTAGTATATATAATCTCTTGTTTTTGCAAAAATGTATATATAGTTAAGAATAGTTTGAGCTTAAATAGAAGCACAAAGATACATAAAAGTATGATTAGAAATAAATATCTTAGTTCGGCTTTATATATCCACAAAAAAGATACAGGCTACACTATTAATTTTGATGAAGCTAAGGTTATCTTCTTTGAGAGAAATAAAATAAAAGAATCAAAGAATCTTTATTATTAAAAATTTACAATTCTGACGCAATTAATTTATTTAAAAGTTGTTTTAATATTAAGGGCGTATAAGAGATAAGTGGAATTGTGGGTAATGTTTAGTTTAAATATTTTTTTTTTGTAGTTCTTTACACTTGAGATGTCTGCTTGTAGCATTTGAAACCATTAGTAGTGTTTTAGAGTTTATTTTCTTGGCTAGTCTGTTTGAGTTATGAATTTGGGGTAATTTTGATTATTTATTGATTAGTTTAGCTTTATGCTTTTAATGTATATGTCTTCCTATATTTATTTTATTTTTTGCAAATAGAATACTATAATTTATTCATTCATTCAAAAAAAAAAACTTTCAAAAATTGTAAAATTGGAAACTAATTTAATGTAAATTAATTACAAAAAAATTAAAATGAAGAATCACCATGAAACAGTATATATATATAAACAGTAAAAGGCTTTTAACAAATTTGTCTGCCATACCTACAATCTAGGATTTGAGTCTGGATTACATGAATTTTAAGAGATTTTTCAGATCACACACAGGTTTGGAATTTTTATTTTAAGTAGTTTCCTCATAAACAACTAAAACAATCATGAAAAGTACTGGAAAAAAAATCTGTGAAGTCAACAAGTTAAATCAAAGAGGAAAAAGTACAACAAAAACAATAATATAAAAAAAAAAATGGAGAAAATAGATAAGCGCAAGAAAATATAAAAGCAATAATGATAAACAAAGGCAAAACTCCCCATACAGTAGTGCCACCCTGTGCCAAACAGAGTAATCAATGGATGCCAGAAAGCTTGTGCATAAAATCCCTATCTAGTGCCTACTCATCCAATATCCCCAGACTAGTTTCTGGCTTGTGGCCATCATCGGTGAGGAGCCTTGAATCTGAGAGCACTGCACCTAGATCTTAGGATCTAATGCAACCCTCCAGCAGCCACCTTTTAACCCTACTTTACTACAAAACTATGAGAATGAAATTGAAAACATTGTTAATATCTTCAATCTAAGCTCAATAGCTTATATAGTCATATGGGTCTGAACTCAATTCAGACCAAAATGTATGGGTGATGAATTGAGTTCAGACCCATATGACTATATAAGCTATTGAGTTTAGATTGAAGATATTAACAATGTTTTCAATTTCATTCTCATAGTTTTGTAGTAAAGTAGGGTTAAAAGGTGGCTGCTGGAGGGTTGCATTAGATCCTAAGATCTAGGTGCAGTGCTCTCAGATTCAAGGCTCCTCACTGATGATGGCCACAAGCCAGAAACTAGTCTGGGGATATTGGATGAGTAGGCACTAGATAGGGATTTTATGCACAAGCCTTCTGGCATCCATTGATTACTCTGTTTGGCACAGGGTGGCACTACTGTTGGGGAGTTTTGCTTTTGTTTACAACAAATTATGTGCTAGTATAGAGATGGTGATCATGTGATGTTTGATGATTTAGCAATAATGATATAAAGTAATATAGAACCATGTAATAAAACTGGATATATAGTTTAGCAGTGTCAAATAATAGAATAGGTAATAAATGAGAAGATAGATATTCATTAAATGAAATGCCTATTATGAAAATATATGGCAAAAAAGCTTTTCCATCAAAAATCAAACAAAAACATAAAGGCAAGGAAAGCACTAGAATTTAATGCTGTTATAAAATTCAAAGAAAAAGAAAAAATATCTACAGCTGATATATAAGATGGAACTCAAAATTATTAAAAGCTATAAAGATTACTATAAATGTTAAAGATAAAGTTTCATAGAGAAATAATGTGCTAAATGGTTAAATTGACTAGAAAAACATTCATTGGGATATATATAAAAAAAGGCCAAACTAAATGAAATATAATTAAGATTATTAATAGACAAAATAGTTAGTCCACGAAATATGATTGGACTTTAGTATTTGATGTGATAGAAAAAATTAAATCAGCATGGAAGAGAATAGTTATATAAGGATTAGAGAAAAGCTGAAAATAAAGTAGAAACTCTTATTTATCATATTATATACTAGAAAATAAAAAAAAAGTAGAGGGGGGGAGGGCAGTGAAATAAAATTATAGGTACTACAAAAATTTCGTAAAATAAAACTAATAAAAAAAATTTAGTTAAGTCAACAGAAATATACTCTTGTTTTGTCTTAAAGTGAAATTATAATGCAATATGATTAATTTGTTGAAGAAATAAAAATTTATCAAAGAAAATCGTGAATAATAATAGTTGAAAGAAGTTTATGGAAGTATTTAAAGGCAAACTTATTAGAATCACAATTTAACTATTTTAGTGTTTAAACTTTCAACCATAAATTAACCTAGAGTTATAATGATCATTGCTATATACTGAAAAATTTGTAATTAAGACTATACTTAATATATTAAATAAGGCGAACATGACAATGAAGTCAAGTAAAAACAATCTATTTAATTACAAAGTTTCTTAAAAAATTAAAAATCCAAAAAGAAATTAATCTAAAACAGGCAAAACTCTCTATACATATCGTGATGTTTATTGGCTTAAAGAAATTAATCTGTTAGCTGAAAATATTAAATCTATTAAAAAAAAAAATACTGCTTTCTGTATAACCATACAGTGAAAGAAGAATTATCTAGGACAATGGGTACAAAAACATCAAAAGACACATGATAAAAAATTATAAAAGACCCATTGACAATAATTTAAGAGAAACATAGTCATTTGAAAAACTAATAAAATAGATTGGTTATTAAAATATCTTTTTATAATATTTGTTGCAATGGGAGAAAAGATCAATCTACAGTTTGTTTTTCTACAGTCATGTTCTCTTGGCAATTAATAATAATTAAATACATGCATGGTTTGTTAATTTGGACATAAAAATTAGTATATATTTAAATAGGCATTACTGATGATCCTATTATTCTGCACAGAAGTGGAAAGACAAAATACACATTCTAACGATAATAAATGTGCCAATAAGGCTAAGAGTGTTTCATGTGTCTGAAGATGATAAGTTTTGAAGCTTTGACAAAATAAAATATGATTTTTCCACTTTATTGACTCTTAGTTTTCCAGGTTAATTCTCTAATGAGTAGCAATGTTTACATGTGAAAACTCTTTGCTTCCATGATAATACATTGTTTTTGTTACTTTTGTGTCAAATTGACAAAATTCATATGCATAATGAGAGTGGAAGATACTCTATGCATCTAAAAAACTACCCTCACCCATGAAATCAAATGGTAGTAACATCTCTTTATGTTAGTGCTATATACAGGAGTCATCAATCACATATGCATCACTATGTATGATCTTGAATAAAACTCAATACTATGGTGAACTTTAACAAAGATGAGTTTATTAACTCAACAGCAATAATCATATATATTTTAAATGCTGTTACAAATCTTCTCATTGTAAATACACTTCATCAAACATCAGATTAGATTTAATATATCAGTATCTCTATATGTACGACTCATCATATATCTTTATCAAAAAATAAAAAAATCAAGTCAGATGTCACATGACCTAATTTTAATAAAACTCGTATTTACAAATGTTATATATAGAGCCCGCAAAACAAGCTCTTTACAAGCTTTGAGAATATCCTCAACCCCAGACTGGTTTCTGCATCTAGCATCATCAGTGAGGTGCCAGGATATTCATTAGATTAAAAATACTATGACAAGCCCAACACTTTATCTAATGTATAACTATTGAGAAGAAAATCTGAAATTTTCAG
Source organism: Epiperipatus broadwayi (assembly GCA_028023455.1). Lineage (NCBI taxonomy): Eukaryota > Metazoa > Onychophora > Udeonychophora > Euonychophora > Peripatidae > Epiperipatus > Epiperipatus broadwayi. Next base: position 6,839,500 of record JAQFVV010000056.1, on the reverse strand, counting down.
ACACCATATGTCTAAAAATCCAGCTATCTAATTCAAATAGCCATATGGGACTGAACTAAGTTCAGATACACCATATATTAATAGCTTTAGCAATATAAAATTGCCAAATAATTTTTTATCATTTTATTTTTTGCTATTAAGGCTTTGGTGATTTTATATTGCTAAAGCTATTAATATATGGTGTATCTGAACTTAGTTCAGTCGCATATGGCTATTTGAGTTAGATAGCTGGATTTTTAGACATATGGACGTCTGAAATTTTCAGATTTTCTTCTCAATAGTTATACATTAGATAAAGTGCTGGGCTTGTCCTAGTATTTTTTAATCTAATGAATATCCTGGCACCTTACTGACGATGCTAGATGCAGAAATCAGTCTGGCATTGAGGATATTCTCAAAGCTTGTTAAGAGCTTGTTTTGCGGGCTCTATATACAACATCTTTATCAAGTATAGATACTTTCCCATTGTCATTTTCTTAATACATACACTGTTTTTCCTTCTCTTTGAATGCATTTACATTTCTCACTTTGTTCACTATTTTACCATATACTGATTTCTGCAGTTTTTATTGCACGTTCAATAATCTACATAATATATACATTTGCATGCTCTGTATTCAAATACACATTTAATTTTCTAATGTTAATAATGGAGGAATTTATTCAACATTCTCTCTGATGAATGATAACATAATAGCTTTATTTACATCATTGAAATATATACATGTCTATAAGCACATCAGATAATACCCTAACTCTAGAAAGAAGTTTACATTTAATTACAATCTTTAAATCTTTCCAATCTCTTGCTCATCCAGATGGTGGTACCAGTCTTTCATTCTTCTTAGCCTATGTTCTTCTTTTCCAGATGTTCTAAACTGAAAAATTCACTAGCGTTACTTCTGGTGAATCATTTGACTAGTTACTCATTACTGAAAAATCTGTTTCATCTTTCAGGTCATTTCTGGACTTATCTTTTTCTTGCACTTCTGATGATGCACAATCGTAATTTTCTTTTATCACAAGATCTATCATTTCTGTCACTGGAAAACTCATTTTTCCATTCACCAATTCCAATGACTAACTCTGATGATTTCTAAGATGGTTAATATATATTTTGACTACATGGCCATCACCCTCTTGTATCAATCTCAGTTGTTTTGACAACTAGTTTTGATACAACTTTTGTTTACCAATCTTTTCTAAGCATATTAGATATCCATGCTATTTCTCCAAAATTATATTTCCTGCTGCCCAAATGGTTCTCTCTTTCTATAATATTACTTACTAGGGACCAAAACTGATATGTAAATTCAGAATTTCTGTTTTATCAACATTTAAACAGATCTTTTCTTACTAGCAGTACTCAACATAAAATGTTGATAAAACATGGATGCTGCTAAACTTTGTTGATATCTTATAATGAATTTTATTTAATTTTAGTTTCAACTGTTGCACTGTTTTCTCAGCTAATCCATTGAACTCATAAATGATACTGGAATGTTAGACTATAATGAATCTCCTTGCTAGTCAAAAAGTATTCTTTGGCAATGAATCGAATCTGGTTTCATTATAATACTTGAGACACATGGACAGTTCATTTAATATTTTTATTATGTTCTATGAACTCATGTTTTTTACAACCAAGAAGATATATCCATAAAAAGCTCCAAAATATTCCATATGTATCCTCTGCCATGATTTAGTGGCTTGTGGTCATGACTGTAGGTAACTTATTTGATGAGCTCTACAGCAGTTGACTGGGTATTCAATTTAGGTAACTATACATATAATCTTGCTAATTCTTTCATTCTAACAATGCCAGGATGTCCTCCATGTAGCAGCTCCAATACAGGATTTCTTTTTCTGAGGAATTAATATGTGATATATTATTAAAATGCATCCCTTGCAGATGGACAGGCTCTTATGTTGGTTCAATTACACAGTTTGGTCGACTTCAGGGCCATTCATCTTTAGTCCATTTGGTTACAATTGCATTATTTAATGATTGAATCCACTGAATCTATATAATTTATCTCCATGGTCTGAGGTTGATATTCATGTACACCAGTTTCCTTGATAAATAATAATTTTTTTTTTTTCCCAGCTTATATACGAATTCAAAATCATAGAATGCAAATATATTTATCCACCTGATCATTCACTGACTAGCATGATCTGGAGTCTTTTTTAGATTTCCTATTATTGCCAACAGAGATGTATAGATTTTAAATGCATATCTGTAGGCATAATGAAGAAATATTTTTCCAAAAAATACAATCATTAAAGTTTCTTTATTTAACTGACTATAGTTTTTTCAACCACAGTTAAAGTTCTGGATGCATTCATAATTGCATGTTCACCTCCATATACTTTACATAAAATAACAGCTCCAATTTCATATTTGGAAGCACCAGTTGTGGCGTTACTTCTCGATCATTTCTGTAATGTATGAGATTCTGACCTGACATTAACAACTCTTTAATATTTTTAAATACCATGTTTTGCTTATTACCCAGTTCTATCACTGGTTATTCTTTAACAGATCATATAACATTGTCACTATGTGTAATTTCCATAAAGGGAAACTAAAAAAAAATTAATAAGCACAGAAATGCTTACAAATTCTTAACATTTTTCAGTTTTAACAGCTTTTACTTTTTCTGTCGGGTATTTTCATTTATTATTAATAATATATCCTAAAAAAACATTATTTCTGTAATGGACAAATATCCTTCATGGCTTTTAGATGTATGGAAAAATTCTCTAATCTAGAACATACTTTGTTTTCATGGGCTTATCCAGGGATGGGGAATGGATCTTTCCATCCCTTGTATGTAGACCATCCATTTTAGCTTGAAATAAATTTGCAGCAGTAGTTATTCCATTATGCCAGTTTATTACACTTAAACAACCCCAAGAGAATATTAATTGTTAAAAATCTACAGTTCTTACTGTTATTGGAATCTGAAGGACTGCAGACTTTAACTTGATCTTAACAAATTATAATGCTTTTTGTAATGATACCAAGACTTTCTGCTAAGACTTCATGAACACTAGGTACATGGTAAGCTTCTTTATTAATATATATATATAGTGTTACTCAATAATCGCCACATACATGAACTGCCTTATATAACTTTGATATTATTACAGTGAATGTTATCCAAACTGACTCTTCAATAGGTGATTGAACACCTCTTTTTAACAATGTTTTAATTGCTTCAGAACTTTGGTTTTAAAGTAAAAAGATTCTGATGGACCCAAATTAAAAACTGGGGAAAGTTTTCTTGACTGCCATCTTCAGCTATACTTTTTATATCATATTTAATCCTGATCCCTAATGGGATTTAAATCAATTTTAGCCTAGAATTGAGCATATAAAAGTAGAAATTTTTACTTTTTTGAGTTTATCTTCACTGTGTATCGGTCAGAATTGTATGTTCATTTAACAAGGTTTAGAATCTAAGCAAAAGTACTCTAAATTCACTCATGCCCGAGATACACAGGTCAGGAGCAATAATGAATTTTGCCCTATTTGCTCTTCTCTAAAACTATAACATTATAAACAACCTTTCTGATGATAACAGATGAAATTTTATTCATTCCAGTCCCGGAGACACAGCGGGGAAACATGAGATCTACAGGGTAATTAGCATAAATAAATAATATTAAATCTTGGCTCAATCAAATACCTTATGTGAGGGACAATCTATAAATTTAAATGAATTGCACACAGCTAGCATTGCAAAAGAAACATGAATTATAAAATAGTCTCCATCCAGAATGAGTAAAGACAGAACAACCCAGAGATAAATGTCCATTTAAAATAATCAGTTATAACTTCTAAATATTACTAACACTATTATAAATGGGATTCAATGAGTGAAATTCAGTAAGACACAAACGCATGAGTAATTATCAACATAATTTAATGAATATAAATAATTTAATTTACATTAGAAACATAGCACAAATTTCCTGCGGTTATTACTTTGCATATAGGCAACTGATTTAGTATGCTAATGAGCTATAAATAATAATAAATTAATGTTATCAATGCTATGATCACTACTTTAAGTAATGATAAGGACGTTTATAAATTCATCTCCAAACAGAGGTTTACTCTTGATATGAAAGTTAAATAATTTATCGTTCATGAGCATATCTGGGCCTGTACAAATGAGGAATGGGTTAGCCTAAATAAACTTTACTGTGACAATCCTAAAAATATTTAATTAATTATTAAATGAATGGTTTATAAACATCACTGCGCCAAGTCTTATAGATAATATGAGAACTATACATAAAAAGAACTCGCAGTGCTGACTATAATGATAGCGTTAAAAGTGGAGTTTATGTCCATCTTTGGACTAAAAGCTTTATCATATAAGAGATCACTTGTATTTATAACAAGGCGGTATTCAAAGAGACGAGTAGCAAGGTTCCATAGTACGTTTGCCGATGTTATCCAATGAAGAGCCTTAACAAATTAATGTTTGTCCTGAGATCGGTGCTACCAACTCTCATTCTTAGACAAGTTCCGGAGGAATAAGTATGATAAAGCAAAATACGAATCTTGAAAATGCTATCATAAGTAAGCAACGCGAATATGGCTTAAGTCTTAAATGACTAATGCATTAATTTAAACTTGATAAAATAACAGTATCATGCGTAACCCATGACAAAATATTAACCCACTCAGCAACGTACGTAAAATCTTAGCAAATAAGGATGACAAATATAGAAGAGGGAAAATATTATTTTCCTATTTAACAAGCCCAAGTATTCTTAAACGATATTATATTATAAGCAAGTTAATGCTTAATGGCATATAAGCAATAGATAATTATTAAAATAAATTAATCAGATTTATTTAAAGAACATTATAGCATCAACAACAAAAAATTTATCTTATCCCATAATATGACGTTTTAAACAATCCACCATTAAGCATATATTTCAAAATATTCAACCGAGCGAACTGCGTTCAATAAGAAATTTTACGTTTAACTATTTAAATATTCCAAAAATATCGGAATGGTGGCTGAAATGATATAAGTTCGCTAGGTTGAAACATTAGCACACTAAAATTAATTTAATAAAATACATAGTTTAAAATAAGCGTGAAACTTTAAAACTAGTGATAGATTTAAACTAGAATTCTGTGCTAGCATTTTACAGAACGAGATTTTTAAAACTTAAGAGAAAAAATCACAAATTTAACGATAATTAGATTTATAGGCAGTTACCAAATAAATAAAGATTACATTACGAGTACAATTAAAATTTAGAAAAGAAGTGAGGAATATAAAGAGTTCATTCTTCGGCAAAACAGATTACCTTTAAAAGTTATGGTTAAAAGTCATGGTGGCCATTTAGGATAATGTATACGAAGTTTAGATGTGAAGGCACTGTCAACAAAATAATGGTAGGCATCTCCCAATAGTTCTTTTACAGTTAAAATAGAGCAGTTCTCAAGTAGTGATGGCATGGCAGGAAGGCAGGACAAAGGCGATCTAAGATCAGGGAAAGCAAATCTTTACACTACTCATAAGTCATTCTGTTTTCACTCTTCAATCAAACACAAGAGAAAGAGTGATTTGAATTCATTCTGCACATTCCTAGAACTTTTGCTCCTCCTATACTTGAAATTTGGCAACATTGGAAGATATAAACAAATACGTTCCAGAAAGCATTATTTAAACGTATTTTTAAAATTGCCAATAATTTTAAGAATATGATTTTTGGCTTGACTTGAAATAGTTAAATGATAATGACATTTTTAAATTCTAATAATACTTTCTAGAACTTTCTGGCATTGCTTTAGCTTTACATTAATTGTATTTATTTTTATATCTGTAATACATATACGCACATACACAATTATCTAAGTGAAGGGAATTTACAAGCTTGGAAATAAAATATACTTAATCTAAAATAATAATTCAACTGGTTACACATAACCATTTTGAATAAACAGGGTGGAAGTGATACGTGTATATGTGTGTGCTTAACATTCCTAGATGACCAAATAAACATATAAACTGGTTCAAACCCTACTTTAAAGGTATGTAATGTCATCAGGCAGTGAAGTTAAATATGTACTACAGATTTACCATTTCAACTGGTGAGATTCTGTTAATATTGGTCACCACTATATCAGTTTTTTTCTATTGGTAGACTTTTTTTATATTTCCAAACAGTCCGTGTCATAAGAGACATGCTTAATCTACTGTTTATTTTAATTACCTTCTGTTCACAAATATGAACATCCAATATGATATGATTATAATCAATATTATTTGCATTTTTGACATTTAGTTTCTAATTTGCCAATCCCTCCTCTCAATTTACAGACTGATATCTCATTTTTATGCATTCTCTGCTATTTATAATAAACTTCTAATTAGTGTCCTTCAACCCCACATATATGGCATTGCCCCTTTTTTAATTTACAACCATTTTTCATATAGCCTTTACTAGTGCAACAATAGCATATACAGGCATCTGTATTCTTATAGTTCTTAGTTTCAGCTTTTGTTTTATTTACAGCTACTTTTGGGGGATTTTCAAACTTTATTATTCTGGAATTGTGCCGCATTTTCCAGTACAGCTACATTTTTCTCAATTGCATGGTTGTTTCTTAATTCAGTTTTAGTAAATAGTACTTAACTGAGCTTACTATCAGTCATACCCCACAATAACTGATTTAGAAGCATGTCATCTAACTTTGTAATGAAGTTGCACTTTTTAGCATATGCAATTTCATGCAGTAAACTTGAATTGTTTCATGTGGCGCCTGACTTTTGTTTCTAAATTGTAGACGTGCAAAAGTTTAGATGTTGTAAGCATGAAACACATGCTCTTAGCTTTTAACTCTTGATAATGTATTTCCTCTGGAACTTTTGGATTACATAATCGATTGGCCATTTGCAATACATCTTTACTGACCATCTACATTAACATCACTACTCTAAGCTTGTCATCCACTATTAATAAATTTTCCTCCCTGCATAATCTTGAATTGCCATATTGTTATGTTATTTATATCAAATTCACAAATTAAGTTATTTTGTAGTGCCATTATTTTCCTTCATTAATTTCTAGCTATTGTTTTTTCTTTACACAGCACTATCAAAATGCTGACTGCAACAAACTGCTATAAGTACCAGACAACTTTCTTCCCATTTCATACAGGTTTCTTCACATTTCAGCTGCGCCAATCTACTTAGACAGGGGTAATATTGATACCACCAGTTGTATTTACATCAATATTTAGTCTCAAATAAACTCAACACTAGGGTGAAAACTTAACTAGATTAGTGTATTAACTCAACATGAAAAAGCATGTATATTTTAAATGCTATAATTGATAGTTACAAATCTTCTCGTAATAATTCTCATATTCATCAAACATTAGGTCAGGTTTCTTTAATACTCATTTTCTTAGTACGTGCACAGAGTTTCATTTTCTTTCTTAGTGCATTATCATCTCTCACATTGTTTGCTACTGTAATGCACCCTGTGACGTACGCATAAATTTCCGCAATTTTTATTGTACCTTGAATAATTACTGTATATATGCACAATCAGTATCAAATGCACATTCAGCATACATTAATTTTCTAGAATGTTAACAAGCGGAGAATTTATCTAACTTCCTATCAGATGGCAAACAAGCATAATAGCTTTATTTACATAATTGAAATATATACATATGTACACGCACATACAATATTATTTAGGCTAACATAAGTCAGTTATTGAGAATTTATAACTGTAAATTGATTTTCGTATTGCTAATGTCAGATCCAATAGAATATTACGCTTTATCTGGATTATCCGCCACTTAATATTTTCATCTCTTTTAAGCTTATTTATTTCCGCCACAAAATATTGAACATTTTCATTTGCTGGGTTTGCAAGTTCTTTTTAATATATATATTCAGTATAGTTTTAAGAGGGTTCTCTGAAGTTCAGCGCTCGTGAATAGTAGTAATACAGTGAAGCTGAAATGAAGGATGCATAGGTTAAAAAACAAACTTGAAAATATATATTCAGCATTATTCGAAGAGTAACGTACGAAAACAAAAATAATAATTCCTTATTTAAACTAAAAATAATCAATCTAAAAATAGGCTTTAGCATATACAAATTTTTCAGTAATCCAATACATTTTTAGCGAGAAATTTTTTAATGTCAGCGTATGAAAACAAGTTGAAATAACATTATCACAATGCAAGACATAAAATAGTTTTCTCAGATGCTAAATAATAACGTTAGAGGGCGGTAATGATTAATCGTCACATCCGTTATGGCTGCTCTCCATGTGGATTTTAATGTAAAGTGGTAGTGAGATTTAAATATTTGATTTTTAAATTTTAATTATTTCCCCCATATTTCTTTGTTTCACTTACAAAAATGAGCAACGAACCTGATTTATTATTGAATATTACATCAAAGGAGCCAGCTAAGAAAAACATCTTTAATGAAATAAATAAATATTCAGAACATTTTGGATTTGGCGGTTCAGATCAAAAGGTAAACAATCAAAATGCAAACGTTTTGCTGAATTATAATACTTTATTTAACTATTTGACAATCATTTTAGTTTGGCTTAAATAATTTTTTAATCAAATATTATCTGAAATTTTTAATTATTTTAATTTTTGTTCGTATATCTACCTTTAATTTCCATGTGATTACTGGTGTGACTTGCTCCACGTGGTTGTTAATGTTAATACTATTTGTTTGTTGTTTAAAGAAATTAGACTTGTATAAAGACACAATTCTGTGTTGAATATAATATTTTTAAACTTCTTCACACTTTTTTACTTGGTGATAAGAATAGTATTACATTCCCTTGTAGCTAAGAAAGCAACGTGTAGAACTGGAGTAAAGTGTAGAGACGAAATAATAAAAATAATTCATAGGTTTTGATTAAAATTATTTGATAACACTATTATTTGTGCGTGTGTTATTTGCTATTATATTTATAGCTCGAATAGCTAAATATTTTGATTCATAAAATTATGACTTGAGTCTGATGAACATTTAAACACTACTGCAGACTTGTTTCTCCAAGTCTTCAAACTATCAGTTCGTTTTTTTTTTTTTGTGATTAATTAAGCATATATTCTTTATCTTTCCAAATTTCAATAAAATTTTTATGTTTTAAATAACTATTTAAAAATTTCTCCAATCTACCATCACTTTCCTATTTATCATATTCAATTTACTTGAGTTTTTATTTTGCATTATATTAATATATTTCCCTTTGTTATTTTGACTTCAGTTTCTTTTATGCTTTTTAGTAACTGATCATTTTTGTTGTGAGACATGTTAAACTTTTGCCTAAGCAATTAATACTTAACATATCAATTTGCATTATTTTATCATATTTTTTTGTAACATCTAGTAAATTGGGTTGTAATGTTTATTACTGAGTTATTTAAATCTACTTCTTTTTTCTTCCATATTATCATTATTAGTTAAATGAGTATATAAACATAATTACTTATTTTTGTAATCATATTTTATTTCAATTTAAAATAATCAGTATTGTGAATAATGTATAAAATAAATAAGATGTGATGTAGAAAAATAGAATTTAAATCATTGTTAGAATCTTTGTCAAATGTCATAATAATTGTTTTTAATTATCAACAAATGAAATACAGAACTTTGAACAATGCTTTATAGTTCCCTATGATTCAGTTTTTCATCCAATTAAATAAATTTGTGGAAAATACTTTTGTTGTATAATTTTATATTTTAGTTCTTGGAACATTCTTGTAGGGAGGAAATGTGTAAAATTTCTGTCCTTTTCTCTATATTTCAATCATGGTTAATTATTATCTTTCTTTAGATTATCATTCGACTAACCTTTTCTGTCCTACTTATGAAAGTATTTTAAATATATTTTTTATATATTTTTCCTTCGTTTATATTATTAATCAACTTTTTTATACTCTTCTTGATTCTTCTAATATCATCATCATTATCTCGATCATTTTTTATCATTATTGATCTATTACAAGGTTAAGGTTCCAGATTTTTTATTCCATCGCCTTTTTTTACATCTTTTCAGAAATTTTTTTTATATCATTCATTCATTTCACACATAGTCTTTTGGGATTCAATTTAAGACTTCAACTATCTATAGGTATTCGCCTTTTAGTAACATATCTAAACAAGCCCAATTTTAATGTCTTAATTTTTTTGGTTATGTCAATGATATCTGCTGTTTTTTTATTCATATATTTAAATTTTCAATCCCTCCTTATTATTTTCAATATTCATCTCTACTTAATTCATTGAATGGTTTGAAGTATCCAAATTTTCAAATTCATATATAAGGATTTCATATTGAGCATAATTTCTTTTACCAAAAGCACCCCATTCTCTTATTTTTCTATGATTGATTCATTTGTTATATTGTGATCAGTATTTATAATCTTAACCAAGATATCTGTAGTTTTTGTTATTATTTTTTTATAGTCATAGATTTGAAAGTCAATTTTTATGTGGTTCATGGTTTATCTTTATTCATATCTATATAAATTAGTGGCTCCTATATTTATTTATGAAACAGTTGAATACAACAATCATGAGTTGTTCTAAATCTGTTGATGAGATTCTAGATGTGTTTAGGAAGGTGGAATTCAGCTGCTTTTATTACTGGATCTGGAAATAGAAATTTGTTTGGAACTTTATAAGAATTGTATTTTTTATGCCATAATTTTTTGTTTGTAGATTCTTGATTGAACTTTGAAAAAAGGATATTGATTTGAAATGAATCTTAGATGGCAAAATTATATTTTGAATTACTGGCAATCTAATTTCCTTTGCAGCTTTTTAGATTTTCTGTGAGAAAACATATCTTTTGATATCAGATGAGAAATATATGAAAAAATAGAAAAACCACTGCAAAGGAATACATTTGAATATGTTAGTAATATTTTTCATGGTAATATATTTTTGAGTATGAAGAAGTTTAATGTAGGAACTTTTTCTCTAAATAGGGTAACAATGTTCACTAGTAGCATATCCCATTGCTAAGGAAGCTGCCTGTAAAATATATCATTATTTCAGCTAGTACTACATCCTTAAATAAATGAGGAAAATAAATTAGGCTATGATCTAAGCTTACTTCAAAATAATATGTGTATAATTGTGTTTTAATCTATTATTACCAAAGATCATATTCATATTGCAAGATGTTTCCCTGTTGTTTAAATGAAAAAATGAGTGTACTGTCTTCATTGGATTAGGAATAAAACTCCATATCTTTATTGATAGGTTTATGTATTTCAAGTAATGATCTTTTTTGTGTGAAGTCTAAACAATGTTAATATAGACGAATTTCTTGCTATTTATTTTTGGAGGATACTAAACCCTTTTGTAGACTGTTGTGTAAAATTGTATATATAATATAATTATCATTTAGTGTTGCAATAGTACCTTTTAATTCATTATTATCTATCTTTTTTTTTTCTATTTTCCCCCTTTTGTTTGATAGCACTTGTGACCTCTGAAGCTCTGAAGTGGTATTGCAACTACAATCACATCATCTTTAAATCATATATTCCTCATTTATTTTCATTTCCTTAGTTTTCCATTTTAATTTGCAAAATATTTTTTATAGAACTGTTATAAAAAGTTTTGGAAATATGGAATCACATATCTCTATTAATATTAATTTTTTTTATATCAACATATAATCTAATTTCATAATATTTTGTCTCAAATTTTAATTACTGCAAAAATGTTTATTGAATCAAATGTTTTTTCATAACCTGCAAATGCAATGTATAATGAATAACAACTCATACTTGTTAGTCCTTCCTGTAACTTCTTTAAATATTTGAATGTTTTTTCTACTGTGTTAAATTCAGTTGGTTCTTTTGATTGATGAATCCAAAGATCTCTATAGATGAGTTTTATATAATATCTTAATAAAGATCTTGTGTAGAACTGATGGAAAATTTTGGCAATAATGTAATTTATATCTCCTTTTAGCTTTTTGAATATCAATATCCACTGTTGGATTTTTTGATTTATCTGATACATTTTTATTGTTTAGATATTTGATAACATGTCAATAATTTCTCTGTTTCCTAAGTTGCTTTTTTAAAGACTTGGATAAAAATTCTATTATTTTCTGGACATTTTCCATTCTTCGTATCTCAACTCTTCAATTAAAATTTTTGGCAGTTTGGAAGATGTAATTGTATGGGTTATAGCAGACTTTAGTAGTGCTAATTCTCTTATTGATCTCATTCAAATATGAGTTGTCAGTGAAATTTGTTTATATTTTAAAACATTTTACAAGTAAGTTTTACATTAAATTCATTAGAATATTTATGAAGTTTTTAGAAGTTGTCTCTTTAGCTTTACATTAACACACTAATTAATTATTACTTCCTGTGATAATTAATTATATTACTCTTTTGGAATGTATATTTTCTGTTAGTCAAAATGTAATTTATTTCTGCCGCATCTTCATTTATCCATTTTGAAATTTTCTTAAAAAAAAAAAAAGAGAAAGAATCAGTAAATACAAGTTTTCTTTTCTACAAATTAGTCTTTATCTTTTTTTATGTTGCCTATTTATCCAAATCAATCCCAGCAATCATTTCCATTTCCAGGATTAAAATCTTCCATGACAATTTTAAAATATTGTTTTTTCATTTTTTATTCATAATGAATCTTTTTTTACTTATACTCCCCTATTTATGCCTTTACAGCAAAGTACAATTAACTTTTTACCTTATTTCAAAACTTTACCAAACCTGACAATGCCTTTTTTTAATATTAGACAATTTTGTTTTCAAAATCATCCAATCTCATTTTGCTTAAAAGTAATCCACCAATTATAGGCAACCAAAGAAAATATTTTTTTTACAATCAGGGAATTTTTAGTAGTCTCTGTTTTCAGTTGCCAATCATTGCCATGGCTGATGATTTTACAGCCTCCTTGGAATGAAGACCATGATTTAGTTTTGTCTATCATGATTAGAAAATAATTAGCATTTATATATGCATGCTCCAGTCATCCTTTTTTCAATGAAAATCCAATGAACCATATTGACTGATGCATTTTGATGAGCAGCCTATCTAAGTTCATTTACCATGTGAATAATCACTTAGTAATAAATATTGCAACAACAAATACTTATGAAATGGGCATTAAGAATTTATCTTGGTATCGACTTTTATTAATGGCAAACTTTTTTCTCATCTTTTTGTTAACATTATAATTTCTCTTTCTCTAAATGTATGTACAATTCAATTTTTTTTTTCCAGTTCCTAATTTTTTCATTAAGCAATTTCTTCTTTTTTATTTTCTTTATATTGTAAATCCCATCTTTTCCATTTTAATCTAATTCTAAAACTCAAAAGAATTTTTTATTTATTTACCCAAGTCTCTGCTTTATGGTTTCCAAATAAAATCATTTGCTAGAGTTTTTTCTTTAATTGGCCATAAAATTATGTCTACTCTTATTAAAACCTTAATTAATCACTACAATTCTTATTTCACTGTTTTTATAGATATATATGAGAAAAAAATAAAGATCAGGTCACATATAAAAGAGTGAAATTAATTTTGAAAAAGTGAATACTGAGCAGTAGAAGAGACAATTTAAAAATTGCAGAACCACATTAAAGAGTAAAGTGTATTTACTTTAAAAAACAGCTCTTAAGGGTAATGGAACTGGTTGAAATTTAAAGTACAGATAAAGAAAAGTATTATGATGAATGTAGGGAATCTTATCATGAAATGCTAACTACAATCTAAAAAAATAAAGCTGAGGAACAGTTGTTTTCAAACATGTAGAGCAGTGTTTTTTAACTTTTTCATGATATAGTCCCTTTTTGTCATAATATTTTTATACAGGTCCCTTTTAAATGTTTGGGATATTAAATTAGACTTCTTTTAGTGCTGAGTATATTTTTTTGATAGCAAATAATTATTTTCGTAATTGATTTTTGCTTCTGTTTGTCTTTAATGGAAGCAATGCCCTCTGTGGTTTAGTGCAGATGTGTATCTCAAATTCTGCAGCACAAGGATTCCAGTTCTGGCACCTTAATTTCTTATGAACTCCTGAGAAATAAAGCCATTCAGTTATTTTTATTTTATATATTAAAGCAGTAGGTTGGAAAATCAAAGTTTTATATAATAATGAAATGAATTGAGATTTCATTTTTTTTTTTTTATTTAACCCTTTTTTTTTTTTTTATGTATAAAAGGTCAAAATACTTCTTTGAGCCTTTGCAGATCACTTATGATAATATTGCTAATCACGTATTCCACAGAATACATCTTAAGAACCACTGACATAAATAAACTTCTGCAAAAGTTATTGGTAAAAGTAATGAAATGCTTAACTGAAATTGAATCAACATCTTATAATAGTGAAGATATTAAAAGACCAGTGAATAAATTGAAAAAAAAAACATAAGCCTGGGAAATAATGAAGCAGTCGAAGAAATGATCAAGTATAATGATAATTTACTTCAAGAAATTTACTGGCTATGTAATATTGTACAAAAAGAAAAACAGTACTTAAAACAAGTACAAAATCATATTAGTGCCAATCTTCACATGCACACACACACACACAAAAAAAAACTGGATTTAATATGAAAATTACACAATCATTGTATTAATTAGCATTTTAAATATAGTACAAATAAATATTTTAAATGAAAAGTCATAAGATTTAGAGTATTGTAAGAGAAATATTACCACTTCATCTTATTGCAGAGAAAATCAGGGAAAAAAATTTATATCTGTAGCTTTCAAATTATAATCTTTTGCATCAATAAAATACAAACTATCAATTTGCTGGCTAATTTTTCTTTCAACTTTTGCCTTTTTAATATCACAAGCCGATTGTCCTTAGGTTGATAAATTTACAAATTGCATTATATACATTAAGTACTACAAAATCACATTTTGGTCAATGTCAAATTTTATGAATGTTTTGACAGTATTGACCAAAATATGATTTGCAGTACTTAATGTATATAATGCAATTCATAAAATTCTCAACTTAAGGGCAATCAGCACGTGATATTAAAAGGGCAAGAGTTGGACGAAAAAATTAGCCAGCAAATTGGTAGTTTGTGTTTTACTGATACAAAAGGTTATAATTTGAAAGCTAAAAAAGATGAATTTATTGCTTCAATTCTAAGAAAATATTAAGATAAAGCACTGTCAAATTCTGAATACTACAAAATATATCTGTTGGCTACCATTGTTCCTAGGATATTCTTTAATGTAAAGCTGCACAAGGAAAAACTTCTATTTAGACAGCTAATTGACTTTGGTGGCTCATGTTTTTTATAACACAGCAAAAATTATTTCATTCTGGTTTATAGATAACCTAGGTTTCAGATTGTACACTATAAAATTACATATTTGTTGAAAAAATTTCGAAATCTTAAAATAAATAATAGCCACAAAATTGCCTCTTGATGTCAAAGAATTGTATGGGTCTGTCCCTTATAATGAATTAATTAAAGTTATAGATGAATTGTTGCAGCAAGTCAATTATAACATCCAGAAAAAAGATTTTATTATAGAAATACTAAATTGGATTAGTGAAGATTTATTTGCAACAATAAATAACAAAATATAAAAAATAAATCAGTTAGCCAATGAGGCTTATTGAGCTATCTGCGGCTTATATTTGTCTGTGACTTCCAAAAACAATTTTATACTCCAGATATGTGAATGTTATGCTACTATATGCAGATGAAGGAATAGTTGATAAAATTCATCTAGGGTTAGCTTCCATAACTTTTTTGGTATGGACTATCGAGAAGGAAGATAAACTTCATAATATCAAATTTTTAGATTTAAACATCCAAAGACAGAACAATGTATTGGATTATGGAATGAAATTGAAACTCTTAAATGTGGGAGGCATCATACACCCTATGTCTATAACCCACTGGTCCCATAAATATGGGGGATTGAAAGGTTTTCTCCATAGGAACTGGAAATTATGAAAGTTTGAAGCACATGGGAGAAAAAAACATATAATTATACTTGAAAGATCTAATTAATACAGGGTATAATAGTAAAAAAATAAATTCAATAATAGCCAGTTTCTATAGCAAAATTATACATCCTGTAAATCTCCAATCTGAAGACAAAAAATGGACTAGTCTCCCTTATGGATCTAAAGTTGCACAAAAATTAAGAAAAATATGTACTAATAAATACATCAATTTTCAGTCGCCTTCGTTTTTAAATAAATTATTAAATAACTTTAAAGATAAAATAACTAGAGAGGCTTCACACCAAGTAGTATACAAAATTGTGTTATAAAAAGTCTAATTGTTCAAAGGCTTACTATGGAGAAATGAGAGCTACCCTATCCATGACTAGCCCAGCTCAATTATCTATACTACTGGTCTAAGAAAGATGTTGAACACAACCAGGCCACAACTTTGATCTCTCTAGGACTGACATTGTTTGCTCTGAGAGCGATGACAGAAAAAGAAAAATGAAGGTGGCTTTGTCTTTAGCCAAAGATATGCACAACATCATAAACAAAAAAGAAACTAGCTCCCATCTTTCTAAAAAATGGCATCTATAACATCCTGTATAATTATTATAATGTAAATTAACTTCTAAAATCCAATTTTGTGCTAATTCGATTTATAATATATAAAACAACTTCAAAATGAAAGTTTAACAAATTTTAATTATATATTGCTATGATTACAATATGTTTTAGTATTGAAAGTGCTGCTGTCAAACATTCAAACACTTACTAAATCATCATAGGATTATTGTTTTTATTTTACTCTAGAGTGACCTATTGTAAGGTTCAATAATTAATGAACATTATTATGGTAGTACTCTGTAATATCTACATTCCCATATTAGTTTCTGGAGTTTGCCGTTGTCAGTTAATGACATAGGATTTAGTACTTAAACAGTTAGTAGATACTTTTAAATCCTTTACATTAAACTAAAATCCTAAGGGAAAACTCTTAATTAATTTGCTTAGATTGTTATATAGATTACTAGTAACTATATTTTAGTGACTTCAGTTTTATGCTAACTGTAAGTACCTTTTCTTATGCATATATTAAATAGTTCTGAATAGGATGAAGAGAACTATTATTTTTAGTAAATATCTGATAATTGTTAATTAGCCTTGAAAATGTATTGGAGAAAGTGGAAGCTGATTTAAAATTGGAAAAGACACAAGATAATAAAATTAATTTTCATCAATCATATTCATCTCTTATCTGGAAAAAATAATGGATCGAAAATGGGTACAAAGGAACATCAGTACATGGGATATTAAGCAATGATATGTTAATTATTAAAAAAAGGAAGAAAATGAAATCCACTTTTGAAGTGCTACATAAGAAAGTTAAGAGATGTTACTTATATATAAACATGGCCAAAACAAAGCAGCGGTATTTGTGAAAGAGGAAATCAAAAGAAAAATTAAGTTTGATGGATCTATAGTATTAATTTAGAAAGTTTTGTTTGAAGTAATGTCACAGTAGCCCTGGTTTTGAAAGAGAATAAAATTGATAATAATAAAGCAAAATCTGAAATGGATAGGATTTGGAAAATGAAAACATAATGTTACAACAGGACACAGCATATATTATGCAGTTATCAATAATGTTTGATAAAACATCTAGTGAGAAGTTTCATGAACATTTAAAGATCATACAATTTATCACAAAAGTTTATTTTTAGTGAGAAGAGCCATGAACATTTAAAGAACATATTTACAAATTTATGAAAAAAATTTCCAATGAAGAATTGTATAAAAAACTGAATCAGAAGGAAATTTTAGCAATGAAAGTTACAAAAATGAAATTATAGTTGTTTTTCCATATATGATGAATAATGAGAAACTAAAAACTCTAACTTTTGGTATTATGTAAAACAAAAGCAAAAGAAGGATGTGGACAAGTAACTTTAATGAATAGTTTTGACCTAGCTTACATTCAATTAATGTTCTTGCAAGGAATAAATAATGTTGGTTTTTGATAGTGATAATAATGATCCCGATTATTATACATTCTATTTCATCTTTACATATACCATTGCTGTACTTAGGCTATTGATGGGATTTGTAGTTAAATAGAGGAATTAACTTCAGATATGAAGATGAACTGTGAATAACCAATAAACAATCCCTAATCAAGAGTACTTTTTATTGCATTGTAGGATAAGATGTTGGTTTATCAAAATCTAAGTCTTGTTTCTGATACACTTTTTTTTGTCTCCCTTTTTTTGCTGTGTTTGCTCAAGTTAGTTTAGGTAACGGTTATCATGAGCTTCTCATATCATTGATGTACTAACTCTGACAGTATGATTGTGTGTTATATTTTTATATTTTAACTACCATTTATTGCAATTTCTGACTTATTCTCTCTTTTTTTTGTATATGTTTATTTGAGTACAAGTCCTTAAGATTGGCAAAAACAAGTTTAGTTAGATTGTAAGCTCTTAGTTATGATCTTTGCTCAAGGCAAGGTGGAGTTTAGCTTAGCATGTATTAAACATGTAGGCAGCCTTATTTGGGACTCCCGCTTTTTTTGAAAATGAAAATAACTTAGAAAGAAAAAGTGATCTAAAAATAGCTTGTCACATTCTGGCTAAATTGTCATGTCTGGTGAATTATTCTGTGCTTTTTATTTATAGGTCATTGTTCTAAATTTAGTGTAGATCATTAGTATTGAATGTTTTATTGCTTTTCTTTTTGCATGAAAACAGAATTAGCACACATCAAAATAAATCTGTTAAATGTTTTCAACAAGCCTCTGCATGGTTTAATATAGCAATAAAGTGTCAGACCCGGAATCATAAGGTCTTCTTATCAGTTTCAGGCTTAGCACTTCTGGCATGCAGACTTCTTATGAACTCTTCAGCAATAAAGCCGTCTGATTATTTTAACAAAAACTTATTGAAAAAATTATTTAATTAACATTTTTTATGAATTATTCTTTTAATATAGTAAGCATATTTAATTTTAATAATGTGATATTTGTTAAATAATGCAAATTGATTTTTTAAATCTATTAATCCATCCAAATTATTTAAAAATTGGAACTGTCTTGAAAAATAAATAAATAAATAAAAGATTCATTATTTACTAAAAATTAAAGGTCAATTATTTAAAAATATTTCATCACAGAAACCTGTATTATATAATATAAATGTATGCAAAAAAAAACAAATTTTACAAAAAAATATTGCTGATGAAATGATTTATTTTTGTATAGATTAAACAGTTTAGAAATAAATAATTTCATAACAAAAAAAAATTATGATAAAATAAGTGTAGCATATGGTATACATATAACAAGTGATTAATATAAGGCTGGTTTAGTTCTGAAGAGGACCTGTGTCTAATCAAAATATCAGAAAGCGATAATAATATACTGAAGAAAGAAAATGTTAAAAAAAATGTTTGTTCACAAACTATTATTCAAGGGATTAAATAAATTTATATGAAAATAAATTATTAGAAGAATTATAAAATTTCTATCTTTTAAGACAATGCAGCGTTTTGTAGTAATACTATCTCTATGACCTATAATTACTTTCATTATTATTAATAATTTTCTATGTTGCATATCTGTAAGAGTGACTGGGATATGATTTAACAAGAAAACCAGTCATAAGTTATTTGTAATTAATGAAGGTTATTAAAATTAAATAATTATATAATTACATTCTAATTACAGATATATTTGTTGAATTAATAATAATTAACAATCAGTAATTCATCATCTTAGAATAAATCTTGATCAGTTTCTAGTGACTTATTATACTAAGTTTTAATTTTTTTGTTGTTTTCTTGTAATAGGTGAGTTATTTTCTGCACTTTTCTGAAGGTTAAAATTTTTTTTAGTTCATTTAATCTATCTGGCTTATGTTTGCATGTAGGGCTTTGTTAAATGAAGCATTTGATTGTGAACATGTTGTAATTGTGTCATTCATATTTTGTAAATTTGTTTTATTAATTGAAATTTCTGGAAGAACAATTTGTCCTTGTTTAAATAATTCATCATAATGTATTTTCCTACTTTCATCAAGTGATTGTATATCAGGTGTTAACAATGACATCCAATATGTATTTATCAGTAATATTATCTGTTATTTGTTCTATTAGATTCTTGTTTGTTTTTGTTTGCTCAACCTGTGTATGTATATTTGTGTTTGGACATTCATGTGTTAGTGGCAGTCATATTACATTGTGGACATAGAAGTTTAGAGCATGTGCTAACATGCACTTTTTTTTGCTTGTAATGAAAACATTGACATTTCCTTCCATGAATAATTAAAAGAAGCATGGCTTCTTGGTCAGAAATTTAAGTAGGTATATCATTGGGGTCTACTTTTTTATGAAATTTTATTTTAAATTTGTAACAGTTTAAATACTAGTATAGGGATGTCTTTTAAATATGTTGGTTGAAATTCAATGACAGTACCAAATGGAGTCATAAGTTTATGAAAATCAGCTATGTTCTATTAAAATAAGCATTTTAAATAAAACTTATATAGTTTTTTCGATGTTCATTCATATTAAACAATAAATATTTATCAAATGTTTTAATTGTTTTTTTAATACTATCTTTTTGTTCTTGATTAAAAAATTGTAGTATTAAATATCTCTGCTGTGGATGGTCTGCTATTTAATATAGAATTTGACTTGTAGCAAAATGGAAATACTTTCTCAATTAACAGCTAAAAATTTAAAAGTGCCGGATAGCTATCACAATATAGACAAAGTAAATACTTTTGGATCTTGCAAATCTACATGCTTGGATGTTAAATAAAAAAAACTCAACTTAAACATTATATTGTGATTTAGTTAGCAATATAATTGAATATATTAAAAATAAATCATATATATAATAAAATATCTTTACTAACAACAAAATGATATATAACAATAGCTGTAATATAGTCATATAATCATCACAAATAAAAATAACATAAAAAAGCTCTTTTTGGCAAATTTTAAATTTTTGCCCTTTTCAATATGGCTTAATTACAAAAATAACCTATACTGCATACATAGTGACATCTACCAGCTCTATATAAAATTAACACAAGCCTATAATTACACTTCAATATCTTTATAACAGCACATATTATACAACCCTCCATTCATTTTTCATTATCCAATTATTAGTTAAATTAATTGATGTTTTATAAATGTTCATACAATTATTTCTGTTATAATTAATGTAATACATTTCATATATTTTCCTTCTATTAATTTCTTTAATATAATTTAATGGACTTATATTCTTAACACAATCTATTCTATGTCCATATTTTAAGTAGTGAACATATAATGCAGATCTGTCATCTCTTCTATTAATAGCATTATTATGTTCTTTAGCCCTTTCTTCTAATTGTTTTGCTGTATGTCCATAATAAACCATACTGCAAACCCCACAAGTAATTTTATATACTAAACCTTTTTTATATTTTATACCATCTTTTATTTTATAATTCCCTATTAATATATCAAGAGTTTTACTGTTTGACCATCCTATTTTAATATTTTGATCTATATAATTTTTATATTTTAATAATGTATTATAAATTTTAGGAACATATGATTGAATATATTACATATTAATTTTTAAAATTAAAAAAAAAAGATTTATGTAATAATTAAGACAATTATATTTCATATAATTTGCATCATAAATAATGAAAAATAAATGATTCTTATAGTAGGAATGTTCAGCACAAGAAATTGGTTTCGATTAATAAAATAAGCTTGCGTAAAATAATTCTAACTCCTATTCTGACTTTCCTAGGAATAAAATATTCAATTATTATCAAATAGAATTGTGAAGCTTCTTAGCTTCTCTTGATTTTGCATTGCATCCTTAGGTCTATCTATTTTCCAATGCTTCTTTCAATAATGATTCCAGCCCATATTTTATAATAATTTAAAAATCAAAGATAACAATACAGATATGTTATATTTTTTAGTATTCATAATTTATTTATCATTTACCATATTTCATCATATATTTATATTTAACAATGTTCATTTTTTTGTTCCACTGTCTTTTTATGTATATTTTCGTATTGTACTTACTGTTTTCTTTTTTTTATCATTGTAATGTATAATATTTTGTCTTTGTAAATACGTAAATATTTGATTTGCAACCTATTATGAATTTTTTCAGTAAATTTCCTTTGAAAACTAATTAACAATTAATAATCAATATTTTCATATAATGATATATGATTGTATCTAGTACCATCATTATATCAGCCAATGTTTAAAATGAAAAAAAAAAATTGACTTCAGTTAAGTATTTTGACAAAATTAATGAAAGGAATATATATATCATTCTTTTGCTCATGATGTTTTTTTTTTTCATTTCCCCAAGAAATCTGGAAGCCATTTATATCTGACTAGAAGCAAAATAAAATCCTTCAATGAATTTTTGTTGTAGTGAATAACAGTGATATTTCATAATAATTACTGCAGTCTTTTCTGTCTTCTTTATTTTTATAAATTGAAACAATTGATACATCCCAAGTATTAAATTGCATAACTTCATGACATCATATAATTAAAAAAAAAAAAATCTCAATAGCATTTGGACTAACATCATTTTTATATATTAAACTATTTCAAGAATCCCATCCAAATCCACAACTTTTTTGATTTTGTAATTGCAAAGAATTCTTTAATCTTATCAAATGATAGGATGAATATATTATTAAATTTAGTAATCAAAGTGCATTTCCTGATTTAATAAGATTATGATATTATTTTTGAGGCCTAAGTGATACTTGGAATGTGGCAGAAAAAAAATACAGTATTCACTGTTAGTTAGTCATTCTTATCTCTGCATATTAGTCATTGAACTTTTTTATTGAATTTCTACTCTGCTTGTAAAGCTCCATATAACTGCTTATTAATCAAAGTAGAGACAATGCTATATATATTTTTTAAAATTGAGTCTTGAGTAACATGATATGCTTGAAAATCCAAATTGTAAAGGATATTTTTAAATGTTGATCCATATTATTTTTAATCTTAGAGTATATTAATCGTGATCTGTCTATGAGTAAGTGTTTTTGTAGTTTTAACTTTTTGTTTTCATAATTTATAAAATGGCATTGTTATGAATAGATGCATCCAATTCTTTAATTGCAAAATTAAGTGTTGTCATCTATAGATAGCACAAAATTTAATAATCACAGATAGCTCACATACCTAGAAACAATGTAATTTTCAATGATTTTGTGTGATAGTTTACTGTTCCTGTAAATACATATATTAAACTTTTCCAGATTTTTTTTAAAATTGATATTGATAACATTATCCAACAAGATGTAAAATATTTTTTATTCAAACTTTCTAATCTTTCTTAATCTAATACAAAATAAGTACTGATAAAACTAGGTTGAAATGCCAACATTGAGAATGATTTTTAATATTAATCTTTCATTGACTACATCTAAGAATCTTAAATATCATAATAGACCTCACAGCAAATCAGATATCTCAAAGTTTTTCATTTGATAAAAATATCTTCTTAAAAAAAAAAGCATCGTCGTTGTGGAATAGAACATCTATATCAACAGTCTTAAACTTTATATCCTGCTTTCACGTTTTGAAGAATTCATATGAAATTAAGTTTGCATATTCCATCTATTTATATTTAGAAAAAGAATGGCTTATCTTTATTACTAATACCTTCTATAATATCACCAATTCTAATTACTGATGTAACTATTTGCAATGACAATCATGCAGAGCAATGTAAGCCAAATTTCCAAGGCAGGCTATTTTTTAGACAACTTTTGCAAGTCTTAATATCTATTTAAGGAGCAGGAGATCTCTAAACAGGATCTGATAAGTCTACAGTTATTTATTAAAGTAAATAATTCCACAGGTGTATCATTGCCTCATGCAAGATCACAACTATATTTGCATTACTTACTGCATTTTTTTGCATTCAAACCCTTGAAATATTTGCATTCTAAAAAAGAAAAAAAAGATCAATGTATTGGAGTTAGACCTGGTCTTTGAGTATATATATCCTTTGGAATATTAATTATTGCTATTGGGTATTTTTTTGGACATTGAACTAAGACTATTGTTTAGAATTCACATTTTGAAAATGATGAAATAACCCTTCAGATATAATCACTAAACAATGTCTGACAATTTTTTTCTGAATCCGATACTAGTTAAAGTTGGCTGATCAAAGTTTTTGCTGTGTACTGCTCCCAATACAAGCATTCTTCTCTGATTCATCTGCAATTTTTTTATCATTCTATATTTTTCACTTTCTTATCTTAGCATCTTCAGTCACTTAAGTTGATATAACACCCAGTTATCATAATTTTCTCACACTATTAGTCTTCTTTCTGCATTACTTCTAATAATGGGATTGGATGTTTGTGCAAGCACATTTCCATTTATTAATTATGTGCACAGCAATTCTAATTATATGTGCATTATTATAATGTACTGTTTTTATTTTCAATTACTGTGAAATTCAGTAAATGTCAAAAAGACTGCATAGTTTGGTGTACTGTAGAATGGCAGTCTCTGGAGCATTAGGTTCTCAGGTCCTGGCCCAGCTCTGACATTTTAGTTGCTTAATTTTCTTATAAACTTCTGAGCAATAAACCATTTGATTATTAATATCAAAAATGTTTTGTAAATGTTAGTAAAATAATTGAGTGGTTTGTGACTTCAGAGATCATGTGACATTCAAGCACTGAAAGTGACAAAAGTTTGTACTGGTGATTTTTAATTTCAAGTTTATCACAATGTACTGTGCTAAATTGGTCAGGGAAAGGTTTTTATTATTCTATATTAATAAAGTTCAACCTTTATAAATGAGCAATTATTTACATATTTTGCCTTATGAAAAAAATGGAGAAATCAGTACAACCATCATCGATAAGTATATGAAATTTCTCCTGATTATTGCCTTTAACAGAATAGCTTAGTTGGGTAAAGCATTGTTTTAAATTCAATGTTCATAAAGATTCCAGGTTCGATTCTCTTGCTAATATTGTTACATCTGAAGAAGAGAGGAGAATATTTGCACTTGAAATGTTGTGTTATGTACTAATCTGTGTGTTATTACTAACAGTTGAATGTATTTGAACAAATTAAATAAAATTTCAATTTTTTTGTATTTAATAATTAATATTAGATGACTAAAATAGTCCAACATATAAATATAATTAAAAGTGATATTTTTAAATGTTTACTCATTAAGGGTATGTAAAGACATTGCACCATAGAATTTTTTTAATATAAAACTCACTAACTTTTGACAAAACCTGTGTTTGTTATTTGAAGTAATGTTTTTTTTTTTTGATAAAAGTCAATAAAACAACTTTAAAATAATGTAAATAATCATTTTCTTATTTTAACTCTGCATAAAATAATTGCATTGTATTAACCATCAAAAGTTGGTTATTATTAGATGTAAATGTTTTTGTTTTGCTTAGTTGAATATTTTGTTATTTATTACACTATCGTATGTCTAAGCTTTTTACAAGCATTAAACATTATTAGCCTCTTTATTCACTTATAAACATTGATTCAGTTCCCTGATGTCAGGTGGCAATTATTACTTATATTATCTTTCTTATTAGCTAGAGACTCATTATAAAATGAAATCTAGTTTCTACATATAGACATTTTTATTTCATTTACAAATACATGATTCTGTGCATGATACACCAAGGGAAGATGGTCTTACATTCATTCAAATGTTACATTGAATAAGCAACAGCAGATTCTCATTATCAAATATTATTGATATTTAAGTTTTCTAAATTCTGTGAATTATATAGTTTTAGATTTCTATCAGAAATTTTTTTAACCTTTTTTTTTGGCTTTTACTTTTTTAGAATAAATAATTCTCTTTAAAATTTATATTTAATTATTATTATTATTTTTTCTAGGAATCCTTTACATCAGATTTTAGCAAAGATTTGAAATTTCATAGTGCTAAAACTTCACTCAAGACAGGGTTTATCAAAAAGAAAAAAGAAAAAAGCATTCCATCTTTATTAGAAAGTAAACATGAAGATTTAGATAATAAACGGAAATTTGATTTGATTGATGCTGAACCATTACCAGTACCTAATAAATCATTTAAACATGGGCTATATAAGAAACGGAAAATTGATTTGAGTGACAATGAATCATCACCTGTACCTAGCAAGACAATTAAAAGTGGATTTAGAGATGCAGGCACTTTTGTTAATAAACAGAAAGCAACCCGAAATAAAAATTGGAAATCACCTTCAAAAGTGTCCAGAGAAAGATCTGATTTTAGCGAGCAAAAATTTGAAAATAAATTTTCAAATCAAAATTTTGCACATTCTACCACTCAAATTAAAAAAACTTTCTTTCATACTCTGCCAGAAGTTCCTGAAATTAAAAAGTAAGTTTTTTTCTTTTTATTTCTAGTGTATATAGCTAGTAATTCTTCCTTTTTTTCCCTTAAAAAAAACTATTCATAAATACATAATTTTCCAAATTCATGATTTTCAGTTCCAAGCTTTAGACGTATAATTTTTAACTCATTCCCACATATGTGTGTACATAGTGTATGTATATGTTGAAAAACATGAAAAATACACACACATATAGATATGACTTCATACTGGTTTACAAGTGTCAAACTCACTTCACCCACAGTTTATACTCTACAGTATGAACTAAAAAATTAAAATATAGGAAATATTTTTTTTATTTTGCATTTAATTGAAATCATAGATATAGGGTCATTATCGTATTTTAAATTTGCTATGTCCATTTATGATTATTTAATGTTCCAAATGAGAATTTAAAAAAAAAATATTTATTTTTGATATTTGCATGAAATAATATAAATGAACTAACTAAAGTATGTTAATAATAATTTGTTGAACAGTTGTTTGTATTTTTTTGGTAGTCTTTGAAACAAGTCACATTAATTGTAAACTATATTGAAAATTTAAAACAAATGTAATTTGGTATAGATTATATACAATTACTTATTTTCTATGTTTGACAGCTTAACTATTAATAAAATATTATAAAGGAAACTATGATTTTCTGCCCTGTAAACATAATTTGTTCTTCACTAACTATATGGTTCACAGTTTGTATTTTTCCACATTTATTTAGATCAGCAGTTGATAAATTTCATTTATGAGATAGATGAGTGCAATGAGATTCAGTTGTATCTAAAAAGATCAAATCCGGTTGGTTTTGTTATTAGATCTGAAAAAAGAAATTTATTTGGAACATCATAAAAATTCCATTTATATGGCATAATTCTTCAATTGTAGATTCTTGATTGTCAAACTGCTAAGGACCATATTTTTTCCCAAAATATGCCAAATCCATTATGCTTCAAAACAAAAGAGCTGCTGTTCCACTTATACTGGCTAGAATTTTTAATTGCTAAGTACTCCTATTGAAATGGAGCATATATTATTTTATTATTAGTTTCTTCACAAATGGAATCATTGAGATTGGATATAGTCCTTGAATTTTATGTATTCTTTTTGATAGTAAGTTGGTACGATTTGACAGAAGCACTGTTATGAATTTAGTTATATATGTAAAGACAAATGTGATTATGTCATTTATTCCAGGATGGAATAAGTCAGGCATGATTGACATCTTTAATTGAAAATTATTTAAGGAAAACAATCTCCTGGGTTAACAAGAAAATCTGATGAGGATTGAAATACTTCTCTTTGTTGATGTTTATTTTTAAATGTAGAGTGGCTTTATTATGTTATTCACCATGACTATCATATTATCAGAGTGAACCTGTTATGTTGACAGATAGCCATTGCCTAACTAATGCCTTGTTTATATGTATGGATGAGTTAAGTAGATATTTCTTTTTTTTTATGTTACTAATTAGTCTCTTATTGTCTCATATGTTTTATTAAATATGCTTTTTAATTTTTTAATCTTTGCAAGTTGACATGTACTGAACTATTCTTTTGTGCAAACTATCTCTGTCAAAGCAACAATTTAAATATTGTGTTTTTTCGAAAATAAAATCTAACCAGAAAATAAACTCTAGCATGGTTTTTAGGTTGTTTGTAATATAAGCCCTACCCCAAAAATAAGCCCTAGTTAGAAACAGAAATAAAATAATATACAAATGTTATTTCTCTGTCTCGCATTCGAAAAAATCATAGCAGCGCCGCTCTGCTAATGTAATGAAACTCTAAGATCATCTGATCGTAAGCCTGCCAAATAATCAAATAGAATGCAAACACAACACATGTGTGAACCTCTGGTAATAGGAAAGTATTTACTATATTGTCAAATGCATTAGATTTTTTTTTGGAATTACTAACTTTATTATTATATACATCTCATGTTATAACAGATTTGCTTATAATTATACGCTCATGTGAAATAAAGAAATGACTTCAGAATTTTATTTCCTGTAATTTTTTGCCGCTTATCTCATAGTTCTTCAATTACCGATTATAAACCTAACAAATAGCCAATCAGAATGCAGACGCATCACATATATGAACCTCTGATGGTAAGAAAATATTTACTATATTGTTAAATGTATTAGATTTTTTTTCTTTTAAAATGAAAATTAACCAGAAGGACTTATGTTTTGGAATTACTAACTTTATTATTATATACATAGTGTGTTATAACAGACTTGCTTATACACTTGTGGAGGAAACAGTTTCAGAATTTTATTCCTGCAATTTTTTGCCATGTAGCTTGTAATTCTTCAGTTATTTACCATTCTGAATAAATGTAGATTCTTATACATAAATAAATGTAGAATTGTGCATAAAAAATATAAGACGTTCCATGAAAATAAACCCGAGGGAGTGTTTTAGAGCAAAAATTAATATAAGACAGTGTTTTATTTTCAAGGAAAGATGGTAGTAAAGTTGATTGGCAAGTAACATGATCTATTGTATGCAATATAATATTAGCATACACAATTCTTGGTTGTACTGAGTCTAAACTCATATCTTTTAATTTAAAAAGCAAGGTGTAAATTTCTGCAAAAAAGGAGTTGTGATTTATATGACTTTAGAAGCAATATTTTACCAAGGTATGTTGCTGAATAATCTGAAAAATTGGCAGAATTTAATAATATGTTAATTAGATGATATTATGGAGGGATAAAAACTAGATCACTGAGTGAGTAGAATCTCCTATTATGAAAAAAACCTGTGAGATAGATTCCATTCATTAGTGGAAAAGACAATTGATATATTGATTCAAATAAATGATATTATAACGGTCGGGGAGATTGGACACTTTGTCTATCTGCCGTACAGAGCACCACTAGACTATTTGAACCTAGAAAATTTATAAGGTAGGTAGATACTTCTTGTTAAGATTCTATTTTTAATTTTATTGACCATTATGCTCTAGTCGCTAAGCTCAAGGAGTAGCTGAGATTTATAATCCAAATTCTTAAAATATATTTTTAATAAAGAAAAAGATAAAAAAAAAAAAAAAGCCATTGCCAATAATTATCACAAAAACATTTATTACACACATATATAATCTTGGGAAATAAATTAATATTGCCTTAATTTGTTACTATTATCATTTTAAATTTAGGTTTTGATATTTCAATAAATTCGCACAGATGGATATTTTATACAATTTAATATTTGATAAATGTAAATACGCTCCATAGATTACACATTTATATACTCGATTCTTTTTAACTCCATACTAGAAGTTTGCGTACAAACCAATGCCAGCTTATTGATATATCGATGTGATCAATGCAAAATGAGGATGTTGCATACAAAAAACCATGCTGACAGGAATGTGCATCTGTAGCATCATTATATCATTAAAAATAAGAATGACCCTCGTCCAGTACAGGAATGTCTATCTGTCTGGCGAGATAATCATTTGGAAAATATATATATTAAGGATGCTCTATAATGGGGGATTGCAGTCTTGGCCATCTTACTATCATCACCCAGAGCGAAAGGAGATCGATGGTGCAGGGAATACATCTCCGTCCATTGCACAATGCGATGGCTACACATTTGGCCATGTGTTCAAATGGGTATAGTGACCTGATGCTAACGTGATAGAAGGGAATGAGAATCCAATGCACCTCCCCACATCACATTGACATAAAACACCCATACATCCATTTACCAGTACTGATTCAACTATGAGACAAATAGTCTGAAATTAACCTACTTAAACTAACATAATCCTAGGAATGTATGCAGCATTTACGCCTAACTTTAAATTTAATAATTTAGTTAACAAACAAACAAAAAATAAAAAAGGAAATGATTAAAGCAAACGTTATACATAAAAAAAAATTATTAACGAATTTAGAATTCTTTTGATAGTCAGATAAGAGTTCATTTAGAAGTTACTATTAGGTTACTAATTGAAAGTTTGTTCTGCAGATAGATCATTTTCATTATAATCTTTTTTTTTTCATGTCTAATGTCTTTTTCTGGATGAACTTTCAGTTTTTCTTTTGAGTGATTTATTTATAACTGATACTATTGATAATATATTAGATATGATGCTTTTTATAATGTCAGTTATTGTTTTTTATTCATTGACAATATATTATCCATTTCCTTAGAGTTGATTATTGATTGTACTTTATCCAATACCTTATTTTTGTGCATTTCACTGATACTCCAAATTATTTGATTTTACAAGGATTTGATGGCACTATAATGTCTTTATTAGCTTGACATGAAATATTTTTAAATAATGAGTCTTTTCTGTCAGCAAAATTATTGAGGGCTGAGATTTATTGAGTATAAAAATTTATACATTAGATCTCAAATATTGATGAGTGGGTGCTGTACCAGTCTAATGTTCTAGCATTGTTTGTAGGGACCTCAACAACAAATGCTCTCTTTGTCAGTGGAAACATTGTAGTTTTAATCCATGAGTTAAAAGTAAAAGCATATGCTCTTGTCTGGCAGTTTGTATCAGAAAATTTATGCCTTTATGGAGATTAACCTTTAATTTGAAAATATTACTAAAGACTAGTATTGGTGAATCTTTAACAAACTCTACTTGAAAATTACAGACAATACCAAAAGAGTCCATTAATTTTTCAAAAATCACTTTTTGAATATCATAAATTAGTATTTTAATTACGCCCACACAAACATTATTCTGATGTTGATATATTGCAACACATATTTTTCAAGAGTTTTAATATAATTATTGATTTTTTTTCTTTGTTTTATCATATTAAATTCCAGTATAAAGTATTTAGGATTAGAATGATCTACATTTCTGAACACACTCTCCCATAGATTATGTTTTGATAGCATTTTATATAATAGATGTTGAAGAAAGTACAAGAAATATTAGAGAGATTGTAATAGCTAGTGCTGATGATGATTCTATGAAAAATTTTTTAAATGTAAGTAAATCTTTTGGTATAATAGATGAAGCATAAGAAGGAACATTAGCAGTTGCAAGTGTTGAACTAGAAGCATTTAGATAAAGATTTTTATAAATCATTTAGGATAGACTTATGAAATCTTATGCGTTACTATAAAATTGTTTACTACACTTGTGAAATTTTCTTTTTTGGATTCAGAATACGTGGTTTTTCTGCATAAGTTGTAGCTGGATTTATATACATTTTTTTTTTTTTTCGGTAATACTTCAGCATTTTTTTTATTTTTAAAAGAATGCCGGTAGTAATTTACTGAAAAAACAAGACGTAGAATCGCTTTCCTGCAAATGTATATGAAATTATGAATTTAATCAAAAAATTTTTTTAACATACATTTTACTGATGTAAATAATCAATTTAAGACAAAATTGAAACAAACAACTAAATACAAATAAAGAATTATTTAATACATTGACCAGGCTTTCATTTCTTATTGCAACCTTATCAAGATATTTATTTTTATAAAATCACATTATCAACGATTGTAAATATATGTACTAGAAAAAAAGATTGTAATAAGTTTATTTATTTTTATGTACATATATATGTATTTTACTAATTGTATTTATTGTAGTGTAATGTAAATAATGTCCATTGGGTGGATTTGCTATAGAGTAGTTGGTCGTCTGATTTTTAAAAAAGAAACTTCTTGTTAAGATTCCAATAAGGAACAAAAGCTGGATTGACGTATTAAATATTTTTTTATTTATATTTAGTTGTCCATTTCAATTTTGTTTTAAATTAATTATTTTAAATTTTTATAAAAAAAAACCATAATGGACAAATTTTTTAACATTAATTAAAATTTGATCATTTAAACTACTGAATATATATGGAGGGAGATTGGTAAACTTAATAAAGATAATTAGCAGAAATCTAATCATTACTTTTTTATTTTTATTTTAAGTAAATACTTTTTTTAATAAAGAGATACATTATTTACATTTTTAAAATACAATTTTGTATAAGATTTGATTTACACATATTTGTGTTTCATTTTAAATCTTTCTTTATCTTTTGTCACTCAAAGTTTTATAAGATTTTTAATTTTTAAATCACTAACTTAATTTTATATAATTTTATTTCTGTATCTTGCATAAGGAAGGGCTAGTTCTAATGAGTATTTCAAAATATAAATATATAATAACTGCTAATTATTTTTTATCTTATTTTAGTTAGACTATTTTATTAATTTTTTATTTTATCATTTTTATTCATAACAAACAATTAACATCAAAAACATCAGCCAAAAGAATAATAAGTCAACTTTTTCCAAATATAATTATAAAAATGCCATTTTAATGAAAGAATGCTTGCTTAGCTACATATGTGTATATACTTATACTTATGTATATGCTACATTTTCCTTTAACCAGATATCAATATTTCAAATATTAACCATAATCTCATCTCATGTAAACATAATACTCAGGTATATATTTTTTCAATTCATCTAATAGTCTTTTATATTCATTATTTCCTTACCACTGTTTTATTTATCAATGATTTTTAAAAAAAAAAAATTAATAATTAAAAAAAATTGGAAATTAGCTAAAAGGTTTGAATTTTGTATATGTTAATTTTTTTCATTCACACTTCATATACAGTATGTGTGTTACACACCTTTTTCAACATATGGGTGTATTAAAAATGTATATTACAAAATAGTTCACTATCAACTTTGAATTTTAGAATATTATAAGTTGAAAATAAATGTAAAATATAAGAAACCACTGTGTTATACCTTGGTTTAGGCTTATATGTATTGAAAAAAAGTTAAATACGCCATTGATCAGAAAAATAATAAAATTAATGTAGTTCTTAATAATTGGTGCAGAAATTTTGAAATGTAAACAGTAAATTAGTTATTATTTTAATTTAGGTAACACGTATTTACCTTGCTATGATGTCATTACCCTGAAGGCATACTACTCTAATCTTATGATCTTTAAGATAATGTCACCTAATGATTTGCGGACAAAGTTAATCGCTAAAATTTGACCGCGTATCACGTGGAGACATTATGTCAAAGATCACAAAATTAGAATAGGATGCCCTCAGGGTAATGACATCATAGCAACATAAATTCGTTGAAGAAGCCATGTGATACAGAGATATTGGCACCTGCCATATTGTTTGTCCATCCTGAATAAAAAAAAATTGGATGCAAAATAGGAAATTGCAAAGTTAATATCACTACAAAATTAATAAATAGGATGTAGAAGGCACTAAACACCTTAAAATTTTTTTTTGAAAGAATGATAATTTTTTTTTAAAAAAAACCTCTCGTAAAGTGAAAATGGCATTTTTTTTCTTATTAATATAACTGTGAGTCTACAAATAATAATAGAAAAATGTTAAAAGTACTATATACATTATTAATAATTTACTAAAATTGGATGCAAAATAGGAAAATGCAAGATAAATATCACTACAAAATTAATAAATAGGACATAGAAGGTACTAAACTTCTTAAAAGAAAATTTTGAAAGGATAATTTTGTTTTTAAAAAAAACCTCTCATAAAGTGAAAATGGTATCTTTTTTCTTATTAATATAACTGTGAGTCTACAAATAAAGGTACTAAACATCTTAAAAGGAAATTTTGAAAGAATTATTATTTTTTTTTAAAAAAAAACCCTCTCATAAAGTGAAAATGGCATCTTTTTTCTTAATAATATAACTGTGAGCCTACAAATAATAATTCTGTCGTCTTAATAGTACTATATAAAATTATGAACTATTTTATTTTTAGTGGAAATAACCATGATTTACAACTACTGTGATCTATAAGCAAAATGCAAGATGAATATCACTACAAAATGTGTACTTACCCAAATAAATAGCTGTTACAAAACTAATTCTGGAGCCTTCAAACCATGCACCTTTTCTTATTGATATCATAGAAGAAATAACATGTAAATTGCTTACAATTGTTCAAAATAAAAAAGTCACTTATAAATTAATGTTTTTTTATTTAAAAAAATCACTAAAAAATTAATGTGTCACATGCCGGCAAAAAAATCACTGCAACTGGAAAAAATTCACTTTTTAAATCTTTTTAAATCTCGTGGGTCAAAAAACCAAATATCACTACAATATATCTACTTACCCAAATAAAGAGCCATTATAAAACTATTTCTGAAGTCTTCAAACCATGTGCCTCTTCTTATCGATATTATAAAAGAAATAACATGTAAATTACTTACAATTGTTCAAAACTGAAAAAATCACTTATAAATTAATGTTTTTTTTACTAAAAAAATCACTGAAAAATTAATGTGTCACATGCCAGCAAAAAAATCACTGCAACTGGAAAAAATCTTTTTAAATTCTTTTAAATTTCGTGGGTCAAAAAATCAAATCTCATGGGTCACAGTGATCACTGTTCTTGTGAATTAGTCATGTCAGTGTCTTTGTTGCCATGACAATATTCATGTAATTTTCTGATGATACTTACCGGAAAAACAATGTTGAGCATAATGACATCGTAGCAAGGTAAATACGTGACTACCAAAGAATATATAGACATCATAATGATAAATGTGCTTTCATAGAAAAGTTAATGCTAGCTTAATACTGAGATATATATTGATATTATCATAGCAACAGTTAAGGGAAAGTTTCCAATCAGAATAATGTTGCCAGACTTGTGTTAATTCTTTGTTAGGTTTTGTTTTTCTCTATAGAATACATGGCAATTAGTTATTGAATAGTGTGGTATATTATTTTAAAATCTGAATTATTCAAATTAGTAAGAACTCTTATTTTTAATCTGACATTGATCATAATTGCCACCTTTTACCTTTTTATTGTTCTTTTTGTATATTGAAATAAATCTTATTTATCATATTGATAACTATCTTCAGAATATTTTGACTGATTTTTATTTATATGACATTATGTAATATTTAATTTTATTTGTTAGTGCAGAAATCTTACGTAATTTAAACAATAAAGATTTTTCATCATAACACATGCACTATACTGTTTTTTATAATATCTCAACGATGTCTTTTTGAATATTGAAGAAACTCTCAAAATTAAGGTACAAGATAGAGACTTTAGAAAAGATAAGAACAGCCATCTTATCCTTAAACCTACTTTTTAGTTATATAAGCTAATCTAAAGCATCTCAGTTTAAGAGCGTGAAGATCTGTTCACTTTGCTTTTGTTATTTTTTTTCTACATATTAACTCTCGCATTATCTTTAGATTTATTATATGTTAATACTTAGAAATATTAGAAATTATGTAATATTTAATTTTATTTGTTAATAATTTCTAACTATTTCTGAGTATTGACACATAGTAAATCTAAAGATTTTGCAACAGTTAATATGAGGAAAGAAAGTAACAGAAGTAAAGGGAATTGAGAAACATTTTTATGCTCTTAAACTGAGATGCTTTTGATTGGCCTATATAATTAGAAAGTAGGTTTAAGGATAAGATGGCCACTTTTATTTTTTTAAAAGCCTCTATCTTGTGTCTTAATTCAAGTGTTTCTTCAAAACATTGTTGAGATATCATAAAAACAGTGCAGTGCATGTGTTAAAAATCCTTACTGTCTAAATTATATAAAATTGTAAATGTTTCTGAAATGTCTACTATAATTGAGAAATTTAAAACTGTCAATCTTTATTATTATTTTTCCCATGATGTTTAAAGTTATCTGCTTTAATATTATATTTATGTAGAAATAGTAATATCATTTATTAAGAATATTCTTGAGCATTTTGAAAAACACTTCCAAGTTGAAAGTTTGACTTTTATATGTAATAAATTTCTTTCACATGTAAAGAATATATCTTGTAGATTCATTAATGGCATCTCTTATTTTGATTCCTTGTTACTGCTGTATAAAATGTTTCAGCTAAGATAGTCATAATCTTGGTCCAAGTTGTTATTATCGCAGCATTCAAAATCTAAATGTTTGATGAGGAAGAATAGTGATCATAATTTCATGAATGAAATTTATCGAAATATTGATAGGGATCAATAGGAATTAAATAATATTAAATTGAGTAGGGTAACAATTATGAAAGTAGTGATTTTAAAAGTATATGAAAAGTTGAAGGATGAAATGAAGAAGATTGCAAATGAGTAATTATTTAGAACTAACAGGGTTAATGAGAAAAATGAATAGATAAAGCTTTAGAGACTAAATGAATGAAGAAAAGCATGAGTGATAATAAAGAGATTGTCAAGAAGCAATTGGGAGAACAGTAGGTAAAGGTAGATAGGAGAGTTATTTGAGGAAAAATGAATGGAGGAAATTATCAATGCAAGAAGAGAGATTTGTGAAAAATTGTAAGATATATATGAAGAAAATAAATAAAAAAGAGAGAAGAAAGTGAGAGAATAGGAATGAACTTGAAAAAATACACAACAAATTTTGTAATAAAAACTTTTGAGTGAAGAAAAGTTGGTTAAGTGAATATAATTCAAGAACTTAATTTATGAGAAGATGGATGAATAATAGATATGGAATTGAGTAGAATAATATATAGATTTAAATAAGAATAATCAAGAGAATTAGATGGTAAGGCAGTTGAAGTGGTAATAGTTATGGGGAAGATATGGAAGTTTGACTTAAGAGAAAGTTTTTATAAAATTATAGTTGATAATAAGAATACAGATGAATGGGTGTGAAAATTCAGATTATTATTTAAAGGAAAGGTAAAAGATATTAGTTGTCAATTAGCTATAGACCTATAGCAGTAACTTTAATAATTTATAAATTATTTACATATATCTTAATGTATAAAATTAGGACGTGAATAAAAGAGTGAAATTTCAATGGAGATTCTGAATGGATTTTGTTCTGGGAAAAAATATAGATGATAATTTATTTATTATATTGCAGTTAATAGAAATGTTATATAAGGAATATAAACTATTATTTATTGCATGTTTGGATATAGAAAAGGCTTGTGGTAGAGTGACTTAAGAGTTATTGAAAATGATTAAAGTTTTTTGTATATGGACAATTTTTATAACTACTAGTTGGTGGATATAGAATCAATGAAAGAAAAATATGAAATTATATTGAAACAGGAATATTCCTTATCACCATTACTATTTATTTTGTTTCTAAGAGAATTGGAGGTTGAAATGGAAAGTGAGGGATACAGGGATTTTTATACTGGGATCCAAGAAGATATCCAGTATTATGACTCTTTTTTTGCTGATGATATGGTGTTTTTTTTGAAATTAATGTAGAAGATTTGGGGTTATTATTAGGGGAAAGTGGAAAGATAAGAAAAATATGAAAATTAAATTTAGTAAAGTAAAATCTAAGTTCCTAGTATTTAATGGTAATGTTAAAACTAAAGAATGGAAAATGGGTGATATTTGT
The DNA here is from genome assembly GCA_028023455.1 of Epiperipatus broadwayi. Lineage (NCBI taxonomy): Eukaryota > Metazoa > Onychophora > Udeonychophora > Euonychophora > Peripatidae > Epiperipatus > Epiperipatus broadwayi. The sequence goes on along the minus strand of JAQFVV010000056.1, from coordinate 6,801,662 downwards.
CTTAAAGAAGTCAAGAAATTAAAAAGGAATTATATTAATAATTGGGAATTAGAGTTGAGAGGGAAAAAAAAAGGAGATTGATTAATTTCTCATATAATGAATATGAAGTATATAGAATTATTTGAAAGGTGATGATGAATTCTGCTTTATTATTTGGAAATAATGCATTTTATATTAGCTAGGGAATTAGGAAATTTTTAGATAGAATATAAAAATAATAATAAATAGGTAGGCATGCTTTGAGTGGTAAATTGTGGTCAGCAAATCTGGCTGTTCAAGGTAGGATATCTCATTTACCATTAAGTCCAAATCCTGGGATAAAATGATTATTCCCTGGATCCCAGGATTTCCTGAGATCTATTAACAAGCACAAATCAATTCACTTAATGCATGTTGTGTTGTTTTGGGTAAGTATTTTTTTTCAGTTCAAAACAATAAAAATTAATTATGACTTTTTAAAAAAAGAGCATTTTTGCGAAAAACTTAAATATAAAATAATTCATTATAAACAAAACAAAAATAAATTCATATTAATATAAATAAAATATAATGAGAAATGAAAACATTAATTTTTATAATAATTTTTAAAAAAATATTAGTTGTTAGTGGTACTATCACTTAAATATGACCTAATTTTCATGATAAAAAAACCAGCTGTAGAAAAAACTCTTTCTGATTCAATTGATGTCGGTGGGATGAATCACTAGTGCATTATATAATTTTTTTAAATTATTTGGGTGCCTTTCTGTTGCTTCAAAAATACTCATTTCCTTCGAGATATTGATTTCATATGATATATCTTCTGGATTCTTGAATCTAGTGACATTCAAAATGGCAGCATCCAATTACTGATGAAGTGTCAAGTCAGATGTAGTCAAGATATTTGTCTTTGCTGTCAATAAAGTTTCAGGCCCAACATCATATTTATCTAATTTCCTAATATTAGAGGAAGAACCAGTTTCATTATCCACAACAAATAGTTTAGAAAATAATTTTTTAGCTGTAGCCTTTAATACTGGCTTTGGTGGCAATAGTAATATGGAATCTATGTCCAATTCATATTTACAATTTGATGGATTGTTTTAATATTTTAGTAAGCCAACTGAATTTGCATTCCATCACTCCCCAATTTTCTGATTCACATGCTGCAGCATTCTAGATGAGAACCAATTTTTATTCTTACACAAATCATCAAAAATAAATACTAATACACTCTCTGCTTCAAGTAGATTTGCATTATGTTAACCAAGTCTTTCAATATAAATTTCTATTAGTTGCAATGCTGTTACTACAGTGTCGAGTATTAAATATCCATCCTTGGAAGTATTTTATATTGTTGAGACTATTTAAATTAAAATCCATTAAAGCTTTTATTATCCAAATTTTCAAGGCAATAAATCGATCCAGCATTGTGAGAAGGCTGTTCCATATTGTTTTTACATCAAGTATCAACTTGAGTTCTGTATTGTACTCAATTTTTACTTATTTTTGTAGAATTTCATTTTTGAATGATGATTTATGAAACATTTGTACAAATTTGAGGAGTTTTTGAATTGTTTGATTGAGCTCATCAGTGAGTTCAATATTTGTTATTTTAAATAAATCATTTTCACTTGCTTGAAAATTCACTTTAGTTATGAACTTATTCTCTTTCTGTTCAGTATCACTCTCATCATTGTCACTATGGTTTTCGGCAGAACTCCACTCATGTTCATAACATTCACTGATTGATGCATCATAAATAAACATTTTTTTGTAGAGAACATCAGTAACTGCTAAATGTAGTCATGTGCATAACATAGTTGGTGTTTCGTAATGGTTAATCTGCACATTTTTTTTAACAAATGATCTACTGTCAATCACACAAGAAATTAAGTGCTTCTTTTTAGATAAATTAAACTCTGACAATTTACTTTCAACCATATCAACAATTTTTTCTGCAGGAAGGATTCCAAGTATGCGAATAATAGCCAAGTTTCAAAAATTAGTTGATGAATGTACATTTAAATTTATATAGCGATGATTTTTTTAAAGATGTATACTCATCCTCGAAGCAGAGAATCTTGAGCCACCTATAATTTGTTTGATCATTTCCTTAAATACATCTTGTTTTGCCAAATGGTATTGACTTTTTACCATATTCATAATATGTGAAGGGTTTTTCAGTAATATCATGCCTTTATTGGATGAAGTTTTTCTTATATAATCAGATTTTATGATGGCATTAATAAAAAGCCCATCGACGACTGCTAATTTTGAAACAATTTCTTCTATAGATTACTCTTTTTTTTTATATTATAAATGATACAATTTTATGCTGAAAATTTTTAATTTCCAAATCTGTGTCTTCATTTGGTCTTTTTTTATTTACTTCAATTTCCACTTCGTTATGAACATTTTTTAAATGAATGAAGAAGTCCATTTGTTGAAAATCATTTACATATTATAGTTGCATGACATTTATTGCAAATGACAGATTCTGTTTTTTATCTCATGTAAAATACTGCCAGGCTTTGGATGCACCTCCAATTGACATTATAGGGTTAATGTAATATCTATTTAACAACAATGAAAAAATAGATTAAAATACTAAACTAAATAAAAAAAAACTTATCTTACTTACAAAACTGTGCTTAAAAAATCTTTTTTATTCTTTAAAAAAATTTTTTATCTTTTTTTATTCTTTAAAAAAATTTTTTATCTGTAAAGATTTGTCTTTAAGAATTAAGAATAAAATTTTCAAATGTTACTTAAGCACTTCTTTATTTATGATTTTGTTTATACTAAATTACCCACAGTAATAATCATAATAATAAAATAAAGTACATGTATTCATCAAAAATAATTACCAATAAGGGGATTCCCTGAGTTTGAATTTTATAAAGTCACATTTCATAACATTGCGCAACATTTTTGTTTACAAATTCGTATTAAAAAAAATTTCAGAGTGGAATATGAGTTTCATAACAATAGGTTTATACTGAAAAGTTTGTAAATTATAATTATAGATAACAGAAGACTACAATTCAATATATTTAAATTTATATGGTAAATTCTTGATCTGTGGTACATATATTGCATTTTTCTAATTTTGACTGAAATTCATTATTACGACCAAAAAAGTAGGGTAAACACATATATTAAAATTTTGGTGCGAATATTTGCGATATCTTTTAAAAAAATGAAAAAAAAATCATAATAAGAATTAGAGCGATTCCCGGGAAATTTGGTTTACTATCCTGTGATAACAGAATAATTTTTTACCCCCAGGATCCCAACAAAATGGGATCCTGTCATCCTGTTTGAGAAACCCTATTTCAAGATGAAATAGGGTGGACTTTTTTTTAATGAGTGAAAATAAGAGTATGGAAGGTTATAATATATGAGTGAAAGTAGATTAATAAAAATAGTGTTTAATTGGTTTATGTGGTGAGAACAAAACATGGGAGGGGGAGGGGCATGAAAGATTTTACAATATGCTAAATTAATAGATAGATAATTTATTTCCATATATTTGTATAAGACAGGCACACAATTATGAGGAGTGGGAAAAGAACATAGCTAAGTTGATTAAAGAAAAAAAAGTAAAGATATGAAAAAAGGAATATGAGTAAACAGTAGATTGGAGTTTTGTAGGAATAAAAATTGTATAAAATATGAAAGAATGTAAGATAATAGTAAGGAGCTTATTATTATTTGGTACAAAAGCAGGATGTTTAGATGCCAGAGAAAGAAGACAATAATGGAATAAGGATTTGGATTGCAGATACAATTTTATGTGAAGTAGAAAAAAGGAATATTGAATACTAAGAGAATAGGATGTTAAAAGATAAGAATAATATGTATAGAGTGAAAGAAATTTAAAGGTAAAGAGAATGAATAAGGTAGACCATTTATTGATTTTTTTATTTAAATCTTATAATGAAATTGAAGAGTATGAGAATAGCAATAGTGAATTTTATTGAATCAGCTTTTATTAAATTAGAATAAGGGGAAAAGTAATAAAACATGCTTGGATAATAATTGAGTAATAATGAGTAAGCTTATAAGTTTATTGAGATTATATTTGAGGAGGTAGTGGTAGTATTTGATTTGGCTAACAGAGTTGATGGGCATATAATTACACAAAAAGGACATGCAGTCTATGCACAGAAACTTCTGTTTAATAAGAAATCATTTTACATCACATTCCATCTGTGTTCTTAGAAGCATAAAATAAGCATTTGAGAAATTCATGTGATATTGTTAGTGTATTTGTTTGCATTTAATATTACAAGCCATTACATAAATGTAGTTAAAAATTTAAAGAGATATTTATTGCATTTCTTACATTGTTGTTTGGCTGTATATTTGTTTAATTTTGATGAAAAATTCGACCTACATCTACATGATTTGTTAATATTTTTATAACTGACCATGAAATCAAAAACTAGGAAAAAAAATTCTCGTTTTAAATTATTAAAAGATAGCAAATTGTACAACTCATATATAATAATAAAAATAAAATAGAAACATTTTTATTTATAAATACTAGAACTCTAAAAATATAGGCCAAAGTATTTTAAATTGGAAGATACTTCACTATCCACACCATCTCATACTACTGATTGACCACACACATGTAGAAAAGATAAATAATAACCAGTATATGTATTTTATGCTAAACCAGCACTCATCAGTTGGTCCAGATTACCATCTCCCATACATATATATATATATAACCAATGCTCAGTTTATATCAAGATAGCAAATCCTTACACTTTAATGGACAGTCTTCAACCTACTCCAACCTCCAATTCTTCAGCCATCCATACCATTGAAAAATCTGATGATAGAATTTCCAAATCCCATGCTGATGCCAATATTGTTGTCATACCCATGTCTACCTGAAGTATATTTACAATTAGGCTCCAGGTTTAAGAGTGCCTGATATTTTAAATTTGAAGGTAAATGGCTAATAGGAGGGGGAAAACTTTTGTTTTTTCTGAGGGGAAGATAAATTTAAACTATATACATATTCATTCATAATTTTTTTATGTGTGCCTGTTTGCATTTCTAAATATATGTATAATATGCATGTGCTTGAGGCTACAGCCTTAATGAATATTACTTATGTAATCAATGTGCATTTAAATAAATTTATAATTACAACTTTAAATATATACTTCATGTAATATATAAATTAAGGCTATAACCTTAAGACTATGCACCTAAAATGCAAGAGTAGGGACCTCTACAAATCTAAACCCAAGATTAACGACTTTAAAAGATAAGAACGTATATAAAATTAAATATAATTTTTTTTGTCCCATCTTTTCTAAAAGTCTAAAGGTATAAAAATTAAAGTTTTTTTTTTTTGTGTTTAAATGTTTTCACGGATTGCTAGTTGATAAAACTTTTCTGATGTCACTTGTATATAAAAACTATATAATATTTTACTAAATTCTACAAGTAAATCATATCATTACTTATATGATAGTTACTATAGTTTTAAATTGAATTTTTTTTTTTAAAAATGTGAAATTGCATACTGTGGAATATTTTTGTTTTATAAGGTTTTTATTCCCCAAAGCTTCTCTTTTGTGAAGATCTCACATACATATATGGTCATATGAAATTTTGCTGAATTATAGATATATCATCTGTAAATATTTACTTCATTTAATAATTGGAATAAATTTATCAAAAATGAAGCTTTTAGATAACAAACAAGACCATTTTAATAGCAGTATAAAATTAGGCAGATTAAAAAAAATAGCTTAAAGATAGAATAATTATGAAATTTTATTATTTTTTAAATTAAAATTGTCAAATTTTTATGATTATAAAATTTTGATAATTTTTTTTAAAATCAGGAATAATTATAAATTATTTCTTCTTTTTAACCAAAGATACAACATGGTTTGTAAAATTTAATGCCACAACTGATATATGATACCGCTCCTAAAAAAGTATTATTTTTATAGTTCCTAATTTGATTTTTTTTTATTATAAGCATTATTTACTATAAGTATAATAATATTTGTGTAAAAAAATTTACTTATGTTTAGAATAGCTTCTATTAGGAATCAATTGATTGCTTTCTTTGAGTAAAGAACAATCTATTTTTGTAATAAATATATATGATTTTTATTATTGTAAATATTATTTACAATAAGTATTTTTTGTTTTACAAAGTAAGAAAAAAAAACCCATTGATTGTAAAAAAAAAATAGAGAAATAAAATTCCTATCCATTTATACCTTCAATTGTGTTGTGTTGATTGCTTTCTTTTAGTAATAGAATGATCAATTTCTGTAATAAATATATTTGATTTTTATTATTGTAAGCATTATTTATAATAAATATAATATTTATATTAAAAAGTAAAAAAGGAAATAATCATTGATTGCAAATAATGGAGAAAAAAAAATATTTTTGTTTATACCATTCCCAACTATAAAAGAACAATCTATGTTTATAATAAATACATTTCATTTTTATTATTGAAAGCATTATTTGCAATAAATATTGTAATATTTATTTTAAAAAGTAGACAAAATAACAATAGATTGCAAAAAAAAAAAAATAAATGGGAAAAATAAAATTACTTACATTTAGACTACAACCAGTATCAGATACTTTTATGCTCCAAAAAAAATATGGTATAAAACATATACTATATAAGCAAAATTCAAAGTAATTTTATTTTTGGAAAATAGAGGCATACTTAGAAAGATACTGAGAGGTACATCTTTTTAGTATAAAAAATTTGATGAAATAAAGGCATTTGAAAATATCTTACAGTTATAGCCATTGACTGTTAACATCATTTAAAACTGAAGTTTTTTTTAACTTTGATTGAGTGGTATGGCAAGAAGATGACTTTATTTTTCATTCCACTAACTGTAATTAGCAGTCTTAACTCTCAAAATTTCCACTACTTTTAACACTTAAATTTATTTTAAACTATAGTAGTAGAAAATATATTTTAGATAAAATAGACTTCAAGTAACATATACTTTTACTATAAAAAGAAATTATAAAGAAGATCCATTAAATTTAATATGTTGCATCAATAAAGAAAAGTCAGCAATTTTTTTCATAGAAAAGAGTTTTTTCAGTTCAGATGTATTAATTATTAAAATGTGATGTGTAGTTTTAATACAATGGAAGAGTGACAGATTTGAGAATTAAAGATTCATGTATCTAAGCTCAACTTATTACTTCTAGCATTTGAATATTACATGACCTCCCAAATGACTTATTGATTATTTTTATATTTAATAATTAAAATGCATTTTTTTTTATGAAAATATTTTTCAGACTTGAAAAAAAAGCACATCAATCAGTGATTTTCTTGTAATTTCACAAAGTAATTTTTGAGTATTTGCATTACACTGTACTGTTCTATATAACATTCAAATTTTACATAGTAGGGAGAGCAACCAAAGTGTTCTGAGGATGCTAATCGATAAAGTTAACATTTTCAAAGTAAAGAAAATACTTAAAGCAAAGAACATATTGAAAAACTTTTAATTTAATGTGTGCATATAATGCATACTTTTTTTAAAAAAAAACCCCAATATAAAATAATGTCAATGTAATTATAAAATTTAGCCATATTTTTATAATAATACAATGCAAACTATAAAAAGATGGATAATATGACAAAAAAATGAATAATACAAATTAGTTATTTTTTTCAAAAAAGGATTGTTCATTAAGAAATTTGAACTTCATTATTTTATCTTTTTTTTTTTTTTGTTAAATTAGGTAACTTTTTGTAATTTGTATTGTATTATTATAAAACTATGCATTAAATTTTATAATTATATTTGATATCACATGGTCTTTTTCAATCTGATTTTGAAATTTTGTGAAAATACATCTGTTTGTTCAAATATTGGTTGCAAGTGTTTATTTCAACTAGAAGTTATCAATTTTGATTCATATTGAAAATAGTTTGCTTTGAAAATATATTATTTCAAAAATGATAATATATAGTGGAAATTGTTTGACTGAGTTTTTTTTTTTAAATTAGAAATTCTACTAAATAGTGACAATTCTTTTTTTTTTTGAATTGTACTTTTTTTTTTTTTTTTGAATTGTAAATTTTTATAAATGGTGAAAATTATTTGTTTGAATTTTTCTATTTATCAATTAGCTTTGATAGTTCTATTTGATATATATAATCCAATCCTGTTATGTATAATATCTACTCCATTAATACTGCGAGGTTTGTGTTAGTTTGTAATTTCATTGCATCATGCTAATTATTTTGTTTTTCGAATTCATCTCTTACTTTGATTTCTTGCAGAAATTGAAAATCATAGTATGTGTAGCTATATAATAAACAGGGAATCAAAGTCTAATCCTTATTAAATTTTAACCTGTTATTTTGATCTTTAGCAAGTTAACTAAATCTTTTGTTTTGAATAGTTTCATCTTTCAGATTGTTTCTGACACATTTGCTTATCAATCAGCCTAATCAAAAAATTTCCTTTAAAAATATTAAAACTTCAATTGTTATAAAATAGCTCTTTTAGAAAGCTTTGTTTAAGAAATGTGAAACTATCTTTAAACAGACCGCATTTTTATTCCTTTTGGGCATTTTGTAGATTACAAACTTTTAACTCTGGTCTAACAGCAGAATTTGATCTAATCTTTATTAGATTGTATATTTTAAAGAGTTATTTTGTGTTTGCTTACAATTTTTTTTTCATTATAATTATTAAGTTTTCAGGAATTATATTTATTTTCTAAAAGCAATAGAGTATATATGAAACTGTAATCATATATGTGTAGTTTTTGATTAAAAAAAAAACAAACCTATAGTGTATCATTTTTTATATATATTTCAAGTTATTGGTTTAGTTTTTAAAATATACTTATAAATTAAATTATCGTTTAATTGTTTTGTATAAAACTAAATGCAGTATTACATAAACTTTTAAATAGTTAGATATACTTAAAATGTATATCAAAGGCTAAAATTCTCATTAGAAAGTCTTTAATTTTGGAACAAGTAAAATATATAATTTTGATATTATTTTTTAACATGTAATTTTAGAGATAAAAATGAATAAGCTTTAAAAAATTGTTCCAAAATAAAGTTCTTGAAGAAAAACAAAATAGTATTTAAATAGCCATCTGCAAGGCTAAGACTTGTCCACAATTTTTTCAAAGGAGAATAGTGAAGGTGAAGGCATTAATCATCTAGTTTATATCAAGTGATGAAGATTTGCATTGTCATTTTATCATCTAGCTAAGAATAAGTGGATACCAATTTACTACCATTTTCAGTTACCAATATACTGAGAGAAAAATTTTTGGCTTGATTATCTCAAAAAAATTTCTAAGTCTTATCTTCCTAGATTCGAATCCCAAGTCAAGGGAATTATAGGTTGATATGCTACTACTACACGATGAGATGCTTCTTCTATTGTTATTAAATCTCGTCAGATTTCAGTTATTTGCAAATATGAGAAAAGTTCTGAAAATCACATGACATTTTATAATAAAACTAATGTATCAGTAATATATCAAAATTTCAATTTATTTGTGATTAAATAATAAAATGATTTATATGTAAAAAGTTCTAATTTTCCACTTGTGCATGTATTTATATATATATTTAAATACAGGAGTATATATGTAATCACATGTGTAACATTAACTATGTGAACTTTGCCTGACTTTATTGTTCTCCCTAATGGATCTTTTTGTAAGCTTTGAACCTTTAGTATTAATATTAAACTGTTATTTTATATCAGAATTCAATAAATATAACTTCATTTAGTAGTAGAATATATGTGGAAATGAAGAAATTCTAAAAATTCATATTTGAATTTTGCAAATATTGAAAAAATGAGATAATAAGAACAATACATGGTTTTGTCATTGAACATATAGCAGTCATTCTTATAAAACTAACCAAATCTGTTTTAATTGAAATTTGTTTTCAAAATGTGAATGAAAAAATATTAGTTTCTGGTACAGCTATCAAAATCTGGTTTAAAATATTAAAATTGTTTTCTACTTTTTAAAATATCTCAAATTATTTTATGACAGCGACGGCAATGGTGCATCAACCATTATTTTCATAATGTGGGTTGATCAGAGAAGGTCATGATTTTCTGTTAACATAGTCTAGAAGTTTTTACTTTCTATTTTAAAAAATCAAATATATATGTGTTGTAACGGTATACATATGCCATTACATTATTTTAAAATTAAAATAAAGGGGAAAATAAATCTTAAATAAAAATTGATTTATTAAAAACGTAAAAACAGAAAATTAAAATACTTATTTAACATATATATTATCACACAGATGGAAAACTAAAAAAAAAAAGTATTTAAAAGTCTTTTTTTTTGTAGAAAAAAGTAAGGATCTAAAGATTAGTACTTTTAGTAAAAAGTTATATAAAAGAAAATAGAAATAAATGTTAATTAATTTCTATTTTAAGAATCATGTTTAATCTTAGTAAATGGAAATGATTGTTTTATTAATTAAATGTAAAGCACTTATATGATTGTAAAGTCAGATAAGAGATATAAAAAAATTAAAGATTGACCAATACAAGCACCAAGCCATGCACGGGCCAGAAAATAAAACATCCGGACCTTAGGATCAGTGATATCATGTTCATGGATCCGAAAATTTAGTGATAAAGGAGGCCTAATACTATAAAAAGAAAAACAATTGATTGGGTTGTTTGAATCTGATTATTAATCTTGCAACTGTATTGCGGACTCCGTGATATAGGGGTCTTGCAATAAAATTAGTTTCCTTTGCATGTACTAGCTGAGGCCTCCCGATGATAGTTCCTGACCCAAGTATTGGCAAGCGACAGTTTCATCTCCAAAGAGAACAAATCTACACAAAATGCGAGACTTAGGATGGATTTCCATAAACCTGCTGCAATCAGGAGGTTTCATAAATACTTACTCTGGGAAGTATAAACTTTTATCAATATGAACTTATAGGCCAATCTTTTAAACAAACTTCCAATTAATAACCTAAAGTATGAACTCTTATCTGACTTAAAAGAATTCTAAATCCCTTATTAATATTTTTTTTTATGTATATGTTTGCTAATCATTTCAATTTTTCTTTTATTTATTTTTATCTGTTAACTAAATTGTTAAATTTAATGTTGGGTGTAGATGGCTGCATAGATTCATTAATGTTTATATTAGTTTAAGAGTGTTTAATTTCAGACTATTTGTTTTGTAGTTGAGTAGATACTGGTAGAGGGATATATGGGTGTTTATATCAATGTGATATGAAGCATGTTAGCATACTGGGCAATGTGCCCAAATGAAATGCATGGCCCCAAAGGTGTAGACATTACGTTGCAATGGACGTGGAGTATTTACCTGCCATTGATGTAGGCAAGGCGTTCAGGTTTACTTTGACTATGCAGTGGAAGAATTAGATTCCAAGTACCATTTTTATATATTTTTAGGAGCTGTGCATTGTTCATTTCAAGGACTGTTTTGTTATTGATATCTGGTTGTGTCTGCACTATCAGGCTATGTATGTGTCAGTATGTGTATTTAATTGGGTAAGTCAGGGTTATTTTGCCCCTTTGGTTTCTTATGCTGTCTAAAAGTGTGGTTATAAAGTTGTCTTTGGGAGGTGGTCAGTCAATGGCTATTATGTCTATTATTTTTTGAATATTTGGAAACTTTGTAAATGTTGTAATCAGCAGGTTTTTGGGTAGAAAGTTGGAATTGTATGTAGTCCAAACACATTTAGTTTTGTGGGTTTGGCTTAATTGTCTCATTGAGATGACAACCGCCTTTTTATTCCATAGTAGTTTATTGCACAGAGAGTTTACTGTTGATATAAATTTTTTGGTAAACTTTATCACTGCTAGGTAGTATATGATTTTTGTCATTATCAGTTGGTTGAAGAGTGCAACCTTTGAGTATAGAGAAAGGTATGATTTAGCAAGTGAGTCTGTGATTCTTTCTGCTTGTGTTAATATTTTGGCTTGTATTGTTCTTATCATCTGCCCCATTTCCAAATGAAATGGGAAACCCAGAACCTTACTTGGTTTTCCTTGGTATATTTGTGTGTTGGTTTTCCCAGTAAAGATTGACCACAATTATTAGTATTTATTTTCAGATGAAATTTTGTTGTATAATCTTCTATTATTTTTTGGAGTGTATGTAGTTATTTCCTTGAAGTTAGAAAAACTGTAAGTCATCCATATGTGCTATACAGGATATGTAAATATTGGTGTTTGGTATTTGTTTTCCTTGATTTTTTTTAAATAGAGGGTTTATGTATAGTGTGAAGAGCAGTGTACTTAGTGGAGATCCCTAGGGAATGGATTGGTTAGGGTAGAAAGTGGGTGATGTTCTTCCATTTAGCGCAATGTGTATCTCCCTATTTAGGAGTAGGTTGGCTATCGTGTATAAGATTGATCTTGGTATTTTTGTTTTCTTTAATTGATTGATTAGTTTGTTGATGGGGAGAGAGTCAAAGGCACTCTCAAAATCTAATTGTACTACTATAGGTCCATGTTTTTTTTTATTGTTGAATTTATTATTGTTTTAAATATTTGAACTGCTTGGCCTGTTGAAGACCCTTTTTTAACATATTGATATTCCGATATTATTGATAAGATGTAGGGTTCTATCTTTTCCTTTAGTACTTTTTCTAGTATTTTGATTCCCAAAGGCTCTATTGAAATGAATCTTAAATTTGTAATTTCTGAGATGGGTTCTATTTTTTTCATGAAAGGTACCATTGATATCGGGATCAGACCTTGTATGTTATATAATTTTTGTGAAAGTTGATTTTCTAGTTGGCATAGTAATTTATTTGTAAATTGACATGGTGAGTTAATACGAATTTTGGGATCCTTGGTGGTCCTGGGTAGCAAGTGCTTTGTAATGGTGCGACTATTCTTGCAAAATCTATTTAAGGGGTTTTGTTTTCTGATTTCCAAAGTAATTTTCTGGGATCTTCCATTGTTGTTTGTTGTGAGTTTACTTCTGAAGGGTTGAAAGATGGGTTCTACCATGTTATAGCATGTTATCACCTTATTTCCTGTTTTAATTGCCATAGATACTTTGTTGATTGATGGGTATCCTAATGCCCACCTAATGTAACCATGGGTCCAAGTGTGTTGTTTTGTTAAACAATTTTTTTTTTTTTTTGATGGCAATATATTGTTTTAATTGGTTACATGTTTGGGTTTATAGCTGTATATGTCTATCAATGATTTCTTGGTTATTTTTGATTGGTTTTGCTGCTATGGTCTTTTTATGTATTTCTTACGCTAACATTATGAGTTTTGTTGGTGGGGTTGTTTTTTGTGTCATATGATTGATATTATAAGATATGGTTTCCATGAAAACTATATATTTCGTTATTGGGTCAAGGTCCATTTGAGTTAGTTTGTTTATTGCTATGTATATCTCTGAGAAAAAAACCTGTGTATTGATTGGCAGTAGAATTATTATGATTTTCTGTAGGTAGTATTTTTTGTTGTAGTTTGTATCTAAATTTATTTTTATTATTTGCACTGCATGATCTGAGAATTGTGTGGGGGATAGACTCATTTCTATTGTTTGATGTAGAATTGGGGTAATACCCTATTTGTTCACATACTTTTGTACTGCAACTATATTCTCAGTTTGATTATTCAGGCTAAAAGTTGCTGAATGTTTTCTTTTAAACACTGGATGTAAATATTAATAGAGTTAACTAATGTAGATGAAATTAAAGCAGAAGTTACTTTAAACTCTCAGTGAGCTATCTGTAAACTAATCCAAATATATCAATAAACTAGAAAAAAATACAGAATGAGTCCACCCGTACTTTAACTTATATTGTATATAAGCATTCAATTTATTGATGTGTTATAACACAGAGCATGAATTCTAGATAGTAACACAATCTCAGTACAACCATAGGCTATTCTGAATCAGAGGGAAAGGCCATGCATTGTATATATAGCAAGCCCTGAAAAATAAATGAAACAACAGTGGTTTCAGAATGACTTATGATTGTACTGATATTGTGTTAATATCTAGAATTTACACTACATTGCAACATGACCATAAATTGAATGCTTATTTATGATCCAAGCTAAAAGCACAGGTGGGCTCATTCTGTACTTTTTTGTTTATTGATGGATTTGTATTAGCTTGTATAGCTCATCAGAGTTTTACAGTAACTCCAGCTTCAAACTCTAGATGAAACTTTGAAATATTCTGTCAAACATCTTTTGAATTGACAAAAAATATAGCATAGTCATCAACATCATGTAAATGTTGGATCTAAGAAATTGTTTTTCTTTTTATCAATTTAAATTAAAATTCATTATTAACTTTATCTTTTCTTGATATCTGCTTTATGAAATCACTTATAAACTGCTCCAAAGACAAATATCATAAAAATGGAAAGTAAAGTTGGTACAATATATATCATTGGTCATGACTTTTTTTTTTTTAAATTTTTAAATCTGTTCCTTCACTGGTAATAATGCCACAGATATTCTAAGTTACCTGAATCATTTGTTTCACCAAATCAATAAAAGATTATTGTTCACAACACTTTTTTTGCAATTGTCTAGTGATAAAATACACATTCTCTGAAATCTTACCGGGTCATTGATAAGAAGGAACCTATTCAATGAAATCTTTGACAGTACTTTTCTGTAATAAGTAACAATGATATTTAACAATAATTACTGTGATAATTTTTAATCCATTCATTATTAGAAATTAGAACAGAAGAAACGGTACTATTTCTTTGGTCCATATATTCATAAATTTATTTTGTAGTAATTTTAAAGCTAATTAGTAATTAGGTTTAAAGCTGACTTCTTCATGGATTCTATCTGAATTCACCATCTTTTCTTTTATAACATTCCAAAAGAACAGTTCTCATCAAACTTCATATATCTATACAAATTTAAATTATTGAACAGAAAGGATAATCATTTGAATTCTTTTATCATTATTTATAAGTTAATTACCATCTGTTCAAAATATCATTAATATCATTAAAAGAATGCTTTCATATCATCAAAAAAGATCTAGCTCTTTTGCAGTTTTAGTCAAGCAATCAGTCTTAAGATTTTTACCAGTCCCTGAATTTCTCCTTTAAAACCCCTACATACAATTATATATTATATAATTTACATTTAGACAGCAATATGAACTTTAGAAAAAATAAAATTGAAATTATTATTATTTTTATTTATGATCATTAGCTTTATGTTTAAGCAATATGTTAATAATATGTTTAATTTATTCATATTTGAACATATTTATAGTTGTATGCTATTGAAGTTGATATGATAGAGATTTGTTTTCATGAAAGACGTTCTATATTTTTTCTTTTTAATTTAAAAAAAATAAATAAATATTTTTATTATAAAGTTTAAAGAAAAAAGTATTATACAAAAGAGCTGGGAGCAGCTAAGTTATGATCTGTTACTGTTTGAAGGGTGAGTTTGCAGACCACCATGTGTGTTGTTGGTTAATAACAAAAGATAATTTATTAAAGAAATATGATTCATAGATATTTGGTAAGAGCAGATCTTACCTGAAGCAAAGGTAGCTTGGAATTAACAAGCTTCAAAAAGTTACACTATCTTATGGAAATAAATTCTTGCCTACAAAGTTTTATATCAAGATCACAGAGTTCAAAATGTCATTTAGTTGTCTAAAGGTTTTCTTTCAAAATGATCAGTTTTAATTATTATTGGAATCATGCCACTATAAATATTGCTGATATTCTTGCTTTCAGGTGTCTTGAAATTAAAGAATTTTCTGAATAGTGTCAAGTTATCCTATTTTATAAAGTTTATTAATCTTTTGAAGATATAGCATTACTTACACACATACAAGTCTTGTATATGTAATTAGGAAATTCAAGGTTGAGAATTGTGTTAATTATTTGATCTGAATAGTTAAATATGTCATCTTAGAAAACATTTGTAGGGAGAATTGAAGCCAACAAAAATTATTAATAAAAAATAAAATAATGCAGTTTTGAAAAAAATAGTAAAGTATCAATGTTTTAAAAATATTTTTTCAAACTATATGGAGAGTCTAAACTAAATATAATTTTTATATAAATAAAACCACATATGATACCTCTAACTTCAAAAATATTGATTTTTAAAAAAAAAAAAATATTGATGTTTAATACGAAAAATTTAAAAATTCTACCATGTGTTGCATTTTTTAGGGTTTGCTTCTCTGTTTTAGATATATACAAAAATGTTGATAAATGAAATAAATTGAGATACTGCAAAATCTCTAGCGCTTGTTATAACCCAATCAGATGCCATAATAGCTGTCCAAACGAAATCCAAACCTAAACACACAACAAAGATTTTACGAGAAAAGGGCGGCCACTCTTTTCTCTACTTTTCTTTCTATATATCTAAGCCAGTCGTAAGTATTTAGGTTTGAAAGCTTGAAGCTTTACATATCTTCACAATTAACTTACTGAGTCTAAATCATAAACGTACAACGCGAAATCCTCTGATTTACTACATAGTAGTTTTTAGAATACATAACAAGCAGTAAAGTATGTAAATAATATTTTGATTTGCGAAGCGCAGATAGTTGAAAACTGAAATAAATTGAGATACTGCAAAATCTCTAGCGCTCGTTATAACACTTACCTGACAGCCAATCAGATGCCATAATAGCTGTCCAAACGAAATCCAAACCTAAACACACAACAAAGATTTTACGAGAAAAGGGCAGCCACCCTTTTCTCTACTTTTTTTTCTATATATCTAAGCCAGTCATAAGTATTTAGGTTTGAAAGCTATTATGGCATCTGATTGGGTATCAGATAAGTGTTATAACGAGCACTAGAGATTTTGCAGTATCTCAATTTATTTCAGTTTTCAACTGTCTGTGCTTCGCAAATTAAAATATTAAAAATGTTGATACTAATTACAATAAATATAGGAGAACTATTGTACTTTGTTTTATGTTGTGCATCATTCTTTTGACAAAATGTCAGTGATGTTTGCAGTTAGACAAGACTTATGCTAAAGTATGTAATGTTAAATTAACATAGTTTGTAATATTAAATCTTAATAAAGCAACTAGTGAATTTATTTCTTGATTGGATTCTCTCAGATTTTTTTATAATGTTGTCTTAAAAAAATCTATATTCTTCATTAAAAAAATGTATTACATACTAATTTCTCAGAAATTTCTCAAATATTATTTTATCGGATGTCAATTTTAGAAATAGATTCAGTAATTCCAACAAATTTGCTGATTATGAAAATAATATGTATTTTAAAAAATGTTTTATCTAGATTTTACAGACAACTTTCAAAAACCAATCATTGCAACTAAGGCCCATCATCATCATCATCGACATCATTAATAAGAGTACGTAGATAATGTGGCATTGGATTTTAAATCTTAGGATAATTGAAAATTTAAATTATTAGCTTAAACATAATGAATGACAATACTTTATACCTCAAAAAACAACAACTAGTTTTTCTTATTGCAAACTGTAATATATTGAGTGTTCATGCACATATAATTTGGAGATTAAGAAGAAAAAGCGAAATGCTGATTTTTAATCATTATTATTTTAGGAAGATGATATATTGTTAAATTAAAAATTATTAAGAGAAATCTGTTAGTGTATATTGTTAAAAACATTGGGTTCTATATAAATATTTAGCTTTGATGGATTTTCATATTGTGTGAGTAAAACTTATAAATTATCTAATATTTTATTTTGAACCTTACAAAATATTTTTAAGAATCAGATATAAATTAATGAAAGCTTGAATTCTTAAAGTTTAAAGCACTTGTGATAGGTTATGCCAAGAATTGTTTTCCATTGGATATATAGTTCAGTTAGTTTTTATCATTTTATATGTAAGATTTTGATATGAAGGAATTGTTAAAATATGAAAAATAATGTTTGAAAGGGGTTATATGTGCTCTTAAAGTTTCTCCAATTTTGCCTAGCTTTTTTAATCCATAGTTTCTCTTCTCCACATTCTCTAGTAAACTTTTTTATCTTTCCTTCTTATATGTTGTTAAATGGAAAACCTTTTGCTATTTTTTTTGTGATCACTTGCTTATCTATTGTCATTTCTTCAAGGCACAAGGATGGCTGACATCCATTTCATTCTTTTAATCAATAATATTAGTAATATTTCTTCATTTTCTCACACATATATTTTATTTTTGATTCGTATTTGTTATACCTAACATAATTTCTTCATACTTTGTTATATGGTCTGAAGTATCTGTATTAGACTTATATTTAATGCCAAAGTCCCCGATCCATTATTTAGCTGTTTTTAATATTCAATATATATATATTTTTATAAATCTATCAAATTTTGCTTTATAATTTTTAGAATAGTTCAAAAATATTATAATATAATGTGGACAGTGACAAGCAATGCCATTGTGCAACTTGTGTCAGAAGGCATGGCTATTTTTTTTTTTTGTTAATATTACAGTCAAATTTATTAACTTTTATTTTCAAAAATAAAACATATACTTCAATTTTTTAAAAATATAACATATACATGCATTTTTTTCGTTTTAACAAATTTTATACAATTATTATGATTTTTTTTAATTTTAAATAATGTTTTTTTGTAAATAGCTGACTTAAAAAATAGAAAAATAACAAAGTAATTTGGCTAATTTGCCATTTTTGGAAAATATCAAAGATCTTAAAAATCTAGACTGGTTATAAAACAATTGGAAATTGCAGGAATATTGTCATTTCATAAAAGCATTTGAGGTCTTTTTGATTTTTATGATTTATTTGAGCCTCAAATACTTTTATTTTTTGACAATATTCCTGTAATTTTCAATTGATTTATAACAAGTCTATATTCTTAAGATATGATATTTTCCAAGAGTGACAAATTAACCGAGAAGCAGATTATTTTCTTGTTTCTACCTTTTAGTTGGCTATTTACATAAAAACATTATTTAAAAACATTTTTTTTTTTTACATATATGATTTTTACTTTTTAGTTACATTTACATATTCGAAAAAATGGTTAAAACTACAAAAAAATCTGACAAAAATTATAATTTAATAATAAGATGAGAGAATAAAGAATACACCCTCTAAACAAATAAATTCTAAATTTAAACATCATATGATTATAAACTACATAAAAATATTTATGTATTGGCTTTTTAATTGATTTAATTAATTTGGTATGAGTTAAATCAATATTAACAAAATTTTATTCTACAAATGTAATATTTTTATTGGTTTATTAAGGAGTTTTCGTAGGAAGCATAAGGATGTGAGTTAGAGTTCTAAATGAGAATGGATTTTTTTCATTAAAAATTCAGAAATGTGTATATATAGAGAGAAATATAGATAGGGAAAGTTAATATAAAAACATTTAAAATGATCAGAAATATTTAATAAACTAATCTTTTTTTTTTTTATTCCAAAAATTTTCTCAAAGTAATCACACAAATACTGTGAAAACCCGATTACAAACAAACAAAAACATCAAAGCTTTGGAAGTTATATTTTTTTTCATAAACAAAAGAGTAAAGTCATTTGAATATTTCAGATTGTCTGGAAAATAATGACCACTTCAGATTTTTTTTGGAATTAATAAATCAATATTTTTTAGAAGGATAGAAAAATGATTTAAAGTGAAAAAATTATCACATTATTTCTAATATAAAGAAGCTGCAATAATAATCAGAACTATTTAATAAGAGAATTAATTAAAAAATAACCCTTAAGATGTCTGTACTATATAAATATATTTTTTCAAAGGAGCTATCTGATAGTAAGATTCTGCCTACAATATTGGATTGAGTTATCTGATAGTAAGATTCTGTTTACAATATTGGGTTGGGTAATTTCTAGTTTTCTCTATTATACAATAGTACTTACAAGAACTTTCAAGCATATTCATTATTTTGATAGATTTCAAAATGAAAACATATTGCATAGTTTGGTTATATATTTACAATTATTTTTCACAAAATATTTGTTTAATATTTATTTTTCTAGAAAAAATTTCTGATTAGAAACAGATATTCATCAAAATATTTATTTTTTGGTGTTCAAGGAGAAATCAATAGTTGGCTATATGAGAATGAATCTATATTGACTGTAGTTGATTTTTTTGGTCATTTTTAAAAAAAATTATAAATAGAATTTTAAATAAAATTTTATTAGCTTTTAGTAATCTAAACATTAATTTATTTAAGTGGTACAAAGTGAATTGAAGCAATTTCTAATTTTTTAAATTTTAGAATTTTTATTAGACTTGTAACTATTCAATAAGAAAAAAATGTATTGTTCTTATTAATCTTATTACATATTTTGCTTTAATATTCTTTTTCTATATTTGCAAAGTTGCAATAATATTTTTAAGAATAATTTCATTTGTAAACATGTATTTTTAATAAAAAATCCAAAATTTTTGAAAATATAATAAAGAATAAAGATAAATTTGATCACATAAAAATTTGGAGTATTTCTTATATTGTTGCTAGGGGATTCTCAAAAAAATTTAATTAACTGAAGGATTAAACTTCAAAATAAGTTGTACAAAACTGAAATGAAAAATTTTAGTGAGTTGGAATCATCTCTCCAAATACTCTTGGCATTATTAATCTTCTTAGTATCATTTCATAGTCTAATAACTTCTGCTTCATTTTGATAAATATTCTTTAGACTTCACAGTATTGTAAATCTTTGTGTTGAAGATCCAAAGCTTTAATCACTGCTAAAATACTTATAGAATTAAATTGTATTTTTATAATTTACAAATCCAGTGCAAAATGACAGTTCATATATATTCTTATCTTTTCTAAAACTTCTCTTAATACTCATATGTGATTTACTGTGTCATAACATTTTTAAAAGTAGCTTATTTTTTTACTTGTCTTGAATCCAATATCACCTGAAATCAATTCATAATAATCTTAATAAAGATTTTATGTGGAATATATAGAAAACTGTTAGGTATGTAATTTTTAATATCTTCCTTTTTATCCTTTTAAAATATCAAAATCACTTTTACATTTTGTTAATTAGTTGGTATATCTTAATTTGATAATGTTACAAAAATAAGACCATTTCTTTTTCTTTATTCTAATGCCATTTATTGCTAACTTGAGTTGTTGCTATTGTTGTTATTGTTACTATTATTATTCTCCTCCTGCTTTTTTTTTATTATTCTTATTGTTAGTAGTAGTATTTCTATCACTGAAATCAGTAATCATCCAGGGATGACAACTTAGTCAGACTGTGAGGCGGGCCATTTTTAGACCACATTTTCTAGGTCCTTCCACTTATGTGGTAGGCAGGGGGAGTCTTAATATGACTGGTTAAACATAAGGCTGTGCCAGCCAAAACTACTGTTTCACTTAAATCCAATTTCAAACTGATTCATTAATAATTGTACTGCTTCAAGCATAGATCACAGCTAATGCTGCCAGCTTACTAAGCATGTCTCTGTCATTGCTTTCTTAATTCTTTAGGACTTGAGCTAAAAAAAGAGGGGGATTATTGGACAGAAATACTGTGAGTATAATTAAAGAATGGAAACATTGTACAAACACACAGACCCACTGTCACAGTTGTTATAAGGAAATATCCAATGGCATGAGAGTTTCAAGACAACTGGGTCCTGCTGTAATTTAAGTGACTGAAGAAGGGAAAAAGGCAGGACTGCTTGTATCGGAAGCAGTACCTAGCTTTTGATGAGCCACCATCCTATTCTACAAGATAGTAGGAGCTCTTAGTTGGGGCACTGTTTATTTCATATTCACAATTGGCCTTTATATCTAAAGGTAGTTCTAATTTTACTACATGTGGAGTCTATCGATAGCCTAAGCACACAATCAAAATACCCATTAAAAATTTATTATGCAAATAATATTTATGAATAAACAATATATATATTTATATATGTAATCAAATAATACTCTGAAAATAATCATCTGTATATAAAAAGGATTTATAGTATTAATATTGGCAAATTAAAGAATAAACATCATCCTAATATATATTTTATTTATATGTTTGCAGATACAAATTATATATAATATCTTGAAGATAGTCCATTATAGACTTGTTTTCATGATTATTCACAACAATCTTATTACCTTTTTGCCTTGTTTTCATTTTGGATAAGAATCTCCATGATGTTGAAGTTTTTCATTTATCTTGAATACAATCATAAATGATTGCTTCATCATATTCTATTATATTCTTTACCATGCTCAGTGATATTTTAGATGAATGGAATTTGTCAGTGAAATGTATGCAAAATGTTGGAGGGAATGATGACAGAGAGCATATCACTGAATCAATTCATGATTATCTTCAAACTCTTCCTCAAAGCCAAACATTAAAACCATACTGCTAGATTCATTTAGTAAATGTGATAACAGAATATTAAATGTGAAATCACATATGTCAACAGGCAGCATTATATCTTTTCAAATGGAATAAAAATTAGATATTGAAGCAACAATGTATATTGTTTATTAGGCTATAACATGCAGCTAGTCAACAGATTTTATTGGATTAGGGAGCTCAGATTGAGTCACAATATTATTTCTAGTTATATGTAATTAATATATATTGTATCTCAATCAATTTCATTTTTTTAAAAGCAAAGTAAGTTATGTTCTGAAACAGTTATTTATAATTTTTTTCTTTTTATTTGTTATTAATATATACATCAAGAGAAATATGAGATATATGTCCTCATTCTCTTATTGCATTTACAATATAGCAGATAAAAATAAATTGTTCCTTATTTCTGAAACTAAAGTTATTGCCAAAATAGTGATTAGTGATGAAACACAGAAGATAGTAAGTCATTGAATTATGTTTTAGACTGCCATTCGTAGTTCTCTTTTGACTACTATAACTGTAGAACATTTTCACTTGAAAATAGATTGCATGAATCAAAATAATTGTCTAAATAGGATATTGTTAGATAGTGAAATTTGAAGAAAAATGGATATGTACATTGCTATAAGTTATTGTGAAATGGAAATAAACATATTATTATAAAGGCACAGATATAAGAAGCAGGAATGAAATAAAATTTATTGTAAATAAAAAATTAAAAGTAACCTTATGTAGATTCATGATATACAAGACAGATTGACAAGATTAGTTATTCATTTTAATGGAAAATACTAAATAATCTACATAAGGTTACTTTTAATTTTTTATTTATAATTCATTTTAATGGAAAATTTTAAATATAGATAATTCATAAATTAAGCTGAATAGATTCAGAATAGATTGTTGTTCTGTTGAAGAAGTAGATTTTTGCATTTTGATTGGACCAAATATTTTAAAAGTGTCACAGAAATTTTTAATATTAGAACTGGAAAAACAGTTGAAAGGTAATTTTGATATGGGTGAATTTTAATATGGAGGCAGAAATAAATGAGGCCATAAACTTATGAAATTTTTAGAAAAAACTATATACCATGTTTCTCCGAAAATAAGACCAGGTCTTATAAAGATGAATTTTTATACCAGACTGAATTAAGTACATTGATATATGAAAAGTAAAATTGTATTTGCAAGTTTATTAAAATGATTAGTTATGAGTCTGTCTGCCAAATAATTCTGAGTAATATTTATTCAAGTACAAAAATCTACATTTATATTTATTATACATTTATTGCTTTATAATTTAATATGTCCATCATGTATTTCAACCCAAGAATATAAATCTATCTGTGAAACACAATCTTAACTAGAACTTATATTTGGAATAGGGCTTATATTATCAGTATCCTGAAAATTATGCTAGGGCTTATTTTCTGGTTAAGTCTTATTTTCAGGGAAACATGGCATTATGAAATTCTTTTTTTTTTTGAGACAAATCCAAAATGGACATGGAAGCATCAAAATGAGAATAGAGGAAAGTTGGATTAGATTTTGGACAAATATAAAATTTGAATTTCAAAAAAAGATATAAATGCAATATAAGTCTAAAGTGATAAAATTTAATAAAAAAGCCAATATCAATATTTGATATTACTAATCTTTAAAATTTTCCAATTGATTTAAATTAAAACTTGCAAATTATGAATTACCTGTAGTGTTTAGTGTAATGGTAGAAAATCATTTTCTGAAATGGAAGGTCCTTAAATCGATTCCAATTCTGGCACATCTGGCACTCAAAATTCTTATGAACTTTTATTGATAAAGCCATTCAATTATTTATTTTAATAATAAGAACAGGTACACAGAAGGAACAGAAAAGTAACAATTTACTAGTAAATTTTGAGCCTAGACAAGGCAATCTAAGAAAAAAAAAAGAAGAAATATGAAAATATTTAAAAATGACCATTTAGTAGAACCAAATATGTGGAATTTTGTAAAATGATAGGAAAATTTCATGATCACAGAAGAATGTAAAATTGTTAAATGGCAAATAAAGCTGTAGAAAGGAATAATATCATTAAAAAAGGATGGCATCATGGAATATATTCAAAGAACTATATAATAATAAAGAACAAGAAAACAAATTGGCTGTTTCTTAATGGTAACTTCTCTTGAAATTCCAAGTATTTTAAATGTAGAGGTAAGTGATATAAATAAATCTATGAATAATAGAGTTACTCTAAGAAATGGTGGAATCATTATTGATAGTTTAAAAGAAACAATGTCGGAAATAGAAATTATTGATGAAGTTGTATATCAAATGTCTAATTGATTTAGATATTGATATTTAAGAAAAATCAAAAAAGTAAATATTTGAAATTAGACTTATTAATTAAGATCTTTATTAATATTATTTGGTAATTCACGAAATATAGTCACAGAAAAGGTAGTTTTTTAATATTCAGCTTTATTATTCCTAACATGTTTTTAATATATTCAATATATCATATTCATGGGATTACAAGTTCTTTATATAAGTATTTAATTATTATCTAAAGCTATTCTATGTATTCAAATTTAAATTCAAATTTAGATAGCCAATTTCTCTGATATGTGTATGCTTACTTCTTTTCTGTTAACAGAAAAATGATTATAGCTATTGCACCTGTTTCTTTGACTTGCTACCTTCTGTTCTCTCTTTCTCTGTGTTAGTTCAAATCTGTGGACATTTTTTGTTAGTCATCTGTAAATATTGATGTGTGTTCTTTGTCTCTGAAGGCTCTTATATAAATATCTGTGTTGGGCGAGTTTTGTTGGCAGGTTGGCCCTTGACACCCCATAATATGAAGCATTGTAGGCTGGTTGCAGTTAATTTTATAAACCACTTGATGTACTGATTCGTTTAATAAAGCGTCTTTAGAGTTTTTGAGTAATCATTTAAATGACGGAGAAGTTAGAAAACCTACAGTAAATTTGTATTTACATATATTTTTAATTTATGTGTAATTTTTGGAATATAAGGTATTCATTTTTTAGGTTTTTCTTGTTGGATGAGGCAAGGATTTTTTTATTTTGTTATAGAATCTATTTATGGTGTTTATGATTTTATGATGAATATATCCCAGTTTTTGAAGGTCATTTGTGTACTCTTCAATATTCAAACTTGCATTGTGTCTTACCATTTAAAAACATTTCAATCCTGCTTATTTATGTACACACATATCGGGGTTCTTGATTTAAAATATATTGCTCCTCTTATATTTAGGGTCTTGAGCAATATTGTACACTTTGTATATACAAATCCAAATACTTTATTCCTCTACTATTATCTTCTTTCACCAAGGTCTATGATTGTGTTGATGCCTAAGCCTATCGTATATTTCAAAAATTGCACATAAACTAAAAAAATATATGTAAATACTGATTTAATATAAACTTCTGAATCTCTCCACTTAATCAATTAGTCAACAACTCTAAAGCTACTAGCAAATGAATCATCACATCAAGTGGTTTATAGAATTAACTGCAGTCAAACAGCTTACAATGCTACATATTATGGTGAGTCAAGGGCCAATCTGTCAATGTGATTTGTCCAACATAGATATTCATATAATAGAATCTTCAGAGACAAACAACACATGTCAATATTTATAGATCATGAGCAGAAAACTGGCCATTGATTTGAGCTAATAAAAACAGAAATAGTGTATATACACACACGGAGAAAGAGAGAGAGGGAGGGAGGGAGAGGGAGGGAGGGAGGGAGGGAGAGGGAGGGAAGGAGGGAGGAGGGAGGGGGAGAGAGAGTGTGTGTGTGTGTGGGGCAGAAAGTGGAAAGTCAATGAAATGTGCAATAACTAGTGATCATTTTTCTATTAACAGAAAAGAAGCAAGCATGCCCATATCAAAGAAATGGTGTATTTGATTAAATCTAAATTTGAATATGTTGAATATTTTATTACATAATAATTAAAACAATGATATAAAGAACTTGCAATCATACCATACCATTAGATGCCATGAATATGATACATTGAATATATTGAAAGCATCCTAGGCAGTAATAAAGCTTAATATTAAAAAAAACTATTTTCTGTGAATATATTTGATTAATTACCAGATATTACATTGACTCAGAAAAGAATAAAATTACTAATAGTTGACTAATATTAATATTTATTGTTTTTAGAGAATGTTTTGTTTGGGCAAACTACTAGGACAAGTATGTTTCAGCACAGTAAATCATGTAAAGTACTAAGTGCATGGATTACTATTTTATGTCAGATTTGTAGAATATGAAAATTTATATTATAACAGTAGCCGGGTTCAAACCCTGTTATAAGGGAATTAAATATCACCCAACAATTGCCCTTGATATGCATAATTCTTTAAATTGGCTTCAATATGTTTAAATATGATATATGAGGAGCGATGTATATATATATGTAAGGGAGATAGATGTTGAAATCTTTTTTCTTATAAAAAAAAAGAAAGAGAGGAAAAGATATAATTATTTGTTTCAGAATATTTTTAAAAATATATTAAAAAAATTGAGAAATACAGTTATAAGCAAATATATAGTTTTTTTTTTTTTTAATTGTTTCAAATGTACATTTTTTTTGTGATCATATCTTACATTAATGAGGGTAATGAAAGAACTTTGCTGTATATACCTCTAGGCAATTCTTTGTTATTTCATATATGACTTAATCACTTAAAATTCTGAGAAAACTAATGTATGGTGAACAAAATTACCAAAATATCAAAAAAAAAAAAAAATGTTAAAAGCATTCCAGAGATAGAAATACTGATAAACTGTTTTTTTAGAGAAATCAAAAGAAAAGAAAAAGAGATTGTTTTTTTTAATTGGAACGTCAGAGCAGGAGAGAACGAGACATTTTGGAAAAGTGATATTAATATATATATATTTTGATATAATAATTCGGATGGCGTTTTTTGGGTTATAAGGGACGTTGAAGTTATCTGAATTAACTGACTTGCGGAAGAAATATGGGTAATTATTTGGAATCAACTTATCAAATGCCGACATTCATAATGTTGGGGTAAAGCCAGATACATGTACAGAGCTGTCGCTACTTACCACCGGCCAGTACGAGAAATCTAAGAGCCTCACTGAGATGCTACATAAAATAACAGAGTTAAAGGAAAAGGATTGAATCTAATATGACAAACAAGGTTCCATTGAATTTACTAATTGATGTCATCATTATTTTTTTATTCCCCTTCCAATTAATATTAAAAAATGGACACTAGTACCGGACTTCGCCATTAGCAGATACTTTTCTTCAATAAAATAAAACCTCAATTTCTTATGGATCATGAACTCAGAATTACCTAAACTTACATAAACAAATTTATCATTATTAAAACCCGGGTTCCACAAGGTAATATGATTTCCTTTATATTATATAAACTTAAAATTTGCCTATCATTACCCTCTGAATGATATTAGTAATTGTATCTGTAGCATATAACTGTATATATATATTTTATTTTTATCCTACTCAACATTTATATGTTATTTAGTAAAAAAAAAAATGTTGTTGTTTTGTTATATTTTGATATGAGAATTACATTTTTTCCTTTGTTTTATGAATATCTGTTTTAAAAAAATTAATATGAATAAAATTAGAATAAAAGTATATGCTTACATTGAAACTGAAATTACCTATAGATTTATTGTTTATGTTTGCCTATTTCTATACCTGCCAAAATATATCGCACAACTATTCAAATATGTCTGATATGAATAGGGCACGTATGTATTACATAGGTTTTAAACTCAAATCTTAAGTTTAAGAAAGAAATTTGAGCAATTAACTAATGGAATAAAGGTTTAAAGATAGGGAATTCAGTACAGCTAATTGCAAATATGTGAGCAGGTTTAAGAGATATCGAAAGAGAAAAAGAGAGAGTTCAAATATGCGGATTTCTCCTTATTCCTTCTTTCCTCCAATAGGCTAGCTAGGGTCAGGCACCTCATGAGAGATAGTATAAGTAGGATGATTAAGAGTTATAGGGAAAGTATAATTCTCACTAAACTGGTGAGATTGGCGCTTGAGATCAGTTACCATCTGACGCTCATAAATATACTTTTTTGGTAAAACTTTATTTATATATCTTACTAAAGAGATAATGGCCACTGGGGAAACTTTCAACTTAAATCTTTAGATAACATCTATGCAACATCTTGAAATTTCATTTAGAACTCCCCTCCCAAAAAAAAACAATTGATTCGTATTCGAATTCAATTCAGTAGACTGTGGTCAACTACTATCTGCAGGTGTTATGGGGACTATACAGCCATAGTATTGTATTCATTATCCTGTGTTGTCCACTTATCCATTGCAAAGATCTACTTTTAACAAGCATTATACTTGATATATGGGGTTGACTGTTAAAATGGCTCCCCAATGAATGGGGCTATGAAAGTAGGAGAATGGCAGGTTGATAAGAAAAAAATTATTTTAATCATTTTGTCTAGTTAATAGTGCATTGAAGAATTAAGCACCAGATAGGGGAGAAAATTAGGAGGATTAGAGGTTCAACAGTAGAGCAGGTGACTGTCAGCATAGTAGTTGTGAGCTGGGGTGATGAGCCTGGCACATTGTATAGAGAAAAGTAAAAAGAAAGGTAAATTGTGTTATTATTTCACTCAGAATGTTATATAGAGAGATGTAAAAAAAAGAAAAGAAATAAATGTCTTATTATTTCACTCAGAAATTAAAGTTTGTTTTCTTAAAGATATAAAACATAAGAATAGAAGTAGAAACCCATTCAGGAGAAGGAAAGGAAAACAAAATAGACTAGGGCAGCAGAGATAAAGCAAGAGAGACAGACATGATGATATAAAAATTACAGGAAATAGAGGGGATGGAAATAAAGGTATTCAGAGGACAGGAGGGAGAGAAGCGGAGAGAACATATCAGCAGTTTACAAAAATACTTTAGGAGATATGGGATGCCAGAGGAATGCAAAATAATCATAGCACAGATCCACCTTCAAGGATATGCCAAAACATGGTGGGATTCAATGTTACATAAACACCAAGTATTCCAGGAGTATGAAACTGCCTTGATGACATTTTGGACAGCAGGAGAATATTAAACTGCAAATCATCAGTCAGAAGTTTCTGGACAATGGTAAGGAAAGTTATGTACAGTTTTTCAGATGACAAGTGGCCACATTAAAGGCATTAGAAAGGTGCCAACTGTCTGAAAATCAGATAATAAGAACAGTATGCCAAAATTTGCCATTGGAAATAAGATGCTTGGTAGGTCAGCTAAAGAAACAACAAAATATTCAGTCAAATGGAGATAGATGAACAAATGCAGGGGGTTGAATACAGTCTATGTACAAATGTCAAACAGATATGGCAGAGGAATTTGGGAAAGAATTGGTCCAGCAGGGAAAAATGAAACACTTGGGGATTTTTGGTGTGTTCATGGGAAGATAGGGTCCCATGCTATGCTGAACAGGGATGCCCAAAGATTAGTATTAAGATTGATCAAATAGAAATAGAAACCCTCATAGATTCAGGTAGTCAAATTTCTGTGATATCCGAGATACTATATTATAAATTGGTGAGGAAACAAACTTACATAAGAACCTTTCCATTGAAGGCCACCAAGTAATGATGGCAAATAATAAGGCCAAGGTAGAACCCAAGCAGATATGGATGAACTTACAGATTAATGGGAAACCTTTCACTCATGTATTTCTTATTATGAAGGACCTGATACATGAGGCCATATTAGGGTCTAATTTCATACACAAATATAGATGTGTTCTGGACTACGAAAGGGAATGAGTCACTTAAGAAGGAAAAATAATTAAATTTCTGGGCCAGACCTATACCATTCAATAGGGGTCATAAATGTCGAGGAAGATCTAATGGACAAGGTTATAGCAGAAAAGATTCAGCAGGCAAAGATGGCCAATAGGAAGAGGAGTATGCACTGCAGAAAGTATTGGAAGAGTATGGCAGCATTTGTCAGATGTATCCGGTGTAGTTTAAGGTTTGAACAACAGATCAAAATAAATCAGGATCAGCCTTTCCAGTCTAGGTCATACCCAGTTTCACATCAATACTGGGATGATGTTAAGCAACAAATCAACCAAATGATAGAGTGGGGAATTATTTTGCAGTGTTCCTCCCCATATTGTAACCAATTAGTGGTTGTAAAAAAATATGTTTGGTCAGACTGTGTTTGGATGCAAGGCAATTGAACCAAAGAACGATCCCAGATTATAATATTTCACCACCTATGCAGGAACTGTTAGGGAGGTTTAAGGAAAAAAATATTTTCAACTTTTGACTTGACCACCAGTTATTGGCAAATCCAACTCCATGATCAGAAATATACCACCTTTAGATAGTGATTGTTATTCTTATCAGTTTAATCATATGTCATTTGGTCTAATAAACAGTGGTATGGGGTTTTTGAGATGTTTAGACCAAGTGTTATTAGAAGAAGTTGAAAAGTTGGTCACAATGTATGTAGATGACATATTAGTGGCATCAGCGACCATAGAGGAACATTTTAAGGTTGTAAAGATATTTTTCAATGAATGCCTAAAGAAAGGGATTAAGGTTAGTTAAAAAAAACATGTTATGAAATGATGAAGTTATATTCTTAGGTCATGTGGTGGATATCCAAGGGCTCAAACCCCACCAGACAAGGTCCTAGCTATTCGAAAATTCCCTAAACCTAAGTCTTGGAAGCAAATTCGATTGTTCTTAGGCCTATACAATTTTTATAACAGGTTCTATGAGGGTTCATGGAACAGATGGTGGCTTTGGTCAGGCTGGTAACAAAGAATGTGCCCTGGAAATGGGCTCATGAACAAGAAAAAGCCTTTGAAGAGATAAACATGGTTTCGAGAAACAAGTCATGTTGGCTTTTCTTGATTTCAAAAACCTGTTCATCGTACAAATGGACAGCAGTGGGTATGGGCTGGGGGTCACACTATCCCAGATGCAGAATGATGATCATATAGGGGTATTGTACTTTATAAGTAGATTGCTTAAGGGACCTAAAATACATTATGCCACTACTGAAAAGGAAGCCCCCACTATTGTCTGGGCATTCCAAAAGTTCAGGACACTCTTGTTGGGATCAAAAGTTGTCATTACTGACCATAAAATCTTGGAGTTTTTAAATCACAGCTACTTGATCAATAGCTGGCTGATTCACTGGAGTTTATATCTCCAAGAATATGACTATACTATAGAATATTGCAAAGAGTCAGAGAACACTTTGCCTGACATATTGAGTCATAATCCTGCTAGATCCCAACCATGCCACTTGAATGGAGAGAACCTGGGTATAGCCAGTTTAAACGAGAGAATGAATGAAGCAGTGGAATAAGACCTGACCTAACTATCCCACCACCAATGGGAAGATGGACAACTGAAGACAATGATCGAGCAGCTAGAGGCAAATGAAACCACATACTTAAGATGGGTGGGAAGCATGGCAGTATGCTATCGAATGAGACAATCAATATTGCAATATAAAATTCAAGAGGGCCAAGAGGAGTGGAAACGTATCTTACTATGTCAGATGAGGGATGCTGTTATCATTCATGTACACCAACTCTATGGTCTTTATGGCACACCCAAAACTGAGCACTTGCTCCGAGACTGGTTTTATTGGCTCAGAATGCACACTAAAATTATGGTCATGTAAGCCATTGTGAAATATGACAAAAGGCAAAGCCAGCTAATAGCAGTTATGTAAGTTCTATGACTTCCATAATTCCAACAAAGCCCTGGGAAATGATGGCCTTGGATTATTATGGTCCATTGCCTGCCTTTAACAAGAAGTATCACATTGTGATATATGATCTATTTTCAAAATTCATAGCCGCATACCCGATACCCCAGGCAAACACTAGAAACACCATAAAGGTGCTAGAAAATAACCATTTTCCTAATGTGGGAAAACCCAAAGCTCTATTATCAGATCATGGTCCTCCATTTATATCAGGGGAATGGCACAGATGGCTACAACAACAGGGAATGAAGGATGTGTTGATGTCTCTGTAATCTGCAGTCAAACTCATGTGAGAGGATCATGTGAGAATTAGGTCGGCTATTTAGAACCTATCTTCCAATGAACCATCGAGGTTGGGTCAAGCAAGTTCTGCAGATCATTAATTATATGAATTGGTCTGTCAAGGAATTGACCGGGTTTGCCCCAATATGGCTGCATTTAGGAAAACATGTCCTCCGATTACTAAAACCCCCCTTGCCAGGAGTGAGAGTCCATGATAGATATAGAAGCCGATAGAGCTCAAGCTTATCAGACCCTTATGAAAAGAAGTCAAAATAGTAATATTAGGTCAGTGGGTACACATCACTGATTCCAAATAGGGGCAGAGTAATGGTGAGAACACCACATGTTAGTGACCCGGGGAAGTTTGTCTGCTATAAATTTTGTAATTTATATGAGGGCCCGGTTGCTATTGTATGGCACCAGGGAGACAATACATTTTGGGTAGACTCTGAATCGGAGATCAAAGGGTCATACAATGCTAGGGCTTTAAAGACCATACTATAACAATTTTTTTTTATTATTTTATTTATTTTAGCCTTCAAAATAAGTCAACTTCATTTTGAAGTCTTTCCAACAGGGGAGTATTGTAACAGTATCCAAATTCAAATCCTGTTACAAGGGAATTAAATAGCACTCACCAGCTGCCCTTGATATGCATAATTCTTTAAATTGCGCTTCAATATGTTTAAATATACGTGTGGAGCGACATATATATATATATAATGGAGATTGATGTTAAAATCTTTTTTCTTTTAAAAAAAAAGAGAGGAAAAGATATAATTATTTGTTTCAAAATATTTTTAAAAATATGTTATTAAAAAAATTGAGAAATACAGTTATATGCAAATATATATAGTTTTTTTTTTTTATTGTTTCAAATGCACAATTTTTTTTGATCATATCTTACATTAATGAGGGTAATGAAAGAACTTTGCTGTATATACCTCTAGGCAATTCTTTGTTATTTGATATATGGCTTAACAACTTAAAAATTCTGACAAAACTCGGTGAATGTACGGTTGACAATAATACCAAAATAGCAAAAAAAAAAAAACAAAAAGAAATGCTGATAAACTTTTTTTAGAGAAATCAAAAGAAAAGAAAAAGGGATTGTTTTTTTTAATTGAAATGTCAGATCAGGAGAGAACAGTAGACATTTTGGAAAAGTGATATTAATATATATATATATTTTGATATATTAATTCGGATGGCAAAGGCCGTTGAAATTATCTGAATTAACTGACTTGTGGAAGAAATGTGTTTTGAATCAACTTATCAAATGCCGACATTTGTAATGTTAGAGTAAAGCCAGATATGTGAAAGGCCATCATCACCCACTAGAAGTACGGAGCTGTCTCTACCTTCCACCTGCCAGTACAAGAAACCTAAGATAGCATAGAGGTAAAGGAAAAGGATCGAATCTAATATGATAAACAAGTTTTCATTGAAAGATTTACTAATTGATGTCATCATTATTTTTTTATTTTGCTTCCAATTAATATTACAAAATGGACACTAGTACTGGACTTCGCTAATAGCAGATAATTTTTTTCAATAAAATAAAACCTCAATTTCTTATGAATCGTGAACTCAGAATTACCTAAACTTACATAAACAAATTTATCATTATTAAAACCCAGGTTCCACAAGGTAATATGATTGCTTTTATATTACATAAACTTAGAATTTCATATCGTTACCTTATGACTGATTATTTACGGTTAACTGTATATATATTTTTATTTTTATCCCACTCAACATTTATATGTTATTTAGTAAAAAAAAATTTGTTGTTGTTTTGTTATATTTTGATATGAGAATTATATATTTTTTACTTTGTTTTATGAATATCTGTTTTAAAAAAATTAACCTTTAAACCGCTAATTATATTATTGGTTGTATGAGGTAAAAATCAAATCTTTTAATTGGCCAACTCACAAACTGAAGACAAAGCCTATTGTTAAAACATATTCGCCTATAATATTAAATTCAACTCAGATATGTTTATAAAAAGTATATTACTAATTTTTCAGGTTATGAAAGTGAACGAAAGTTCTTTCAAAAATAAATTGCTATTTATTTATTATAAAATATTCAATTTCGGCAAATTTAAAAGCGAACGTATAAACAAAAAAATGCTGACGTAAATGCTTTTTTTCAATTTTACGTTATGGAAAAGTAAAGATTTCTTTTTGCTAAATCTTAAATATTTTTACTAAAATCTTCAATATTTTTTGAAAATAATTTTGTTTTTTTAGTATACCCTGTGAAAATGATTTTAATTTCCTAGAATATACTTTTTTTAAACCTTAAATCACATTGGAAATGAAAATCTAAGCGTTTTTCTTTATTTTCTTTGATCAGGCGGTTTCTTTATTCTTTCCAGCCAATCAGAATGTCTTTTTCGGCTGAGAGCTGGCTGACATCCAATCACCGACAAGCTTCTTTCGTTGTTTAGCTTTAAATGCACCATCTTACATAACTTTTAAAAACCTAATCAATAACTGTCAAACGAATATATAATTCAGAAGAGGGCACCATCTTACATAACTTTTAAAAACCTAATCAATAACTGTCAAACGAATATCCTAGCATTAAAAATAACGGAATTAGAGTGATGTCAACTGTTGACGAGAGGCCTCGTAAGAGGCGGGAAAAGGGTTAATATGAATAAAATTAGAATAAAATTATATTCTTCCCTTGAAACTGAAATTACTTATATATTTATTGTTTATGTTTGCCTATTTTTTTACCTGCCAAAATATATTGCAAAACTAGTAAAATATGCCTGATATGAATAGGCACCTATGTATTACATAGGTTTTAAACTAAAACCTTAAATTTAAGAAAGAAATTTGAGTGATTAACTATATGTTATTTAGTAAAAAAAAAAATTTGTTGTTGTTTTGTTATATTATGAATATGAGAATTATATATATGTTTTCTTTGTTTTATGAATATCTGTTTCTAATAAATTAATACAAATAAAATTAGAATAAAATTATATGCTTACCTTGAAACTGAAATTATCTATAGATTTATCATTTATGTTTGCCTATTTCTTTACCTGCCTAAATATATTGCAAAAGTAGTCAAATACACCTGATATGAATAGGCACGTTTGAATTACATAGGTTTTAAACTTAAACCTTAAGTTTAAGAAAGAAATTTGAGCGACTAACTAATGGAATAAAGGTTTAAAGATAGGGAATTCAGTACAGCTAATTGCAAATCATATGTGAGCAGGTTTAAGACACACAGAAAGAGAGCATTCAAATATGTGGATTTCTCCATCTTTCTGTTCCTCTGATGGGTTTCCTCCCAACTCTGAGGGTGTGGTAGCTAGGGTCAGGCACCTCCTGAGAGATAGTATAAGTAGGGTTATTAAGAGTTATAGGGAAAGTAATTCTCATTGTACTGGTGAGATTGGTACTTGAGATCAGCTCATACATATACTTTTTGGTAAAAGTTTATTTATATATCTTATTAAAGAGATAATGGCTACCAGGGAAGCTTTTAACTTAAATCCTTAGATAAGATCTATGCAAGATCTTGGAAATATCATTTAGAAAATCCCCACAAAAAGTATAATTGATTCGTATTCGAATTCAATTCGGTAGACAGTGGTCAACTACTGTCTGCAGGTAGTATTGTATTCATTATCCTGTGTGGTCCACTTATCCATTTCAAAGATCTACTTTTAATAAGCATCATACTTGATATATGGGATTGACTGCTAAAATGGCTTTGCAACGAATGGGGCTATGAAAGTAAGAGAATGGCAGGTTGATAAGAAAATTTTTTTAAATTATTTTGTCTTGTCAATAGTGCATTGAAGAGTAAAGCACCAGATAGGGGAGAAAATTAGAGGGAGGATTAGATGTTTGACAGTAAGGCAGGTGACAGTCAGCATAGTACTTTGTGAGCTAAGGTGGTGAGCCTGACACATTGTATAGAGAAAATTAAAAAAAAAAGAAATAAATAAATTATGTTATTTTTTCACTCAGAAATAAAAGTTCGTTTTTTTAAAGATATAAAACATATAAGAATAGAAGTAGAAATAAAAGAAAACCCATTCAGGCGAAGGAAAGGAAAACAAAATAGACTAGGGCAGCAGAGATAAAGCAAAAGAGACAGGCATGATGATAGAAAAATTACATGAAATAGAGGGGATGGAAATAAAGGTATTCAGAGGACAGGAGAGAGGCTGAGAGAATATATCAGCATTTTACAAAAATACTTTAGGAGATTTGGGATGCCAGAGGAATGCAAAATAATTGTAGCATATATCCACCTTCAAGGGTATGCCAAAACATGGTGGGATTCGGTGTTACATCAACCCTAAACATTCCAGGAGTATGAAACCATCTTGATGACATTTTGACAGAAGAACAGCAGGAGAATATTAAACCACAAATCAGTCAGAAGTTTCCGGACAATGGTAAGAAAAGTTATGTACAATTTTTTAGATGACAAGTGGCCACCCTAAAGGCATTAGAAACATG
The DNA here is from genome assembly GCA_028023455.1 of Epiperipatus broadwayi. Lineage (NCBI taxonomy): Eukaryota > Metazoa > Onychophora > Udeonychophora > Euonychophora > Peripatidae > Epiperipatus > Epiperipatus broadwayi. Next base: position 6,764,700 of record JAQFVV010000056.1, on the reverse strand, counting down.
CCAACTGTCTGAAAATCAGATCATAAGAACAGTATGCTGAAATTATACTTGATATATGGGGTTGACTATTAAAATATGAATCGATTCAGTTGTTATTAAAGCTTTGAAATATTAAAACAGCCCCAGTTATTGCCAAATTCTGCATGGTGATGCTAAAATTAACATTGATAGTATAGTCCAAGATATTACTAAATTTTGCATGCCTACATTAAAATTAACATTGATAGGATTTATAGCAAGATGATTTCATATTTTCAAATCATTTATTTTTTGGTATTTTATAGATTAACATGGGAAGCTAAAGAAGTAATAAATAAATAAATGGAGATTATTTATTTTTTAAGTCATTCAGATTTTGTAATGGATATTAGTGTTTTACAAATAGTGTTTCAATACTACAAGAAATATTGTATAAGCTATTGGATGAATGCTAGGAATCAGCTAAATATATTAAATGCTACAGAGTGTAAAGGGATGCATAAAACTGGCCACTTATCTAGTCACTGCCAAACTGAGGGCAGAAATACTACACAAAACTGGATGTATATATGTAAGTGCTAATCCATCACTCATTATAAAAATATTATGCTGGGAAGCTGATAAATGCTGATTATCAATGCTCTGGCCATATAGTATTATTAGTAGACAGGCCAACTATAAACTTAATTTTTAATTAAAAAATAACATGCAGTTAGTGGACTTTAAAGGTGATATATTTGTGCCATCCAGACTTATCATCTGGATATCCAGGCATGAAAATAAACACCTACACCCATATAGCTAACTGTTGTGTCCTAATCTAGTTCAGGAAGTAAGAACTCTATAAACTGTTACTGTGAGCAAGAGATAAATAATTATAACAGCTTATTGAAATAAATTTTAAAACAACTTTACTAGGATAATTTGAAAACAATCTCTAATCCTAAATTGTATTGAAATCAAGTCACACATTGCCAGTTCATAAAACAGATAGTTGGAGGAGTAAAGACATTAACACTAGAACATTATTTATAACAGTTATTTAGTAAACTGATTAACAAGAAATAAAAATTAAAAAAAAAACCATGATAATATGATAATTTAAATTTATACATTTTATCAAAAATATGGTTTTATATTAAAAAAAACCTATTTGATTTTCATTTATTAATTGAATTAACTTCTATCATTAAGTTCTTGTATTCAATAAATAAAATTGAAAAATGACTTTAATTACTTAAAAAAACAATAATTTTGAAAGTAGAAAATCACATGAATAAAATGTTGCCTTATTAGAATTATTCCTGTAATTTTTTATCTCTACATGAGAGTATAATATGCACATAAAGACAAAAATATCTACCATGGATTTCATTATCCTGGGAATCCCTTGCATTATAATTTTCAGAGTTTCCATGTAGGTTTTCTAGGTTAAGTATACTGTTCTTTTTATTTGGCAATAGATTTCAAGCAATTTATCCATTTTCTTTCTAATAAAATTTTCAAATCAGGCTAACACATAGTTAATCATTCTCTTGGTTGGAGACAAGGTTGCAGATTAGGGTTATCTTTACATTTTTTATTTCAGGAAGTTGTTTAGCTTTTAGCTAAACTTAGCACATTATTGTATTCATCTTAAAACCTTTTTATAGATAAACACAGTATGCTCTTTGCAGCTCCTGCTGTCTTCAGCAGCTGACTTAGAACTGACTGTTCTTTTCAACAGCTTGGTCAGGAATGCTTGCTTCTTAGAAGACACAGGTCATCTGATTAGCACACACCCTTATTTTAGGAACAAATCTATCTTCAATAAATCACAATCCTGTCTCCTACATTTACTGTTAGTCATTTCCATATTAATATTTCTATAGACTTACAAGCTGGGAATCAATTCATAAAGCCATTTTGAACTATTTAATTAAAAGTAGTTATCTGATTTTTTAGATATAAATTTTATTTTTGAAGATAGAATGATCATTTGCATAGTATATGCATACCACATTGAGCACCATGATGGGAAGATCTTACCACAGATGAAATGTAGCACATGCACCATAAAAGTTATCTAAAGCATCATAAAAGTTATTTAACACTCAAACAGAACTTACTACTCAGAGCGTTCATTAAAAAGACAGGAATATTGGACAAAGTAGAAAGCCTTGCTTATGTACTTCATGAGTCTTATAGGCTCCAGACTCGGGACACAGTTGTGTGCCTAGAGCATATAAAATGCATCAAGTACATGAGCAAGTCTTTTCACTTTGCCAAACATTTCTTTTTTTCCAATGTGCTTTCTGGACAGAAAGTTCCATTTGTGCTTAAATTGAGATAGCTTTTATGGTGCTTGTGCTGCATTACATACTTGTGTTCTGTGATGAGGTTTTCTGTCTATCATGGTTCTGGAACTGGCATGCATGTTGTAGCCCAATGATCACCCTCATCTCCAGAAATAAAATTTATATCTACAAAAGCAGATAACTATTTTTAATTAAATACCCCAAAATGGCTTTGTGAATTGATTCCCAGCTTGTAAGTCTAGAAATATTAATATGCAGTTGAGTGTCTAATAGTAAATTTTTTTTGTGAGTCTTAGAGGCTGGAGCTCATGGCAGGAATATATTAACTGCCCATGATTAGCTGAAAATACAGTTTAAAAGTGGATTTGTATAGTGTTGAGATACAATACTTCATAATCAATGACAATACCCTCCATGCATCATCAGTACTGAAAGTACAACCAAACAAACTCCAACAGCCAAAAACTCAATCCAATCTTCAAAAATCATACTTTGATTTTTATTCTATTTTAAATATGAACTCCTTAGATATATATTAACCACTATACTCTTGTCACATTTTACAATAGTATATTTTAAAATTATTTTTGTATCAAAATAGTTTTCTTTTTGAGGTGTAATTTCTGAGGTTCAAGTTATGTGGTCACTTTGTATGCTGGCTATGAGAACTTGATCATTATCAGTCTCTATGTTAGGTGCCATATGTAATGGTGCAGAGTAAGGATGAATATGTGAGTGAAAACACCCTATTTAATTATTCATCAAATATAAAATGAGTAAAAGGAATCCAGTATATAAGGAAGGGCACAGAATCAACAGGGATTATGAAATTAGTTATACTAATAATAGTTATAACCTAATTTATGAACTACAGATACCCAAAGTATCCCAGCATTATATAAGAAAATAAACTCAACAGTCAAACAATAATCAACAGTTAATCTTATGGCTGAATTAAAAGTGGTACAGTATAAAACAGAGTACTTATCTAGTCACTGCCAAACTCAGGATTTTTCATACTTTGATGCTAAAACATCCATCATAATGTAATAAATAATTTCTGGGATACTGATACCTGATGATCATCATCGATGTCCTGGACTTATAATATCATTAGTGTAAGGCCAACTGTAAGCTTGATATCTAATAAAAAAAATGGAATGGACTTTAAAGGTGATTTGCATCAACTAGAGTTATATCATCTGGATGTCCATACACTGACATAAACCCCTGCATCCATAGCACCAACTATTAGAAGAGAAAAAATATAACAGCTTACTCTAAATAATTTTAAATAATTTATAGCTTTATTCTACTATATTTAATTTTCTTTACTGGGATACTTTAAAATCCGTAAAAGTCTAAGCTGTATTGAAATAAATCACACAAACTACTAATTCATGTAACAGATAGTTGGTGGAATAGACATTAACACTAGAATATTTTTTAAACAATTATTTAATAAATTAACTTGTTAATAATCAAAAAATGACATGATGATGCTATGATTTAAATTTTTACATTATTAAAAGTATAGTTTTATATTTAAAAATATTACTAGTTGACTTTATTCCGTAAATTCATTAATTTTTGCTTTTATTAAATTTTTTTTTTGAAATAACAAAAGTTGGAAAACAGTTTTTCAATCCCCAGAGATAAGAATATTTTAAATTAGGTTAATCATTTCGCTTATAATTTGGGGCAAAATAATATAAAATAAAGAAAAATATAATTGTTAAATGTAATTTAAAGAAATTAGATTTCCTAAAAACTTATAATTTTGGAAAAAAAAAAGATTATGTAAACAAACAGAATTATAATGTTACTACGCCATTGTTCTTTTTTTGTTTTTAACTTTAAAGTGGTTTTTTTGATTTACAATAAAATCATAAATAATGAAATTTATCTAAAAAAAATAAAAAATACATTGGATAAACCTTTTTTTAAAATTATTTTTCTAAAATGAAATTTGTAATTTTAACAAGAATATAATCAAAACAATATCGTTGCGGTGACGCAAATCAAATTTTAATGTGAAGAAAAAGAAATAATTTCTCCAAAACAAAAACATCGTGGCCACGCAAATAAAGTTGTTAATTTTAACAAGAATAAAAAGAAATAATTTCCCCTCAAAACAACATCGTGGCCACGCAAATATAATTTGTAATTTTAACACGAATAAAAAGAAAGAATTTATTCAAAACAATATTGTGGGCAAAAATAAAACATATCTTCGATTTGTCTTGCGATTTATCTCACGCAAAATGTGAATCTTAGCGTGATTTTGTAAAAATCATGCATACACCTCCTCTTTGACGATTGATTAGTGTCACCCTTGTCTAGAGAAGTGGGGCAAAGTTTCCACAGTTTTTATTACCTCATACTACATCATTGGATTTGGAAAATAATGACTTGGACATGCTAATTTGAAGACTTTTGACAGTCTCAATTACAAACACCATCACAAAATATCGTAGCAAAATTTAAAATGGAATTGTTCATATAAATTGCATAACACAAAGTTTACTGTAAGCGGCAATGGCCGCTGACGGGCAGATAATAAACATCCGACTTTTGCTGTAAATACATCTACTGTTAAATGTTAAGAATGGGATTGTTTGTATAAATGCGGCAGAATAATACGTCCTATTTCTGTGTTGTAGCATACAAATAGATACCACTATAACACAATGTTCACCGTAAATGACAGCGTCCTTCTGTGGCAGAATAAATGTCCTATTTCTGTGCTGTAGCATAGATAATAGGTACCGCAGACAAGTAAATGGACTATTTCTATGCTTAACCATTGGAATAGAATGTTATATAGCAGCGCGGCCACTTAAATGCCAAATTTCTGTGCATTTGCATAGAAATTACACCCTCAAGCAGTTTCAACATGCTAAGAGAAAACAACCAAAAAATCAAAAGAATAATAAATAAAAAAAAATGTTTCACAAGAAAATGTTATCTTATTCATTCCTATCAATTAATGTTCTAGAAAAAAAATATTACTAAATGAAAATATGTGCACATTAAAAAAATACCATGGTTTTTACATTTTTTTTGGAGTCTTTTGCATTTGTATTTTACAGTTTTTCCAAGTAGATGTTAATGTACACAATTATTTTTTCTTTCTATTTTTTAATAGGATATTTCAGACTAATACACGCAGCAAGGATTTATCCAATTTCTTTCCTTAAAATTTTTTTCAGATCAGGCTAGCACGTAGAGACATTCATGTTTTTGATTGTAGACAAGGTTCCAGATTACTTTAGGGTTATCTTCTTTTACATTTTTTTATTTCAGCAAAGTAGATTACATGGAGGAAGATGATGTTTTGCCTTTAGCTAATCTTAGTAAATGGTTATATTCATCTTAAAAAACATTTTTATAGCCATATTCATAGTGTGCTCTTTACAGCTTAATCTGCTGTGCTTAATTAGAACTTTTTCATTCTATTGTCTTCTTCAGCAACTGGCTTAGAACTGACTATCCTGTTCAAGAACTGGTTAGGAATGTTTGCTTCCAAGATATTGAACAACTGATTTACCCATATCCTTATTTTTGGAACAACCTGTTTTCAACAAATTAATCCTGTCTTTAACATGACCAAATTTAGGAATAATCAATTAGGTCAGTTTTATTTACAAACCCACTATTTCTCTTCTTGAACATTGACATTGGAAAACAATTCAAAAACAAATATGAATCATAGTTCTCTGACATTCATTATATCAATTTTTTTCTTGTCAAAAGAAAACATGATAATCAGATTATACTGACTTTTCTTTTGGAGAGAGATAAAGAATAAATAACGAAAGAAAAACAACTGATTAATTAAAGTAAAATCTTAACAAATTGTTAAAATTATATTTTCTTTCTTTTAAAATATGAATAAACATAAAAAATTATCTGCTTTATCTCAAATATTAAAATTAAAAATTGTTAAACAATCCACAGAAGAGAAAATCTTTTTCTTTCAGTACATTTTTTCAAAACTAAAATTATTACTGGTAAATAGACAAAATTATTGAAGAGAGAGAACAAAAGAAACTATCTTATTTTTTTTTTTATAATTCTTTTTCTCTTTTACAAACATTTGTAAGTTATAACACATTTCAGATGTATGGAAATTCTCATACTTTCATGGGACACACAAAATATTCAAATTAATTGAAAGCCTATTGTTATTATTAAAACATATGTGAAAAAGTCAAATATTATTTTCCCCATGAATTAAATAAATCTTTCTAAATTAAAGGAACATGTTGTCAATTATCTGTTTATTTTTAATAAACATGGCTACAATATACATAATATATAAGATTAAAATTTTGTTTAATGACTTTAAAAAAATAAAATAAAATAAAGATTGATGGTAATGAATTAGTAATTAACCCTTGTGGGGGTCACTTCTTTATTGGCCAACTGAGGCAAAACTCAGAAACTTATAATTGGCCAATTGACAAACTCTTTGATAGAAATATTTTCATCTTTTAATATATATTAATTTATAGTTTCATTTTCAAAACGTATATTAATTATTTGTAATGTTAGGAAAGTAAATGAAAGTTTTTTCAAAAATATATTTTTGTTTGTATTTTATAGAAATATTCAAAAGTGGAAAAATCAAAGAAAACATTACGAGCAAATTACAAGCAATGCAAACATCATTTATATCCCTCCCAGATTTAAACGTTACAAATTTTTAAAGAATTTTTTAGTAAAATCTTAGCATTTTTCTAAAATTAATTATATTTTCAGCATTTTTTAACCAAAATACATTATGATATTTAAATAAATGCCAGAAAAATATTCTAAAACATTAATCTTTGTTTGAAAATTAAATAAACAGCTTGGGGCAATCTAAACTCTTGATAGGATGTCAAAATTATTGCTATCGCTGATTTATTTTTCAATTTACAATCGTGTAAAGTATACAATTTTTTAATAAAACCTTACTACTTTTGTAAAATAACTATATTTCCAGCAGATTTTATGAAGATAATCTATAATATGTATGAAAAACAATTAAAAAAACACTCTAAAACATATATTTTCATTTTCAGCAGTGAAAAAATATTTATCGAAATCATCAGCCAATAAACATCAAGAATGGATGGCCCAACCAATAAGAACTGGCCTTATTCTTTTGTTAAAGTTAAAACACTCCTAGTATTGATTTTTTACTTGTAAAATAATTCAAGAGAGGGCAGCATCTTACAGGACTTTTTCTAAAGTTTCCAACAAGTATATATATGTCACCATAGCTCAAAAAATAACCGATTTAGAGCGATCCAAAGCCTTTGACGCAACCCCATACAAGGATTAATAACTATAATCATCTTACATACTTAAATAATATAGACGGAAACATAATAAAGGCAATTAACCATTTAATTAAACTTTAATGATTTAGCTAATGAACGACTTAATATTGAAATACAATATACTTATGTACTTGAAAAAGCAATGTATAGATATCTTATAAAGGAGGGACTTTAAAATATGTGAATGAGAGAAGAATGATTTAAATGGAAAAATTAGAAGGCTGAAAGAGAGATGAATTTGCTATTATTCTACAAGAATTGATAATAAATGGATAACTGAAACCTCAAATTGAATCCACTAGAAGGAGACCACATGTGATACAGGTAATTGAGATTTCTAAACTATATGTGAAGAAGAGAAAATACGGATTGGGGAAATTGATAAAATTTTAGAAAGATCTTCATTTTGCAGTAGATTGATAATGAAGAAAATTATTTCCAGTCTAATTTTTGGAAGTTTTAATTAATTTTAGAAGCTAAAAGTTAAATTTTCATTAACTCTGTAAAGAAAAATTAAATTATATATATATTTGTTATTATAGTTTGGAGAATAATATATAAATGGGATGGATTTTTTTTTGCCAGAATAGTTAAATACAATTTTGATTGTTTGAAACCTATAAAATACATTTTTAAAAACATTATGAAACGAAAGACAGTGGCTGATTGCAATATTAAATAGCATATACAGAGATATCTTTTTTATATTTTATTTGTATATATTTTTTTAGTTTTTTTAAAAAAAATTATTAATATACATATGACTCCTACTTGGTAAATTATTAGACAGTCTATGAAAAAAAACAAAACCGAATGGTTTATTACTAAGTTCAAGTGCAATAATAATGTAATGGATTCAGAGTTCATAGATCCCAACGCCTTCTTCACTTAAGATACAGGAATTTCTTTTTATATATATAAAACAAATTTGAATTGACAATATATATATTATGTTAGAAATAGGTATTGTAGTTGGAGAATTAACAATATCTTGGAAGCTGCACTTTGTTCATTATTGACATATATAAAATGCTTCAAACTTTTATTGTTTATAGTAGTTATAATGTTGCTAATTCATTGTATCTATATACAATAATTGCTTGTTTTAATTAAAATTACTAGAGGAAGTAAAAAAAAAATATTTTAATTTTTTGAAGTTGTTTTATAATTACACATATATATGATTTTGTAGAGGCTAGCAGTGGACATAAGTAGATGTGGGATTAAGTACAGCTTATATATTAGAATTACATAAACAAATATATAATACTGTAATCAAATGTTTTTTTTTTTTAAAAAAAAGATTTATTTAATTTTTTTATAAAGTAATTATAAAATCAATTACTCTAATTTCTAAATTAAAGATCAACAGGTTTTTGATTGTTCAAAATTATTAGTTCACTAACCCTTATAATTAATTTAGAAATAGAGTAAATTAACAGGAAAGAGGGGAAGGAGGTCATCGTAACAGGTGCATTAAATAGTGCTGCCGTTTGTGACAGAAATAACAATCAATTTTTGAGGCAGTACTCATACAAATTTTAATTTTAATGTATAATAAAATGATTTGCTAAAAAAGATGTTTGCTGATTTTAAACAGTTTCCTGCCAGTAAAGTAATGAAGAAAAAAAGTATTGTTATTAAAACTGTGTTTTTACTTTTGAATTTATATAACAAACATATACACTATATAAAAATGAGCATTGTATATATAAAGTCGATTAGCCATGGAATTATACGTTATATGTATGTCTGCTATGTTATCCACGAAAGTAGGTAGAAATACGAAGCAATCGAATTAGTTTGTGTCTTTATATATATGTATACAAGTTCGCCCAGATATATGTAAATCTATATTTAATTTCCATTTATTCAAATCTTTTACTTATTTTTGCAAATTTGATTTATTTATTTTGATTTTAATAATGGATTATTTTTTCTGTAGAATGTACTAAAGAAATCTTAACAAACTTAAAGTTCAGTAATTTCAAATATCTTTAAATATTTTTTTAGAATATTTTTATTAATTTTACTATAATTTGATTAATGTATAATATTCATCAACATTATTTTTCTTAGAACAATAGAAAATTGCGGAATATTTTATCTCAATCTTATTCTTCGGGGAGGGGATATCAGAAAGTTCAGTAGTTTTTGTTGGAATTGCTTGAAAAGCTTAACAGCTGTTAGTTAATCAAATATGCGAATAAAATTAATATGAATATGTATTGAGATTATTGTGATATTTGAGAATCTATAAAGATAGTTCAAACAAAACAGTCATTGTCACTTGTTTATGAAAAGCAAATCCAGCACATTCTTTGTGCTTTTCTAGCTATTGCTCTAGTTTTTAAGTGCTTATAAATAATTTCTTTTTTAAGATTATCAGTCTTTTTTTCCATTTCAATATTTCCTCTATGTCTAAGAATGTATCAATTTAATTCCTCTTTTTTTTATTATAAATTCTTTAATATATGGATTCTTTCTGAAGTACAGGCTTTTTCATACCTGCACTCCAATATGTAATATATAGGGGGTTTGAACTCAGACCTTCACACGACCCTCAAACCCCCTATATATTATAAATTCTTTAATAAATTTTTTGATCTAAACTATTTACTATACTGATAAAGTATATGCTTTTGTTTGTTATTTGTTTCAATTTTTTATTTTACATAACATGTAATGTGCTGGTGTGGAGGTTTGATTACCTTGTGTATAGTTTCTATATAGTTATAACTTAAACACTATACGTGTAAAAATTAAAAAGTATATAATTTAATATTTTTATAAAAATAAACATCAAATTTTTTTAAAATTTCTGTAAAACATTCAAAATTTCCAGAAAATGTGGCTCAGATAGTATGCAAAACAGAAGCAAATGAAGAACAAACTTAGGGAACATACATCAATATTCTATACTTTTATTACTCTAGTGATTGAATGACTTTCTGGATTGAAACTTTATCTGTAACTTTTGGCAATCAAAATCATATGACTTTCTGAATGACAAACTATTTTCAGGTATTCTTTTTATTACAAATAGTTATGTTTTTTCAAAAATTATTTTTTATTCTTTAAATCTATATCTCAACAGTTTCAATTTTCTCTCTTTTTCATTATCCAATTCCCTGCTCTTTACAAATTACATTCCAAACAAAATACTTAGTAAATTTTTTTAAATTTTTATCTTTTGTATACCTTACTCTTAATATTTTCATCTCTACTGTATTACTTCAAATATAAGACACCATCAAATTTAAGACTCAGTAAGATTTTAAACCCCAAAAATTTGAAAAAAAATTAACTCTCGCATTTAAGACACATATATGTATTTAAATAGGAAACTAATATAAATACAATAAACTCACTTAATTTATTGCAAATCTTCTTCAGACATACGTTACTTTTACTTTCTACAGCTTCACTTTCAAAACTTGAATTCTCATCTTTACTTTTCCATCAGGGTACATCATCTTCAGGCCATTTAAATTGCAGCTGAACATTATAATTTCTTTGTCAATTTGCTTTCATGTAAAAGTACATTTTTCTATTAAAATCTGAATCATTCTTCTAAAATAATTTATATTTTTACAAATATTTTCTAAAAAATAAATGTGGAAAAAAGATTCTAAAACATATGTTTTCATTTTAAAAATCAAAATGAAAATATCAGAGTTGTCAACATCGGCAAAATGATGTTAAAAGATTGTAAGACATACATTTTTCACTTGAAAAATCAAAAGGAAGCTATCGGAACTGTCAAAATTTTGACAGGCACTCTCTTGTATAGAGAACAACAAACAACCAGTCAGTGCCGATGGAAGGCAGGCTCTTATCTCATTATTATATTGATTTTTTAATTGTAGACAATTTTTAAAGCTTATTTGGTAGAGTTTTTTAGATACAATAATGGGATAAAATCAGCAAAAACATTGCTGTTTACAAAATTAATTAAAAAAATATAATGATTAAAAAATATTTAACACGCTATTCTATACAGACAATGATCGTAATACTATGTGCATGTATACTATAAAACATAGATCCACAGAAATAAGATGTTAAAAAATTTCATTTTGAATTTAAAACCCACCCCTCTTTTAGGGGTCCAAAATTTGGAAAAAAAGCATCTTTTATATTTGAAATAAATATGGTATTTCTACTATAAGTTATCCAGTTATCTAAATATTTAAATCACTAATTTACTATCTACTTCTTATCCAATTATCATTTATAATTATTTATTATCTCCAATTATAATCATAATTTTATTTATATTTATTCTGCAGAAAAGAGTTTGCTATTAACTGAAAGGAGACCCTTTGATTCCTCTTGGAGGCCTTAAAGGAACGAAGCAGGGCAAATTCTTAATGTCCACTCCATACGTTCTTGTCGTTGCAGCTGTTATTACTATGTGATTATTCATATAGTATATAAACATGGATGGGCTGCTCACCAACATGCATTAGCAAGCATGGTGAGTTTATTAGCTTTTTACCTCAGAGTTTAAGATCAAGAAACACATGGTCTTTTTTCTCAGTTGCCTGATAAGGCAGAATGAATGTTTGTGTAAATGATAAATATTTTTCCAATGCATATATACAATTATGACAGACAAAAATAAATCATGGCTCTTATTCCCAGGAGGCTGTAAAGTCACCAGCCAAGGCAATGGTTGGTGGCTGAAGGTGCTAAGAATCCCCTGATTGCGGACCCAGGCTTCCATTTGATGACGCTTTTTATTTAGGTACTTACAACTGCAGATCACTTTCAAGTGAAGGAAGATTGCAAGAATTAGAAGAACTGTCTTATATTAAATGGGACATTGTTGGACTTTGTGAAGTTAGAAGAAAAGGTGAAGAGACAATTGATTTAAAAAGTGGACATGTACTCTATTATAAAGGCACAAATATTGCAAATACAAGTGGAGTAGGATTCATTATAAATAAAAAGTGGAAGAACAATATTGTGGAGATTGATGGTGTATCGGACAGAGTGGCAAGATTAGTTATACAACTTAATAGCAGATACCAAATGCAGATAATTCAGGTTTATGCCCCAACAAGTTCTCATAGTGATGAAGTAGTAGAAGATTTTTATATGGATGTACAAAGGCTTTTGATCAGAGTAAACGACATTTTAAAATTGTTATGGGAGACTTTAATGCTAGAATTGGTAAACAAATAAAAGATAAAAGCTGTAGGTAATTTTGGTTATGGTAATAGAAATGAGAGACATAGATTTGTGGAGTTTGCAGAAAAAGAAAAACTTTATATTATGAATTCTTTTTTTGACAAAAATATTAAAAGGAAATGGACACGGAAGCATACAAATGAAGGTACAGTAGAATTGGATTATATTTTGACTAACAGAAAATACATATTTCAAGATTGTAATGTTCTTAATAAATTTAACACAGGAAGTGATCATCGTTTAGTAAGGTGTAAGATACATGTTAATGCAAAACTAGAGAGACAAAAATTATTAAGAAAAACAATATTTACAGTTGATATTCTTAATCTTCAGAAACATTCTAATGAATTTAAATTAGAACTTACAAATCGGTTTTAAGTATTAGTAGATTTTGAACATGATTCAGATTTGAATGAAATTAATACGAAAATAACTGATACACTTTTAAAAACTGCAACAAAGATAGCTGGTAGAAAAAAGCAGCAATTGACCAATAAAATTTCTACTGAGACTAGAGAATTTATGAAGAAAAGAAGGAATATGAAGATATACAAAAATGATGCATTAAAAAGAATTGAATATTTCAAATTTTGTAAAATGCTGTGGAAAAGAGTTGAAAATGATATAAGAAAGTATAACTGTGAACTAGCAAGGAAAGCTGTAGAAGAAAATAAAAGTCTCAAGAATGTAAAACAACATTTTGGTATTGGTAGGAAATTTATATCTGCAATAAGAAAAAAAAGATGGAATTATTACTAAAAAGAGAGATGACATCATGAAATGGGTAGAAGACTTTTATCAAGAATTATATAGTAATAAAGAACAAGTACCTCCTATATCTATTACATCTTCCGAATTGCCCAGAATTTTAAATGAAGAAGTGAGACATGCAATTAAATGTATGAAGAAAGGAAAGGCTCTAGGTAATGATGGAATTATAATTGATATATTAAAAGAAGCAGGTGAAGAAATAGAATTTTTTTTAGCAAAGTTATATACCAAATGTCTAAATGATAAAGATGTACCAGATGATTGGAAGAATGCAGTAATAATATTAATATTTAAAAAAGGTGATAAAGAAGATATTAGAAATTACAGACCTATCAGCCTTTTATCAGTTTTATATAAAATTTTTACCAAGATAATTACAACTCATCTACAGAGAACATTGGATTTCCACCAACCAAGAGAACAAGCTGGATTTAAAAGTGGTTTTAGTACAGTAGATCATATCCAGGTATTGAGAGAAGTTATAGAAAGGACAAATGAATATGAGTTGCCATTATGTTTTGGATTTGTAGATTATGAAAAGGCATTTGATTCTATAAACATTTCTTCAGTGATTAAAGCATTGGATCATCAAGGTATAGATCCAGGATATTGTCATATTTTAAAGAATATTTATAAAAATGCAACAGCACCAATTAGATTACATAATGATACTGGGAAAGTCAACATTGAGAAGGATGTAAGACAAGGTGACTCCATATCTCCAAAACTTTTTACAGCAGTGCTGCAAGAAGTATTTTGTGGATTAAAATGGGAAACTAAAGGAGTGAAAGTAAATGGAGATTATTTAAGTCATTTAGATTTTGCAGATGATGTAGTTGTTTTTGCAAATAATGCTTCAGAGCTGCAGGAAATGTTGCAGGAGTTATCAGATGAAAGTAGGAAAGTAGGACTAAAGATAAATGTTAAAAAGACTAAAGTAATGTTTAATCGATTTGCTCAAAATATGAAAATAAAGATTGATTATGATGAATTAGAAGAAGTTAACAGTTACAAATACCTTGGTCAGATTATTAATACAGATGGAAACATAATGGAGGAAATTAATCATAGAATTAAACTTGGTTGGAGTGCTTTTGGTAGAAATAACTTGATACTAAAAGGAAATATGCCTATGTGTTTGAAAAGAAAGGTTTTTAACAAATGTGTTTTACCAGTTCTTACTTATGGATCTGAGACTTGGACACTTAATAGAAGAGCAATACAGAGACTTCAGACCACTTCAAGAAGTATGGAGAGATGCATGTTGGGAGTAACAAGAAGAGATCGAAAACACAATGTATGGGTAAGAGAACAAACAGGTGTTACTGACCTCATTGAAAAAATTGAAAGATTGAAGTGGAGTTGGGCTGGACATATTGCTAGAAGAGATGATAGTAGATGGACAATTGAAATCTTAAACTGGATTCCAAGAGATTGTAAAAGATCCAGAAAGAGACCACATGTGAGATGGATGGATGAAATAAGAAAGTATGTAGGGGTGATGTTGAGAAGAGAAGCTAAAGATTGGAGAAGATGGATTGAACTTGGAGAGACCTTCATCCTGCAGTGGATTGATAATGGTTGATGATGATGATTCTCATCTCAATTTTTTAAAAAACTACTCTAGAAATGATCAGTGATTCACAATTGCAGTGACATATAGAATATGCTGTTCAATTTTTGTGTTCATTTGATATTTTATAATGTTGTCTTTTAATTTCTTCAGCAGAAAATTTTCTTTCTGAAATATTTCAACAACATGTCTATTTGTAACTCTTCAATGTATTATTCTATTCTCTGCCATATCTATTCAATGCAAATAATTAAAATTGCTGCAGAGAATGTTTATAATGTGAATGGGACTTACCTTTCCTGTGAAATCCATGCTCAAGTTCATCATATAAAAAGTCTTGCAGTGTTCAGTCATTTTACATGTCCAATCCAATGAAGGTGTATAATAGATTTTATAGTATTATACCTGCAAGTTGAAGAACATATTAATGGTTTTATGATCTTGCCATTGTATTTTTAAAATTTTATATAACATTCTTAAATGAAAAATTTATAATGCTTTTTATATTGTGCTGATAGGGTGTCCAAATTTCACTTTCATACAATAAATTAGGTAAAATAACAATTCTATATATAGCTAAATTTGTTGCAGTAGGTATTTCAGTTTAATGAAATATTCTATCTTTTAACTTTTTAAAAACCACAACATCATATTTGAATCTGTGTTAAACCTCAATATCTAAGACTACCTTTCTATTTATAAAATTACCAAGATTTTTAAACTGGTTTATCCAAACTAAATTAATGAAGATTTTTCTTTTGTCACTGGCTGATAAAGAATTTGAGTATTTTGAATCCTAATTAATATATCAAAATCTTTAATATGTTGCATTCAAAACATTAAGAACATTTGAGACTAGTAAAATAGCACAATTATCAGCATACTATAAATCCAGAATCCAAGAATATGAAGTTATTGTTTTTAGCCATTTCAAATGAAAAATTCTATCACAAATCTGTGTTGTATTTTTATCCCTGTCTGATTAAGCTGCCTATAAACATTTCAAAGATCACTATCATAAAAATTGAAAACAATGTTGAAGCAAGTACATATTCTTGTTTAACACTTGTTACCATTTCAAATGCTTCATATTTTCTGCTATATTAATAATACATTCTCTCAATATCTGCAAAAAGAAAAAAAAAACATTCTATTCTCAATACTAATTCTGTCCATGTGAACATAATGCATGTAAATAATATGAAATAAACAGGAGAGAAAGTCCTATTTTAATACTATTTTCTGTATTTATCTTTTTGTTTTAAAAAAAAAGTGTATTCTTAATTTTTAAACAATAATAAATTTTCTTCTAATCTATATCTTTTATAAAAAGTGAAAGCATCAAGTCATTTATATGTTTTTTCAAGATTAATGATGCAAATATTAACTTTTTGTTTATATATATATTTCTTAACAATAATTCTTTTCATTCCTGTTATATCTTTTTTTAAATATATTTTTCTAAATGTGAACAGATTTTCTGATAGCAGTATGACTAACTTTTTATTATATTTTTTCATTACTCCCACCAACATCTTAACAATTTTTGAGATTGAACTTATTGGTTTAAAATTTTAATGCTACAATTAGACATTTTTTCTTAAGGAATCTTAATTGTGTACTTAGTTTTTTTTTTTCTTCATATATCATAGCATCGGCCGGGACGCGAACCCACACCCGTCTGCAACCAACTACTTGCTTGCCAGGCGGGTGCGATGACCTCTCGGCTAACAACGCTTGACAATTGTGTACTTAGTTGATTACTAAAAAGCAAACATTTGAGTAGAAGCTCATATATAACATTTGTCAGTTTATTGGACCACAAGTGTGATTTTTGATGTAAGAAAATATGTATTTTATTTTAATATATGAAAGATATGATTAATATTGCAAATAAGAAATTCAGTTTAAGTCAGGGAGGAATTCTAATTATATTTTTTAAACGACCATCTCAATAATCAAATAACAATAATGATGGATAATGAAGTTATAATTGCAATTTAGGATATAATAGATTTAATTCAATCTTGAAACTAAGATTTTATAATAACTTTTGTTAAGCATTGGTCGGTAACTATGACAAGATAATACTGACAATGAGCAAGATATATGTCTTTCAATTGAAATAGTGTTTTTTTAACCATCTCTTGGTATTTTGTTTTTAAATAATAGTGTTGCACAGGATGTAGGCTTTCAAATATCTGCAGTAATAGATTTCTATACAGCACAAAGTCTTCCCAATGAAGATATATTATTATTTGATTTTAAAATATAACTATCCATCTAAGCATATAACATATTAACGAAGATGAATCATTTTTAGTAATAGGCCAATTTCCTTTATCTGTTACTATTTACATTTTTAAATCTTGCTTTATTATATATTGTTATGATATGGAGATTCCTATTTTTTGATGTTCAGTACATTTATATTCTTATTTATATTTGTATGGTATTACATATTCTATGTTATTTTTAGAATAGCTTAGATTATGAAGAGATGTTCATCATCATCATCATCATTTCTTTTTACACTGGATAATTCATGATTTGATGATTATGAATTTTTTGCTATAGTGAGTTCAAAATTTTTCAAATGTTTATTTGGATTTCTCATCATAATATTACCTAATGTTGATTTACAAAATTAATTGGGATATAATCTTTTTAAATATTTGTAATTGATCGACTTGTTTTGGAAATATTTATTCTTTTTATTTTTCTTCAAAATTGTAAAATTTCTTCTTTCTTATTTGCTTTTAAAAAGTGAGAAAAGAGAAAAACGCAGAAGAAAGATTTTAAAATGTAGAAGTCTTGTCAATTTTGGTGAAACAATAATTATCAACTACATTCAATACAAAGTACAAATCTAATCAACAATCCAAATAAAAATGAATTGGCTGACTTTGAAATAACAACAATAATTTAGCCAAAAAAAAAAAAAAAAACTTAAAAAATGAAACTTATTTCTTATTGATTTGGATTACCACCACCCACCCAATAGTTATTTACTTTTTGACTTCACAAAAATTCATAAATAAAAGGCATCATCACTTTTGTTTTGAGCCAAGTAATTTATTGGCAGCATGCACGGACAATACAAAATACTTTAATCTCACCCTTACTTTTCTTTTCTCCATCATAGGTGATCTGAGATATCTGAATGAAGAATGTAAGGAGGTTTATTTTTTCTTTTTTAAATTAAAAACTAAACTAAAAAAAAATAATAAAACAGTTTAAATGAATCCCTCCAAGTCTAATATTTCCAGCTGCCTTTCATATAAAAACATTTTAACAATAAGACCAATGAAGAACACGAAGTTTGTTTTTAAATTAATTTCTAACAAATTAAAGAAAAAAAAAGCATTTACTGTAAGGCATGCAAGTGGGAAAACATTTCCTTTTTATCTTTCAGTTTTCTGTTATATATTTTTTTTGAACTCTTTACATATGTAGATTTTAGATATGTTAAGTACATTGAATCTTAAATTTATCAATTAATTATCTCAGAACTCTTTGGTGGCATGGACACAGTGTTTAAAAAAAAAACAATTATAGAGAAAATGGAATGTAGATAGCTGACTAGATCAGTATCACTTTCTTTTTTTTTCTTAATTTTATGGAGGAAAAACTTTTCTAATAATATCCCTTTCAAATCATCAGTTGTGCAGTGAGTAAGATTAAAATTCTAGATTCTGTTTTAAACTTTTTTTTTGTTGCATTGAGAATATCAAATTTATATTCATTTTAATTTGTTGACTTTTGGTTGATTTATGTACAACACCTTCTATATTCTATTAAATATATTAAATTTTCATCTTCATAAGTGAAAATCTTAGTTATGCCATTTTTAATTGTTGGCATATTATTCTAAATTATTTTGTTAAATAATAGCAAGTATAAATTAGATGATATACATAATGATAACATTTCTCATGTGTCATAGCATCAGCCGGGAAGCAAACCCGCTAACCTGGGACAACTGCTTGTAAAGCAGCTGTTGCTGACCTCTCGATCACCAATGCTTGACATAATGATAACATTTCTGCTAAAAGTAAAATGCATGATTATAATAATGAACCTAATAATTTCAATATTACTTTAAATCATAAAAATTATAACAAAATTTTAAAACAATAAATGCATAAAAATTATAAATATAAGAAATATATAGATGTAAACATAAATATTGAATGGTGAACTAGTATAAATGTAAAAACATAAACTAATTACAAAGTGAAAGATGCTATAAAAAATGAAACAAATATAGTATAAAATCTATAAAATTAACACTGAAAATTATGTTGTAACTATTATAAGCATAAAGGAAAATAGTATAAGAATATATGGTCTATAACAGGAGAAACAATCAAACATCATTTGTTTATTTTTTAATATATGCTTGTAAAATAATTTGATCTTTCTGTAGACAATTTATTCAGGCTCAATCCATAAAATTAATTTTTCTATATATTTATCCTTTAATTTGAATAGAGTTTGCAACAAAGTAAAGAATTTAATTTACAAATAACTAAAATAATGAAAGCATTTGAAAAAATAACAAAATTACCATATGCAAAAAAAAAAAAAAAGGGGGGGGGGCTGAGTTTATTAAAATAATATAAAAAATATTTATTTGTTTCTTACCATATAAGGTTAAACATTTCAAAAATATTTTAAATAATAAATATATTTTAAATAAATATAAAATATAATTCATTTTTATATAATAAGTAAAAAATAATTGAATAGCTTTAATGCTTGAGAATTCATAATGGATCTTAAGTTTCTTTCTACAGCTCTATCATTGAGCTAAACATTAGAAGGCATTTTATACTTATTTTCAAATTAGTAAAATGTCTTAAAAATGAAAGAAAAAATAGCTTTACATACATATAAAAAGTAGCCTTTTGCATTATTCCATAAGATAAATTATTCCAGTCATAATTTATATGTTATCATATGCTTTAGAGTTTTCTTATCTTCTAATTACACCTGCCACTTAGGAACCAAAATAAAAACTAAAATATAAAATCACTAGAAACATTCTACAAAAAATTATAGCCAAACTTATGGATTAATATTGACTTGTGATAGCTTTAATCTTTCAATAATCACAGTGTGTAGCATTTTTGTGTGATAGATAATAGAAAGATTAAAAGATTTTAGAAAAAAGAAATAAAATATGGAACTATATTAAATAAATTTTTTTAAGAAATATGAATATATATAAAAAATTGATACAAATAAATAATTAGTCATTTATATATATATAACTACAACCATTAAATGTCTGTATTTTTAAATCGTATAATAATAATTCAAACAAATATATTTAACACAGTATTCAAAATTAAATAATATATTCTTTACCAGAAGTACTTTCAGTTGTTTCACTGACAATCTTTATCAACTGTTAACCCTTTCAACGATTATTATTTAATTGGCCGAATGAGTTAAAAATCAAAACTTGTAATTGGCCAACTCACAACTTTAACAAAATCTATTGTTAAAATAGATCACTTTTAATAATATAAATACGTTAGTTTCGTTTGTAAAAAGTATATTACTGAATTGTCAGATTACAAAAGCAAACGAAAGTCTTTTCAAAAATAAAATTTGATTTATAATTTAAAAAATATTCAATTGCGGTGAAATAAAAGTAACCGCTATTCAACCAACCAAAAAAGATTGCTGACGCAATCTTTTTTTTTTTCACTTTAACGTTACGATCAATATGTAGCAATAAATAAATAATTCTTGGTAATATCTTAACTATTTTTCTAAAATAATTTGATTTTTAGTATTATTTTATCAATAATAATTTGTAATTCAATTCAAATATTGTTTAAAATGTTGTAAACATTCGTTTATCATTTTCGTAATAAAAATCAAAACGAACGTAACTTTTTACTTTTTGGCAGCCATTTCCCTTTCTGACAGAAGTGGGACAGCCAATAAGATTCAAGAAAAGTTGGTGAGGAGGCGGTGCTTTGGTTTTGTTTGACATATATGGTCATTTTTATTGATTTTTTACTTGTAAAATAACTCTGAAGAGGGCACCATCTTACAGAACTTTTGATTTTCTTTCGAATGACATATAATATGTATACGTGGGATAAAAAGTAGCCGATTTAGAGTGACGTCAAATCTTCTCGTTTTTAGACGAGTCATGCATTCAATAGATTAATACAAATGTACAGAAAGAAAATATATCTTTGGTAAATATGAATACTCCATCAATTATATTTGATCATAATAAAACATGTAATTATGGTTTTAAATTTAATAATAGAGATATAAAAAATATTCAAATTGAAAGGTGTAGTGAAAAACGTAAAATTAAAGAGGCAATGATGATATCTAGGAATAGAGGTGGTTTAATGAATAGACAATCGGCTAATATAAAGACAACAGAATTGTGGGAAATTTGCATGGATTGAATGATGGGTAATGCAAGTTTTTATTTTTTGTACGTTTGTATTAACAGTTGATAAAGATTGTCAGTGAACCAATTGAAAGTACTTCTGGTAAAGAATATATTATTTAATTTTGAATACTGTGTTAAATATATTTGTTTGAATTATTAATATATATATATATTCCATCTATTTATCAGAATCTTTTATATGATGATTCATCATAATAATTATTATCAATTTATAACCACTTCTTTAATAAACAATCAACTAATCTCAAAAATGTCTGCCATCTTTTAAATGGTAGCCATTTTGTATGACTATTGACATCATAGGATATTGACATCATGAGAGCAATGTTATTCTCATAATATAAAATGAGATTCATCCTGTGAAAAAATGTTGTATAACTTATTCATTTTGGAATTAAAAAGAAATTTTGATGTTATTTGTAATAAAATGCAATTAAAATAAACACAAAGTATTGTTTATTATCTAATTTTTATTTAATATCATTGTGCTACAATTTGTATTAGAATTTCTGATATGCTGAAGGCAAAGAACACTTTCATTACAAATGAAAACAATCTTCACAGTCATAAACAATTTTTTTCCATGTAATTGAAATAAGCTTTTATCATAAGCAGTATTTAAGCATACTAAAAATAAATTAGAAAATATGTACATTTATATTCATTTAACATCTATATAAAAAAGATCTGTCAAGCATTGGTGGCCGAGAGGTCAGTGACGGCTGCGTTACAAGCAGTTGTCCCAGGTTAGCGGGTTCGCTTCCCGGCTGATTCTATGACACATGAGAAAAAAAAAAATAAAAAAGATCTTTACATTACTTTTGACATTCATTTTTAATGTTATCTGTTAAGCACATTAAATATGTGCCCTTGTTAATGGTCTTACAGTCTTATGTTTATGAGTTAATGGGTTGAGTAGATTTCTAAAATTCTCATGTTGGGTAGTGAACTAGTTAGATTGATATTGGTTTCCAAAACTGCTGGACTGTTTAATATTTTAAGACTGATAGTCCCAAGATAATGCAGTAGATGAGAAAACAAAATCTTGTAGTAACAAAGTAATGTTTACTGTGATGGAATCTTTGTGAGGTCTCGTGATCTAAGATTGTTGCCTTCATATAAAACTACAATGGAACAATTATTTCAGATGTCATTATATGTTTTAACACAGTCAAATGTTTATCAAAAACAATCTTTTAGGAGTTTTATTAATGATAAACTATGACTGAGGTAATTCTTTAAAGCTGCTGTGATTTCTGATGAAAATGCTGTGATATGAAAGCATGTCATGTGATTTGATGAATCATTGATTATATTTTTCCTAACTATATTTAATCCTAATTATTCTGCCTGGAAGTTGCAAGGTTACAACTTGTGTGAGCATTTTAGATAACCAGGTTTATTCCATAATACATTGTTTTTAGATATTTTCATCTTCAAACCAGGTTTATTCTCAGCAGAGTGACCTGGTACAATAAATATTATTAAATTTTATATTTAAACTCTATGAGTATTTTTTCACAATTGTTTTTAGATAGTATTGTCATCCTCCAAGATGATAATTTTCTAATCTATTCAGTTAATATAATTAATATTATATATATAAACATGAAGTTGATGATTACAAATTTTTTGCATTTTCCCCAATCATCTATTCTCTAACAACATTTAAAGACTAGTTCAATATTTCTTTAAATTATTACAAATGTTACATAATTTCATTGATGAGCAGTTCTTTATATCTGTTTACGTTTTTATCCAAATCTCAGTATATATTTCAGTAGCTAATTTATTAGTATAAAACAATATATATATATATTATTCCTTTTTAAAATTATTCTGCAATGTTTGTTTTCTTAATCTTATAATTGACTCAGATTTAATTATATACAAAAAAAATATTAGAATTTTTGTTGCATATATTTTGTTATTATAATTAAATTATAAGCATTTCTTCAAGAAAAGATTATTGATTTTCAAATAATGTTTTGGGAAAAAGTACCAAGGTATGTTAACACTAGAGATTTGCTAATTTAAAGAAAATGATCTGTATGCAATTTAAATAGTAAAAATGAAATAATTTAAATATTTCACTGCAGGACAAAGGCCTCTCCTAGAACTCTCATAGTAGAACTGAGAATAAGAAGGCAGTTCTTCCCAGACTTCTTAATTGCCTGAGTAAAAGTTTGATCGGTTTTTCCACTTACTGACCAATATTAGATGCTTAGGTGCTTTGGCTAAGGGCCAGCTATCTAAAAGAAAAATATCAACTATATTGAAAAAATTAGCTTAAAACAAAATTTATGAAAAATACTTTCAAAATATATTTTAATTAGGTGAATTAATACTCTGTACAGGCTTACACACTTGCACATATATAATGTAATTAGGTGAGTAAAAGCTATGTATATATTGAGCAATACATAATTTTTTGTTCTGTTTATTTAATTTAAAAACACATACATATATCAATATTGATATACTATATATTATGTGCTTATAACATATCTATATATGTAATTGTGTGTTTACACACACACACATATATAAAGCTATTTGTATTCTGCGTTTCACTTTTTAATAATAAAGTCTGTGAAATGTATTTATCTCAGCAACAATTTAGTAGTTAATAACATTTAATGTTTTATTATTTGGAAAAGAAAAATAAATACATTTTCACATATCAAGCAATATAATTTAAACTTGAAAAGATGATACTCATTGATTATGACTTCCGCCCTCCTCCTCTTTTTTCCCTCAGACAAATTTCTGCAGGCTATGAATTGCCATCTTCTAACTTGATGTGTTTGTAATTTTTTTTTAAAAGACAATTTTTTTTTTTTTAAAATATTCATTCTTGAGTGATTTCTTTTTTTAAAGCCTGAGGTTGCCGAGGAAGTTGTTTAGGATAAGAAAAATAATAGGAGGTTTTATGCGGAGCATGTAATGCAATTATCTTCTTTGGATAAATCCTACAATCATCTGCTATTAACATTTATGACGGAACCCAATAACAATACTACAAAAGACATTCTTATTACTAATTATTGTAACAACAAACCCAGTGCAGAAGAAAATAATTGTTTAATATAATAAATATATTAATTTGAAAATAATTAAATCTTTATAATAGTTGCAATCTTATATGAATATTTAGTCACAATTATTTGATCATATTATATTTATTGTTGAAACAAATGCTATTTATGCTTCCATTTTGTAGATTAGTTGTAGAATTATTATAAAAATATTCCAAATATATGAAATTAGTGCTGGAAACAATAGCAAAATTGATGTTACTAACCATTTTAAATAAGCATGACAATTTTAAATCATTAATGATTAATTTGAATATTTATTATATGGTGAGTTGCTAGATAGGTCAGATGACATTCATGTACCAAAGTGGCAGACTGAAAATAATAGCCAGTCATTCATTGAAACAGGCAAATTTCTCTGTTTTTAAAATTTTCAACCATCAGAAATTAATCCAGAAACTTTTTGTTTTTCAGCCAGCAATTCTTATCACTGTCTAGTATAAGAGTAAAAACCATATTACTTAAGTAAATATATAAAAAAAATAGTGCATCCCTTTATAAATGTAAAAAAAATATATGTTAGAATTATTTGTTTGGAAAATTCACATAATATATGAGCATTCCAAACAGCAATTTTGACATAAAAGTTCTATTTACTTGAACAAACTGAGGTTTGTGGTTTTTTTTACTTTATTTTGGTGAGGATTTTAAAACTTGAATCCATTAACTCTGTGTCTGTGCAAAATGACATAGGATTGACTATTTATTTATTGTCATGATTACAGTTTTTCCATATCCATGATCTTAACTTCTATGGTTTAAGTAAAACACAATTTTAAAAAAACTATTGAATAAAAATGAATAAATTAGAATTCATAAATGAATACCCATCTACATGAGTGCTATTATGAATCATCTTCCATTCAGTCATTCTTTTGACTTGCACATTCAACCAATCTCAAGGCTGCTCTTTTTTTCTGGATTTATTACTGTGTTGTCTTTTTCATTTGTTGTATATTATTACATTTAAAAAATAGTATTATTATTGATGTATACAAGTATGCCAGACATTTATTAAATATGTTTGCTATTCATGGTTTCAGATATTTACTAAAGGCTTGGAGTCTAATAGAAGTAGATATTATTGTATTCACCTAATCAAAATTACTTTTTATTTTATTTTCACAATTGCTTTTTTTGGACACCTGTGCTTTTATAAAAAAATTATAAAAGGCAAGCTCAAGAAAATTGTTAAATTATAAGTTTCATCTTTTGTTGCTATTCTGTAGGAATACTTATATTAGATGAAAATTGTAAACCATTATCCCCGTTGATGCATCAGGTGTATTTATGAAAGTAATGTAACATAACAGGTTTTTCTCTTTTCTGTGTACAGTAGCATGACTGTTAGGCATTATGCTCATTATTCTTTTATGATTCTAAGATGTATCAGTTTTATTCATTAATATCCAAGTAGTATTATATGCCAATATTACAAATTTCAAACCTTTTTTTCTTTTGGAGATCTAACTGTTCCTGGCTAAATTTTTATGAATATTCTACTAGCATTACAGTTTTATTTCATTTATTTTGGAACTTGTTGATTAAAGTATTATTGTTGTATGTATTAATACCAATGATAAACAAAAATTCATATGTGAGACATGAGTATACTACTCTCGTATTTCATAATGAAAATTAAAATATAGTTACACAAGTATTTATATAATAATAAAATGAACTTTACACATAAATGCATATATGTTAGTATAATGTACATACATACATACATGATCCTTTGTCTAATAAATTATTTAACAAAAAACAACTACTAATACCCACTGTCCTACTCCAGACTCTCCTTGATTATCAAGTCCCTGGCATCTATACCAGAATTATTGGTAATCTGCTTTTGAACAGATCTATCTTTACGTCACTGGATGGAAGACTGTCCAATGGTTTCAGACCTCATCTTTCCATTCCCCAGGGATCGCCACTCGCCACTCTCTGCTTCATCACCTATATAAATCCTATGCTCAGAGAGATTGAGTGCAGACTCCCTGGAATTTTCGTGCCAGCCCTGAAACATCATGTACAACACATAACCTATGTTGATGATGTCACCATCTTCCTCCCCGATAAAACTCACCTTCCAACACTCACACAAATCATTGATAAATATTCAAAGAAACTAAATCTGAACATCAACTACAGTAAGTCCTCCATGTGGAAAATCAATACTGGCTCAGTGATTCCGTCATTCTTTACAGCTGAGCCACAACTCTTCCTCGGTTTTCCTATGGCCAAGTCCAGACTTGCTATGGCAAAAGATATCCAACACTCCATCTTGGAAAAAACTAGCAAAGTGGTTCGATCTTTATCCCGAATCTCTCTTTCCCTACCAGGCAAACTAGCCCTTCTCAACATGCTGATGTTTCCGAGATTGAATTATTATCTTCCCATAATTAAACCCACTAAAGCATTTCAGTGTCAATGAACTCACTGTGTTCAAAGCTCATGTGGAGTGGAAATATTGTTGCCATAAGCATCTGTAAGATGCAAATGCCCAGAGTGTTAAATGGACTTGGATTGCACTCTGTTTCAACAATCTATTTACAGAAGGCAATTGCAGTTTTACGTGCAATTCACTTAAAACAGCCAGAACTAAACCTAGCCACTCCAGTGGAACCTACAGACACACCGCCACCTCTTGCTAGCAGATGGGCCACAATTATTTGGTTACATGTCACCAAGCTGATAAATCTATCTAAAACCTCTTTTGAAGGTAAAATAACCTATTGGCAGGCCTATAACCTCAGATTTCAAAACCAGACTGCCCTCCTGACCACATTGAACATAGACAAACCATTGCTTAAAAAATTGAAGAACTGGTTTGTTGAACCAAAATACATAGATTTTATCTTAAAGCTCAACATCTCATCCTTACCCACTAACCATTTCTTAGTATGGAAAAGAGGATTCACCAAAATCAATCCTCAATGCCAGCTATGTAATACTGCTGATGAAACCATCCAACATTTACTTTATAATTGTCCGTTTCTTTTCCAAATCAGAAACTTCATCACAGAGAAAGTTACATCTGACATCGGAAAAGCCTTAAATATCCAGAATGCCATCAAGACAGGAATTTTTTCTCTTATCCGATTCTCTGCCTTCCTTACCTTTGCAGTCTGGTTGACCAGATGTGAATGTGTTTTCCGTCATTCAGGATCTTCAGTCACAGAGACCTTTATAGGTCTTGTCAAGAGCATAAGTGCCAGGGACCGGCTGCTTGCACCAGAATGGTTATACAAAGAGACTTGGTCCAGGATTGATCTACCAAGCATTTGATCTTATGAACTTTTGCAATCAGTCATTCAGTATACCATGTATGAAAACAGTATCATGCAACCATGTAAACTTTGTTAATAAAATTTTTTGTTTAAAAAAAAAACAAAAACAAAAACAATATATATTTATTTTAATTTAAAATAAAGCAAGGACAAGATTTATATACTATACATTGATTCAAAAGTTAAATAAGTGTGTATTTCACAATGATAATTGAGAATGATAAATATTAGATTTTAAAGAAAAAAGTGACTTAAAAATTGCAGAAAAAATAGTTAATTTTTATCAGTAGCTTTCTCATAAGCAACTTCATATGACAATGTTGTTTGACAAACTTGTTATCTAAATTTAATCTGTTAAATACTTCACTTAGGTTCTTGTTTTTTCATGATTGATTACAGATAAATAAATTAATTATCTTATTTTTATTTGACTTATACATTTAATTTACTTAAATCCAAATATTTTATAATTTAAGTTCACAAAATCAATTTACTCACAATTTTAATATGTATTCAATTTTAATAAATTTTATTCTGATAACAAATGTTATTATCTTTCTATCAAAACAAACATTTAATGGTAATGATTTTTTTTTCTTTTGATCAGTATCCTCAATAAAAATAAATATTATTGAATTATTTTAGCTCTACTTAACTTTTTTAGCAATGATAAACACACTTAATTTTACAGTTTTAAACATTTAACCAAGTGGTTTGATCAAATAACAAATTTTTTTTTAAAAAAAATGTACTTGATAAAACATTTATATTTAAATATTTTTATAATTATATTTTTTTAAATTAAAATAGAAAGTAAAAAAAAATCTTAAAAAATAAAAAGTTATACATTTTTTTTAAAAAAAATCGATAATACACCCGGGTCTCATTTTGTGCGGATTTATTTAATGCGATTTTGAAGTTATGCGGTTCATGTTTCTTCTTAATATCTTTGTATGCGGTTTTCTTTTATGCGATAAAAATTATTAGATCAGAAGTCAAGCTCCGATAATGCGCTATTACTTTAAATATTATAAATTGCGTGCACTAATGTCATATTTAAAGTAATAGCGCATTATTGGAGTTCGACTTCTCTCTAATAATTTCAATATTTTCAGCGCTTTATAATAGTACTGTAATAGATTTTATGCAATAAAGAAGTTCATAATTCACTTGAAATCAGGATTTCCCTATTTTATATACACACATTAAATTTTACAAGATTATAATGTAAATGTTCAAACATTATAGATGTGTATATTATGCATGTTTTTTTTTTTTTTTTTGCATTTTAAATCACATTCTATTTTTGCTTTTTAAAAAAAGAGTACGTAGTCAATTAATCATTTAGGGTCCGCAAGTTTATTTTTAAAAGGTTAGTTATAGCAGTGGGCACAATAAAATTTGACAATTAAAATCTGATTTTTAATAATAATTAACAATTTAAAAATTACATAATATGACACAAAACAATGAAATTTGATTTTTAAATGGAATTGAAAATTAAAGACAAAAATAAGAATTTAATTTTTAATTGTTAGTTTTAATTAAATTTTGCCCAACAGTAGTGAGTTGGTGTCTTTTTATTATCGTAAGTCTAAGTTTTTATTTTAAACTTTTAGTTTATTCTAACGGAGAAGAAAAAACACCCAACAAAATGAATTTCTTTGGAAACAAAAATTTCAATTTTAGATCGCGTAGCGCAATCGGAAGTATCAACAGCGATTGGAAAAATTTAGTTTAGGCAAGACCACGATAAGAGCAATTAAAAAAATGAAGTTGGCACTAGTTGTATTTCCTCTTGTGACGAATCTGATGTCTTAGTAGTTTACAAATGAACTTACTTATTGTCAAATAGCGATAATAATTAAAATACTGTACATGTATTAAAAAATGAAAAATACTGTAAATTACGCATAAAAATATATTGTTTTGAATAAAATTAAATGCTGTAGTTAATAAATAAGTATAAAAAAGTTTGTCTTGTATCAATTTTTTTCAAATTTGAAATTTTTTATTAGTCATATTTTACTTCCTTATTTTTTTTTTTGTGCAAATTTTAAAGTAATTTTACGTTGTTGTTTTGCTTTTATGCAATTTTTAGAAAATTACAGCAACTATCCCCCATTTTTCAAGGTAAGTTAAGTCTGTTTTTGTGCGATTTCTTTTGTGCGCGTTTTTTGAGGAACCTATCTACCGCATAAAATGAGACCCAGGTGTATAGTGAATATCTGCATTATAAACATATTATTAATAAATGTTAACTATAATGAAAGTTAAAAAAATATTTAATTATGCATTTTATGTTAAATTGTATAAAAACAATGAAGTCAAATATGTCTGAAAGTAAAAGAGTAATTCCCATTAAAAATAAGAGTTAAAATCATGAATTCATCTTTTGATGAAAAATGTAGCTAAAATTTAATAATTTTTGAAAATAAGTAATATAAATTAGAAATCAAATGGGTATAAAAAGAGACAAATGCTATCAATCAAACTGTGATTTCTTTTAGAATGTAATTTTTATAATTTTTTGTTGTCAACAAACTATTAGTAGCAAAGATTAATGATATTTAAGCTTTGTCAATATAATGTTGAATCTTTTCTAATCATTTAATTTTTTTTTCTCTGTATTTTGTTGTAGCTTTAAACATATTTGTCATATTAAACTTGGTTTAAACAAGAGCATAGCTAAAAGTATATTATTCAAATGTTGCCATAGAGACATTTTCATTTATTTCTATGTATATAAAAAAATCATTGTAAAGTAGAAAAGATTAGGGAAATCAGCAAGATTTAAAATAAATAGAACTAGGAATATTAATATTGCTTAAAGGACAGTATATTGACATGAGTTGTTTCAACAGCCTGTTAATTCATTGTGTTTATTAAATGAAGGGAGGGGGGGGTTATTGATTACTGTTAAAATTATTTATGGTTGTAGTGTTGAAAACTCCAAAAAAAATGCATTGAATTACTAATAATTAAATGAAAGTCGCAAATGCTTAAAATGTATATTTCTATGAATTACTGTTGTTATACAAATCAAAACAAATCAAAATAGTATTTTTAAAAAATGAGAAATTTAATTCATTTGGTAAAGAATATTAAAAATAATATTAAAATAATCATCACTGATAAAATGTTTATTAATAACCTTCTTGGGAAATGGGAAGGCTAATGTTTGTATAAGTTACGGAAAATATAATATTTGGTCATAATTTTCAAACATTTGGAGAATACTTGTTGAAGAGTTAGTTTTAATAATTATTACAGTCAAATCAAGCCACTGAGCTGAAATTCAGTTGAAGTTGGAAGTAAATGAGAATTCTACTGCTGTACAATATGATTATCAGCTCACTTTAGTTTTATATTTTGATTATAATGATGACAATTAAGTACATTCCTCAATCAAAACTATGGGCTTCCTTGTTGAAGCAGTTACGGCTTACAGAATGATTGACTAGAAGTTTCTAAAATTGTGCTGATTATTAATTTTATGCTTTGTTATTCATCAGAGGAAAAAGGAATACCAAAAGCAAACAGAATTAAGCTGTGAAAGAATAGACTGCCACATATCTGCAAGACATATTAACCACTTACTAACCTGTCGTGCTTAGTTGTCTGTTTAAAATTCAAATGTGATGCATTTTCAAAACAAAGCCTGTAACTATTCCATGATTACAGATAATTTTGCTGAAAATTTAAATAATATTAAACCTATTTTGAACATCATTACTCAAAAGAAAAACCAAATCTTCAAGATTTATCACGGACAATATAAACTATAACTATGTTAGATACTTACAACTGTGTATGTGCATAAACAGCAAAATTAATCTACTAGTTATATTTTATTCAATTTTTGAATTTTATAATTATTATAATTAACAAGTTAATTATTATTATTATTATTATTATTATTATTATTATTATTATTATTATTATTATTATTATCATAGTTTAAATATAGATTTGTAATTTTATTTATTTTTGTAAACTCTTAAAGGAGGTATAAAATGTATTCACAGAGATATTCTTAGAACAAATTGAATGCTTTTAAAAAAATTATGAATATTCCATAATGTATTTAAACACGGTCTTTTAATTAATAAAAGAAAGAGCATTTTTGGCAAATTATCTATTCAAACTTTATATTTTGTGATCGATATTTAGTCCTGTGACAAGACAATATTAATTCTATTGCGTTAAAATAAAATTGTTATTGTTAATAGTATGTCTGCTTATTTTCTTCTTTTTTTTAGATTTTTAAATACACCTGGGTCTCTTTTTGTGTGGATTTTTTTAATGCGATTTTGAAGTTATGCAATTCATGTTTCTTCTTAATATCTTTTTATGCGGTTTTATTTTATGCGATAAAGAAGTTCATATTTCACTTAAAATCAGGATTTCCCCATTTTATATACACACATTAAATTTTACATACTTTAAATGCCTGTTGGAAAAAGGTTTGGCAATAAATTTAGATACCGTAGAAGATTTAGAAAAAGATAATGAAACAGAAGTGGAACCTGTTCATTTCACAGCAAAAATGATTCGAGAAAGTCTTCAACTTTATAATTAATTGTAAAATCATTTTCTTGTTAATGACATGAATTATGAATGAGCTATTAAATTCTAATGAGAGCTAAATAGTTGTATGTCTATGTTATGTATGTGTATGTTTATATTTTCTTCTATACACACACGCACATATATATATATGGAGAAACTTTTAGACAGAAAAAAGTTACAATTAAAAATATTTTAGAACTTTTAATTTCTACTTAAAAAGAATGTAACTTTAAAAGTTTTAAAATATTTTACTTGTGTTATGTTCTTGGTCATGATATCTAAATTAATAAATAGACACAGTTTGTAAAACTAATAACTTTTATTAACTACCAGTGTTCTCTAACATAAGAGCAATGTCGCATGCTCGCTAATCTCAGTTATCATCGCTAGGCATCAGTCTGTAATTACAAGTATTAGCCATAATATGACAATTCTCTTTTTTTATTTACACACATAGTTTTTTAAATATACTGGAGGCCTTCTTCTGTTCGATTTTTCTCTCACCTAAATTAGTATTCTCATTGTCGCTGTGCTGTTGTCACTTGATGTTGGTGATTTCTCTGTCTCAATTACAGGCAACTGTGTCTCCTCATCTTGTTCTTGTCTCTGTGGTGTTGTTATGAATCTTTCAGTTGTTTTCTGTAGATGTGTCTTGGTTCAACAAAGAATAGAGCCATCCTCAGTCAAAATGCGATATGATTTTGGCTTGGGAGTTTTTTTCAATAATTTTACACTTCTTCCATCTGGTCCCATCATATACTCATCCCAGTTTGTCAATTTCCATGGGTGGAGATATCTTGGTGTTTTGTCATAGAAACTTTTCTGTTGAGTTTGCCTCTGTATTAAGTATCTATGGGCCTTTTGTGCAGGTGGAGATATGAGTTATTTTAAAAAGAATCGTAATTTTAAGTATTCTAGACATTAGTAACTGTGACCCCACTTCTTGGTGTATTTCTAAATTCAAGTAAGTTTAATTCTGGGTCAATTCCAGATTGAAAAGCTTTGTGGAATAATTGCTTTATAATTTGAACATTTTGTTCCACAAGTCTATTAGAACATGGATAGTGTGGACTTGATGTGGTCACTTTAAAACACCATTCCTTTGTGAATTTGTGGAATAACAATGAAACAAATGACATATTATCTGCCATTACCTCATCTGGTTTGCCAAAGCGTGCAAATGTTGTTTTGCATAGCTTTATTACTGAAGCAGCAGTTTTGCCAGTTATGCAAAGTACCTCTGGGTATTTAGAGAAATAATCTACTAGGAATAAGTAAGTATTGTTGCCAAATTCAAATAAATCAGCACCAACCTTTTCCCACAGTCTTGTTGGAACATGTGGTAACTGTTTTTTTTGGTAGAGCTGGCCTGAATGTAGCACATATTGGGCAGTTATCCACTAATGAGTCAATATCTTTGTTAATACTCAACCAATAAAATGATTGTCTTGCTCTGGATTTCAGTTTCTCAATTCCCAAATGGGACTCATGTAGCAAGCTCATTATTCGGGATCATAGCGATGTCGGTATAAATAATTTTCTTTCATGGTGTAGTATTCCATGATTCAGTGTGAATTTGTAGCAATTTTGCCAGAATTTTATACATTGCACTTATGTTCTGACCATCCATTGCATATGTGTTTAATTAATTCTGATACTCTCTCATCTAAAGGATAACCTTTCTTTAAGTCATTGTCCCAGGTACTGACAGTTTTATTTGCAATGTGTATTTTACAGGCATGTTGTTATGTTGTATTTATGTAGTTATGTGATAATGTATCTGCAATATAGAGTTCCTTCCCAGGGTGGTATTTGAATTTAAGTTTATATCATTGTAATCTCATTACAAATCTTTGGAGTCTGGGTGTGATTTTCTCAAAGGATTTGTTTGCAATTGCAAGTAATGATTTATGATCAATGTGTATTATTATGTCTGTATACTCAGTAATGACACTTTTGACACACCTTGATAACACTTAAGAAGAGTTCTTTTTCTAGTTGAGTGTATCGCTGTTCTGTTTCAGAAAGTGCTCGGGAGGTATATATAACTGTTTTCCCATTTTGGAGTAAAACTCCTCCTAGTTCTGTCTGTGAGGCATTTGTTTGTATTATTACTGGAATTTGAGAATTGAAGTGTGTTAGTGAGGTTGCATTGCAAATTGCCTCATTTAGCTAATCAAAACATTGTTAGTAATATGAATTCCATACCCACATAATGTTTTTATTAAGAGATCATAGGGATGCTGTCAGATCTGCTAAATTCAGAATGTGTGGTTAGAGAGATAATTTATCATTCCTAAAATTTGTTTCAACCCTTGTTTGTCTTTTGGTGGTCAGAACTTTTGTATTGCTTCTATTTTATTAAGATCTGCTGAGATTCCTGCTCCAGAAATCATTCATCTTAGGTATTTCACTTGCATTTGAGCATATTGGATCTTATCTGGATTGAATTTCGCATTGACCATGCATGCTCTGTTTAAGACTTTTAATAAATTTTTGTTCATATCTTCAACAGTTTTTTCTCCTACATTGGCAGATAATTCATCATTTGTCTTCTGAAAAATTTCTGGTGATACATTTACGCCAAAGGATAAGCAGTTAAAGTGATATCTTCCAAAGGGTGTATTAAATGTTGTTAAGTCTGCTGATTCATTATCAAGTTTTATATAGTCCAAAATCCAGATTTCAAGTCCAAAATTGTGAAATATTTCATTCCTGTTACTGTATTTAAAACTGTCTCTGGAGTTGGCATTTTATAATGTTCTCTTTTTAATGCTTTATTAAGATCTCTTAGGTCTATGCATATTCTCATACTGCTGTTTGGTTTTTCAACTATTAATAGATTATCAACCCAATTTGTTGAATATGTCACTGGAGTTATGATAGCATTATCTTCCATTTTATTTAATTTCTCACATAATTGTTCGTGTATACTTAGTGGAATTAATCTAGGTGCATGGACAACTGGTGTAAGTATGGGTCTACTGTGAGGGGGTGTTCACCTTCATAATAACCCATATCTTGAAAAACACCTTTGTATTTCTCATATATAGACTTGAAGTTTTCATTTTCTTTTATTTTCTGTGTTTTAATACTTTTATTATCTTTTCTACTCTTTGTTATTTTATCTTTGTTGTTAGATATATTTTGATCATTTATACTTTTGTTATTTTTCATCGTTACTTTTTGTACTGTAATTTTGTTGCGTTTAATTAAACCTAGTAACTCACAATTACTGCCACTAAGAAGTGTTGGTTCGTCTTCTTTTATTATTATAAAATGTAAATTATGCAGATCTTTATTTATTTTGTATTGAAGTTTTTCTTTTCCTATTGGGGTGAGAAATGATCCTCCAAAAGCGCTTAATTTCTTCTTTGTTTTGTATATTATTGGTTGTGAATGAATGGTATTAAGCACTTTTTTAGATATAATGTTTACATCAGCTCCTGTGTCTATTTTTATTTATACTTTATTGTTGTCTACTAAAATTTGTTCATACCAGCCATTAAACGAATGTGTTGAGTCTACATGTCTAATGTATGCAATATCACTGATATATGATGAATCTGATGTTGTAGTATTATGTACTTCGTGCACATAACGTCCATTTATATTCCTATTTTTATGATACTTTGTGTTTGAGAATTTTTGGTGTTTTTAAAATTTTATGGTCATAGCTTCTCATATGGCAATTATTGACAAAGTGGTTTAACTTTTCACAATTACAGCATTTTTCCCCAAGTGCAGGACATTCACGTTTTGGGTAATTATGTTTGCACTTTTGACAATTTTTTATGTTTGTTGTATTTTTTTCTATTACATTAATACATAGTTCAGATTTTCCCAGTAATTCATTTTTGACTCTTTTAGTTACATGTCCATCTATTATTTCCATTGCTTTTTCTAGTGTAATATTCTTTTTTTCAAATAATCTGTCTTTTAGTCCTTCTTTTGTACCATTATAATTTTATCTCGGAGGATATTTTCTGATCCCCAAAGTCAGCTTTTTCAACTACCAATTTTAAGCAAGTAAGAAAGTGATCAATCGATTCTCCCTCATGCAGTTCCATTGTATATGCTTTTATTCTGTCATATAATGTTGTTTTCATTGTGTTGAAATATTTATCCATTTGGTTTAAGACAGGTAGCAATTTTGTTTTATCTTCCAGGTTCATGTGGTCTAATGTTGTTATTATATCTCTCTCTTCTTTTTCAATGTAATTTTACGTTATCTGATTTCATATCATTTTCTGTTGCCTCTAGGAAATTTAGGAATAATTCTTTCCATTCAGTCCATTTGGCTGACATATTTCCTTCCATGAATAGCGGTTCGATATTATAAAAACGATCGAATTGTGATGCCATTTTGTATTTTGGCAAATATGATATGAAAAAAAAAATTGTTATCAAAACTATTGTTATCAATATTTAAATACTCACTGTTTTATATACTTTAGAAATTTTTTTTTTTAACTATTATTTCATTAACTTATTGACTGCTGAAGCGGCCAATTGAATATTTAAAAAATTATGTTGATCAATAAATTTTATCATAAATTAAATTTATATTACTCAAAAATGACAATATATATTTTTTGAAACATAAAACCCTAAAGAATGTAATTAAGGTGAAAAAAATATAGTTATTGATATTTAATAATAAAAAATAGAATAAAAGTTAATATTTCTAATAATCATTTTCATAGTATTTTATAACTTCAAAATTATCATGCACCAACTTAAAACAATTGTTTTGTTAGTAGGTTAGTTGGATTCATCATAAAATTTCTAAAAATTTGGTATAAGGTAATCCATCACTTGAAAACTTCATAGAATAAAGACATTAGTACTTTTCATTTTTCTCAGTAGCCCTGCAAAATGCATTTCCATCCAGGGATTTGCAATGTATAAGACATCCCTAACAACATTCTTATAACAAGTAGTTAATATTGATCAATAATTAGTATAATTTGAATATTATAATAAAGAACTTCAATACCGTTTGTAATTTATTAAAAAGTACTACTAAAATAGTCACTATATACAAAATAATAAAAAAATGTGAATGAATAATAAATTCATCATAGAGTTATTGATGTACATACGTTTGTAGTTTATATATATATACTGTCAAAACTTACTTTTATGTTAGTTTCGATAGTAATTTCTTTTATCAAATATATATAAAAAAAACAATAATTAAAAAATATATAATGAAATAATAATTTAAAAAACATACACCCGGGTCTCGTTTTATGGGGATTTATTTAATGCGATTTTGAAGTTATGCGATTTATGTTTCTTCTTAATATCTTTGTATGCAGTTTTTTTTTATGTGATAAAAATTATTAGATCAGAAATCGAGCTCCGATAATGCACTATTACTTTAAATATTATAAATTTCGTGCACTCATGCCATATTTAAAGTAATAGCGTATTATCGGAGTTCAACTTCCATCTTATAATTTCAATATTGTCAGCGCTTTATAATACTACTGTAATAGATTTTATGCAATAAAAAAGTTCATAATTCATTTAAAATCAGGACTTCCCCATTAAATTTTACAAGATTATAATGTAAATCTGTTCAAACGTTATAGACGCCTATATTATGCAAGTTGTTTTTGCATTTTAAATCACATTCTATTTTTGCTTTTAAAAAAAGAGTACATAATCAATTAATCATTTAGTGTCTGCAAGTAATAAATTTTACAAGATTATAATGTAAATCTGTTCAAACATTATAAACGCCTATATTATGCAAGTTGTTTTTGCATTTTGAATCATATTCTATTTTTGCTTCTAAAAAAAAAGTACGTAATCAATTAATCATTTAGTGTCTGCAAGTTTATTTTTAGAAGGTGAGTAACAGCGGTGGGCACAATTAAATTTGACAATTAAAATCTGATTTTTAATTTTAATTAACAATTTAAAAATTACGAAATGTGATCTGAAATTAATGTCATGTGAAATGATGAAATTTGATTTTTAAATGGCATTGAAAATTAAAAAAATAAAGACAAAAATAAGAATTTATTTTTTAATGGTTAGTTTTAATTAAATTTTGTCCAACAGTGATGAGTCGGTGACTTTTTATTATCGTAAGTCTAAGTTCTTATTTTTATTTTAAACTTTTAGTTTACCCTAATGGCGCCCAAGAAAATGAATTTCTTTGGAAACAAAAATTTCAATTTTAGATCGCTTAGTGAAATGGGAAGGATCAACAGCAATTGGAAAACTTTTTAGTTTGGGTGATTCCACTATAAGACCAATTCAAAAAAATGAAGTTGGCGCTAGTTGTATTTCCTCTTGTGACAAATCTGATGTCTCAAATAGCGATAATGCTTAAAATACCATACATATATGAAAAAATATAAATTACACATAAAAATTTATTGTTTTGAATAAAATTAAATACTGTAGTTAATAAAAAAAGTAAAACAAAATTGTCTTGTATCAATTTTTTTCAAATTTGAAATTTTTTATTAGTCATATTTTATTTTTCTATTTTTTTTAATGCGAATTTTAAAGTAATTTTACGTTGTTGCTTTGCTTTTATGCGATTTTTGGAAAATTACAGTACGTATCCCCCATTTTTCAAGGTAAGTTAAATCTATTTTTGTGCGATTTCTTTTGTGCACATTTTCTGAGGAACCTATCTACCGCATAAAATGAGGCCCAGGTGTATAATAAAATAATAATTAAAAAATATGAAGCTTTGAAATTTATATTGCAAGTCAATAATTGGCCTAAGTTTATGTACTGTCAAATCCTTACTTTTAGCATTTGCATAATGTTACTATTATTAAAATGCAGAAAAGAAATTATAGAAACATCTAAATCAAGTCATTATATTTCAGAAATATATTCATTATTGTTTCATATCAATTAATTCAAATACTAAGCTCACATTATAGAAAAGAATGCAGACAATCACTATCTTTTTTTTTATATATGTTAGTTTTAATAGTAATTTTTTTATCAATATATATATAAAACAATTAAAAAACAATAAAATAATACTTAAAAATTATAGAAAAATAAAAATACTTACCATTAGGCCCTCATAACATTTTCTTCAAAATACAACAGAAAAAGTAAAACTTGTTCCCCGTTATAATTTTATACAGAATTGTTCTTCAGTAACTAACAAAAAAAATGAGAGAAAGACAAAAAAATTCAATCTACTTGATCACAAAAATTATCATAAAATTTTTATTTTTTATCGTAGAAAAATAAAATTTACCTTTTTGGAATCTGCAGACAAAGAAAGATGGAAAACAAGGTCTAAAAAGCACATGCATAGCCTGCGTAGATTTCCGTTAATCTTAACTTTAACCTGGATGTTTATAATTTGAAATTTCTTGACTGTTTTAAGCACTCATAATAATGAATAAATTAAAATACTCCTGACACCATGTTATATCTTTGGTCCTGATATCTAAATTAATAAATACATATAGTTTGTATAACTAATAACTTTTATTAACCACCAGTGTTCTCTAACATAAGAGCAATGTTACATGATCACCAATCTCAGTTGTCGCCACTAGACATCAGTCAGTAATTACAAGTATTAGCCTTAACATGACAACTTGTAACTCTTTTATGTCTAAAAGAACAAAGTTACAAGTAAAAATATTTAAGAACTTTTAATTTCTACATAAAAAGAATGTATCTTTAAAAGTTTTTAAATATTTTTATTTGTAACTGTCTAAAAGATTCTCCATGTATATATGTGTATAAAAGAAAATTTACCCATTAGTCATTATTAACACACTCGTGGAAGCATTTTATATATATTGTACCACTAATGAATAGCACTCAATGTAAAATTGTTGTTCACAATTATTAAAATAAATCTTATATTTAAATAATGGAAAGATTTTGAAATTAAAATATCTCATTTGAAAAAGAAGAAATCTATAAAAGTTTAAAGTGTTTTTTATTATTAGTTTAAAACAGTTTGCTAAAAGTCAGTAGTAAAGTTTTACAAATTAATTAATATATATATATTGTACCGAGATATATTAGGAAGGAGTGTGTGTGCGTTGGCGGTACATATAATTTAAAAAATAATATTAATTAATAAGCGATTTGTGTAAATATTAATAAAATTAAAAGTTCGTGTAAGGTAAAATAAAATAAAGATTTTTTTCTCATAGACAGGTGAGCGTTAAAAGCATAAAATAAATAGTTTTCTAAAATATAATTTTGAGTCGTATTAAATAAAAGCTAAAAAAAATTAAGAATTGATATAATTAGGTTTGATTTGATTAGAAATTTAATTTGACTAAACTGAAATTCGATTTAAAATTGCTTTAAGAAAAAAAAAAAAGAAAAAGCAAGGTGGAATTCGTTTTGTCTTATAATCATAATAAAAAAAATTATATGTGTAATTGAATGAATGTAATAAACAATGGGAGCTAATGACAAACCTAAGAAATTTCCAGCAAACGGCTAATTAGTGCAAATAACTTTAACAAAGAAATTGGAAAAACTTTAACAAAGAAATTGGAAAAACTTTAACAAAGGAATTGAAATAACTATAACAAAGAAAGTGAAATAACTCTAGCAGGGAATACAAAGAAATTAAATAACCAATGCGAACACCAGAAAATCAGCACGGACCATAACTGAAACACCAGAGGATTAGTTACGTATTGTAGATTGAATCCGCGAGGTAAGAACTGTAAATATAAAAGGGGCAAATTTTCTATTCTATTAATCAATGCTTGTATTATTATTCTTAAGCAATTATTAAGCGATTGTCGTTCATTAATTATACTATGCTGCATTGCTGAAACCATCGTGTGAACAACCGGCTGAATCCTTCCAGGCAATACCATCAGCGGACAGTTCCAATTTTGATCATGGTCGCATAAACAAGAAGGAGACGGAGTGTCCACGTGGAGCCCACATGATTCCAAAGACATCGGGAATGGATTGCAAGCAGTTAGCGCTAACTAACCGAAGGAAACACTATTGAAGCAACGCTCAACAAACCGTGCAGAGGGGAGAAAGCTAGGTAATATTTGTTTCAATTTCTAACTCACTAATTAAAGCCGTAATAATAATAAACTCTGAACTTTATCTTATGAACTACTAATTGTCGTTAGCTCCAATGCCCAGAGATTTCAGTGTGATTTCCAATATAAATAAATGCGTATAATTATTTTATCAAATGTATTTTATTGTAAGTTTAAATATCAGTGTATGCGTATGATTATTTCCAAATGTATTTATATGAGATTTTATTGTTACTTCAAATATAAGCGTATGCGTATGATTAATTTGTATTTATAATATGGAACTTTGAGTGCATTAAATTTTATTTCAACTTGATCGAAAGTGTAGATAATTGTGTTATAAGACAAAATGAAGTATAATAGCGTAAATAAATATTTCATTGTTTAGTTATTACTCAAATTAGATTTAACTTAAATAATTAAAATAAAGAAAAGAGAAAGCGAGAAAGTTAGCGTAGAAAAGATTTTTAAAAGTGATTTT
The DNA here is from genome assembly GCA_028023455.1 of Epiperipatus broadwayi. Lineage (NCBI taxonomy): Eukaryota > Metazoa > Onychophora > Udeonychophora > Euonychophora > Peripatidae > Epiperipatus > Epiperipatus broadwayi. The sequence continues at coordinate 6,722,630 of JAQFVV010000056.1, read as the reverse complement.
TTAAGTAGGCGGAGTATATGTTATTGATTATTGTAGCTGAGCTAGCGGGAGCGGGTACTAGACCGTATTGGTCAAGCAGACTTGTCGACAAGCTCGGCTGGCGCCCATAGGATTTCTTCCTTTAAATAAATAAAAGTTTGATTGGCTAATACGTGTTCTAGTAAATGAGTATAAATGTTATTGGTAAAAGTTTCCCAATGATATTGATTACTCCACCCGTAGCACTAACCACCCTGTGATAGGATTCTGTGTAAGAGAGTGGTATAGAATTCTGATCGAGTCGTTATAATAAAATTTGGGACATTGTTATTACTTTATATAAATGATGTTTTATACAAATTTACGGGACGACGTACTTTATATATTATTATTATTAAAAGAATAAATAAATGTAAAGAGTTGAGGGTGAGGGTGGGTTAGGTAGAATATATATATATATAGAGAGAGAGTTTAACTTGGCAAAAACTAAACTTTAGAATAAATTAAGAAAGTGTATTTAGAAAGTTAATTTTATTAAAAGAAAATGCAGTTAGCCTGAGGGGGAATGTAACTGAGAAAATTAAAAATATTAAAGAACAAAAAAAAAATCTAAAAACTAAAGAAAAATCTCTTCATTTATTTAAAATAAAATAAATATATGCATTCGTAAATAACGACTTGATTGAAATATAAAGAAAATAAAATGTGTGCATGTTGAAGAATTAAAATATTAAAGTTAAATATTAAAAATAAATGAAAGTTTATAAATGAAAATTTCCCTCAAAAATTGCATATACTCATAAGCTATATAAAAACAGGATTAGCAATGGCTACTAATTAAAATCCATAAACAACAGGATTAATAAAAAGGCATCTTAAGAATTTAATCAAAACAGTGGATGAATTTAAAAACTAATTAAAAAGGATAACAACATGGTCATCATATATATAAGTCCAAAAATTTATCAGGTGGTTATACACATCTAGTCATTGAAAAATCTAGACATTCACATATCTAAAGTCAATCACTTATTAGACTAGTCATTCATGTATCTAAAGTCAATCACTTATTAGACTTTTTTCCAATGAATATGTTGCAGTGCTAAGCAGTTCGGAGCATGCGATGAACTCCAGCCTCAGTCCAACAGAACATCAGCAGTCTGTGTGATAGAAGCAATGCCCATCTAACAATTTGAAACTGCCAGGAATGTCTAACTGCATGAAATAGATGTAGCATGGAATAACAATCATCAGAACCTCAACAGAAGCTTAAAATCTAACTGGTTGGTAAAACACACATTCAGCAGTAAATAATTTGTAGCCACCAAGTTCAAAAATCCTATAGGTAATAACATTCTCTTTTTTTGATATTAATTAATGTAGTCATTGCAATCTTTGAAGCCTCCCAGAGTCAGTCTAATAAATGAGCTCTATAGCCAGCATGAAATGAACTATGTATGTGCAGGTTGAAATAATAAAATGATAGCATTAGAATTTTGAAAACCATATAAACCAACAGCTCATATGATCGAGTGTAATGTGTACTATATATTTTGATACTTATGTTTATTTAATATTTTATTATAATATGTGTGTGCCTGAGATATTATAAATTATTGTTTATATTTAATTAAAAGATTTATAAAATTAGTTTACAAGTTATAGTAAACATTTTATTTAAAATAATTTATTCTACAAATTAATATTTGTCGGTCAATTTCTTTTAATTATACTACTAAAAAAACAATTTAGCAGAGTAGTTAGAGCAGCAATTTATTATATTATTCTTTTGATTGAGCTAGTTGGGATTTCTTAGGTGTTGAATTAGTTTACCATTATTCAGAGCATGTTAACTACTTGTAGTTAACTGGCACCTGAAGTTTACTTCAAAACAAAAAAGTGCTTTGATCTTATATAGCTTTGCCTGGTCATAGGTACCTTCTGGGTATTATGCTTCTCTGCCTAAGGGACTGGTGGTGCAAGACTTAAATTGCAGTCAGAATAGATTGAATTTATAATAAATGTTATAATAGTAATAATAAAAAGTCAGATGTTACATGACTTATATATAGCTTGCATTTACCAATATGTAAACTTCAGAGCATGCTAATGCTCTAAACAAGCTTTTTTTTTTTATTATGATAAATGCTACTACAAGAGAAGGCATTCAAATCATCTTTATCTTAGATTGTCCCATAATAATGTCATATTTTCTATAAAAGAAGTTTTACAATTTCGCTTTTCACAATTGCTATTTTTATTAAAGAATAAAAATTTTATGCTAGATTTTTGTTTTCCTATTTGGTCTACCACCCCTCTTGGTTCAATATATATAGTTGCATTCATGGAAGTGGATTCTCTAACAGCTAGACATAGCAGTCTGGATATCGCGAGCTTCATAAATAATTAGTAAAATCATCATCTCAAAGTTTAATTACCAATTACATTGTCGACAGAAAACTATTAACACAGCATGGGTCTGAAGTTGGCGCTAATTGTATTTCCTTTTGTGACAAATCTTATTTCTTACCAGTTCACAAACAAACCCACATATTGTCAAATAGTGATAATGATTAAAATATGTATGAAAAAATGTAAAATAAATTACACAAAAACATATTGTTTTGAATAAAATCAAATAATTAATTAAAAAAGTTTGTCTTGTATCAATTTTTTTTAAATATTTGGAATTTTTTATTAGTCACACTTTGTTTCCTTATTTTTTTTTATGCAAATTTTAAAGTGCTTTTATTTTGTTGCTTTGGTTTTATGCGGTTTTTGAAAATTACGGAACGTATCCCACATTTTTCAAGGTAAGTTAAGTCTATTTTTGTGCAATTTTTTAATGCGGGTTTTCTGTGGAACCTATCTACTGCATAAAGGTTTATATGTGTATTTTAACTCCACCATATGCACCTAATTAGTTAAAAGCTATTACAATAGAATGACAGCCTGTTAAGCTAAATTGCGCAGACGCTGTGAGAATGTTGATAATAAATGAATACCTTCGAACAACCACATGATATAGTATTTATATAAGAGTATACTATATCATGTGGTTGTTCGAAGATATTCATTTATTATCAACATTCTCACAGCGTCTGCGCAATTTAGCTTAACAGGCTGTCATTCTATTGTAATTATAATCGCACGCAAGACGTTATAAAATAAATGCTTAAAAGCTATTATATATGTGAATTCATATTATAAATGCCTGTGTTCTGAAATTAGTTAGTAATCAGAAGTAATTAATAGAAAGAAACTGCAATTTTTTTTTTTTGTAGAAGATTTGAGACATAAGTCTATAAAAATGACTTTTCTATCATAGAAGTTGTCCTTATAATAAATAGATTTTATTTTATTTATGTGTATAAAAGCATGTCATTACCAGATGATTATTTGGCTATTTAAGAGAAGTTGATTTCAGATAGATAATATCTCTGGAAATGTAATTATTAACATTAGAGGAATGAACTATAATTCACTTACAAATAGAATGGGGCTTGATTTGACCATCATTTTTATTGGTTGTATAATTACAAATGTTAAAAAATCAATATTATTACTCAATTAAATTCGACTTATCAACATGTTTAATTGCATCTTTATTGTTATTACATTCTGATCATTTTATTATATTACAATTGATTGCCTTTAATGTTGCATAATCATTGGCATATAAATTTCATATTTGCAATATTCATAAGATGATTGCCATGCAATTTTTTCACCTAACATTACAAATTAAGATGCTAACACAATATTAGACATATAAATGCAATATTTTCTGCACTTTCTTCACATTATATTTGGCACATTAATATGTGATCATAATATTTAGAAGCATTAGTCATTCATTATACTATTTTCATTAGTTTATCTTGTGAAAATTTTTGAGAAGTTGTAATACTTTCAGCTTTTAGACATAAAAATATTGGTGTCTGATCTATTTCTTTTTATTTAAAATTAAGACATAAGCTAGAAATGAGTTATCCTTTTGGTTTTATAGAAGATTAGACAAAAAATGCTTGATGACATGATTTCAGTTTGCATTGCTAGTTTTTAATTGATTGGTTGCTTTGTTACATAATAATTGAAGTCTCTAGAAAAATACATGGAAAATCTCATTTAAACTTTTACTATTTACATCTACAAGTCTGAAAATATTTTTAATTATATATATATCCTACTATCATGCCATTTTTATAGTGGCTCATATTTAAATCACTAACATTTTTATTTTATAAGTTAGTGACTGATATACACATAATGTTCATATAAAGTCATTTTTCATAGATCTAAGATTTTTTTTATTACCTTTGATTAACAACCATTTTTTGTCAGTTAATTAATGCCATCAAATGGTCACTCTAAATATGATTATACTTTATTATATAATTATACATTATTAGTATTAATTCATAATTTAGTTTTTATTTAGAAATTGGTCTTATGTAGAGGATTTTGTGCTAAATGCACTCAAAACTCTAAACATTAATTTTCTACATTTTTTAATATTAAAGAAAATGCATTATTTTTAACTAGGTGCAACCATGAATGCTACGTATTGCCCAACATATTTGTCACTGAATAGTGAAATGTAGTGTTTGACATAAATAACACAAATAAAAGAAAATCAATGTCTTTGTGGTCTCATTTATTGCATTTACAATAATTTATGAATAAATAAGCAAATATTTTATCTAGCGCCGTGCTTGCAATTATATTTCATTTCAATATCAGCCTTTCAAGCTAATTGAGCACGAGCCTTTGAGAGTGTTAAATTAGCTTGAAAGGCTGATATTGGAATGAAATATAGTTGCAAGCATGGCACTAGATAAAATATTTGCTTATTTACTCATTATTAAGTTTCAATAAGAATGTCGTCTAGTAAATTCTAAGTAATTACACCGACGTCATTCAGTCAAAAAACATCGTAAATAGTAATTTAAAGTGAGAATCTACTCACGCTCTCTTCAAAAGTTCTTCAGATTTGCTCATATAAAAGAATTTGAGTCGTAGGAATAAGAGGGATTCTTTTTATTCCTGCATAAATGCTATATCTTGGATTGAAGAGGAGAGTATTCATTTATTTAACACTCTCAAAGGCGCGTGCTCAATTAGCTTGAAAGACTGATATTGGAATGAAATAATTTATGAAATAAAGTAATTTTATTATTCAAAGTTGTTGAATTTTGTGGTAATGATAATTTAGTGATTTTATCAAGAAAAGCTTAGTTTTTGAAAAGCATTAAATTATGAAATAGTAATTCATAGAACATGCCAAATTTATGATTCTAAACCATTAAGACATCAGTCATCACAAAATATTAATTTATATCTGACTGTTCATGACAAATTCTTCTGTTCTCACTATTTTTATGCCATTTACTGATTCTCCAATGTAGCTTCAGCTGAATTGTTTTCCATGGAGTTTGCATCTTTATTTTATCTTGTCACTCCCAGTCAATAGTGTCTTCTGATGCCACATTTACTTTTCCTGCAATTTTTTTGTTTCTTACAAAAAATTATCTTCATGTCTCTTTTAAAGTATAACTTTTGGCAATATCTTTTATGATGGAAAATTATCTTTACATACAGAGGACACACGTCACAGTGCAAAATGACATTGCAATGACTGATGGGTCTTATTACCTACTTCAAATATTTATTTATTTTATTAATTATGCTTTGTTTATTTCAATTTTTTTCTGGCATTGCAATGTGTTATTTTATTTTTGAAAATTTGATTCAAATACATAAAAAAACAAACAACTAAGCAAATAATTAAAAAAGTTAATAAGCATAAAGAAAAAAAAAATCCTAACAATGGAAATTCGATACTGCTACTACTGTTTAACCATTCATACATATGTCAGTCTAATGGCGATAATGAAGAATTTATATTATCACAATTAATGTAACAATCATTAATTTAGTAGAATTATTGTAAATTAACACCGACTTTTCTCTCTTTCGCTGTCTCTCTTGGCAAGTCTCTATAGTAATAAATGAATTATGACGATAGACCACTGCTCTATTCTTGTTAATTATTGCATTATGCTATGTTAGATAGTATTTTAAAATATTTATTGTATAGTGATATGAGTCTTAATCTTGATTATTTTATATATGAAAACATTGTAATCCTAAATAATTAATCATTCAAATCTAAAAAGAAATTGTACTATAATGAAATAAAACATAAGCCTTAAATGAAGGTATCTGTAACAGCATCTTTTTTGATTCCGAAATGTTTGATTCCGGACAGTAAATTTTAAATTCTTTGAAATGTCCACATATTGAGTTTATATTATGCAGGTCAAACATATCTTTTCTGATAATCATGACATAATCATTTCACAAGTATTATAAAAACTTTCTATCTTCTTATAGACACCTCCTTTCACATTTTAGATTTTACTCCTTCATATTAGATCTCCTAAAAGAACAAACAAAATATAACATTAAGTTCACATGCAGACATGTTTAGTAAAGATAATTGAAATCAGTCCAATTTTTTCTCTTCCTCCTTTCACTTTTATTATACTTTCATCATTAAAAGAGTTTACAGTTCTAATTATCCAATCATAATTTTTTATGACTATTTTAAGTCACTATTTTGTACCAAAATACTAAAATTTATAATGCTAAACATCTTAATAATCTTATAATTCTTTGTATACATAAAAGACAAAATTTATTTTGTTAAACAATTATAATATAATACCACTTATTAACATGATTTAATATTCTACAAATGAACATTAAAAAAATACAAAACATTTATTTATAAGAGATTGTTCTTGTTAAATTCTGTGTGATGAACATATTGCTAACTATTTTTCTGTTAAAGAAATAGAAAATAAAAAATAAAAATATTAAAATTATTTTGAAATCATCTTCTTGTGATCAGTATGATAATGAATTTAAGGTTTTGGATCAAGAATTATCATTATTTTTAATGATCATAGGGGTTAGTTATTAGTTAATAGCTCTTAATGATTATTTTGTTCTCATTCTTATTGATCAATGGAAAACTTTTTAATCTTAATAAAAAGTTAAATATTAAAAGTAACCAAGCTTCCAAGGTAATGATAAGCATTCAAGATGAAAAAACAAAATCATGATTTATATGAACACAGGGCCAGTGCGAAATTTGTAATTAAGACTTTACAGTTTTATTAATAAAGAAACTGCCTATAGGTATTTATAAATAATAAACAATTTTAAGTTTGAGACAACCATGGTGAGTTTAATGCACTCATAATATAGTTTTGAAAGATTATTCTTATATGTATTTTTGTAAATAATTATAAATCAGTACTAAAAAGTTTCAACTGCACTATTTGTATTTAGAAACACAAAGTCTGAATCATTGCAAATTAGATAAAAGGAAATTTCTCTCACCTAATAGGTTGCAAGTTTTTAAGTATTATTATGCATTTATTAATTTATTCTTATATATGTGGGTGTATTTATACTTGTGTAAAGGACCTCATGATGCAGTGGTTTTACATATGCCTGCAATATCTGTGATTTACAGTTGTATAAAGGTTGGGTAAACTTGAAGACTTTTTCTGATTCTAATAAGGCTTAGTATATTTCTTTTATGTAATTACCCCATAACCAATCCAGTTAACCATCCAATAACTATTTTTAGACTAAATAGTTAAGGTGAGGATGGAAAACAGCTTAAACCCTCAACACATGGCAATTGACAATTCTAATTAATAATGCTTTTTTTTTCACTGTTTCTTAAGAGGCCTTTACCATGCAGTTGACTGTTTAAAATTTTTTTTTATTAATATTATACAATTCAGAACATGCATGCAATCATCACACAGCTGTGTTCATATATATAAACAAACACGTATAATTATTATGATTGTTTTTAATAATTGTGATGTTTGGAAATGATTATTAATTAGATCAATTTCACGCACTAACAGATTTTTTTTTATAAGTCTAATCTAGAAGTTATTGAAGTAGCAAGTATTTCAAGCTTTTTAAAATAGTATATTTAGAATTACCTCATGAATATGCATTTTTTGAAGGTTATATGTTTGAGTTGTTAAATCGTGGCCATTAAGATTATGAGAAAAATGTTAAAAATGCATTTTGTTTCATTTGACAAATTAAAAAAGAAAATTAGTACATTTTAAAGTTTTTTTTTATAATTTTTTTATAACAATATTTGTGAACAGGTTTTTCTTTATACGATAATTATCATCATTATTATCATTAAAATTTATCCCTCCTCTTGTCAACGTAACTTTTCTTAATACTGTAGTGTTATATATATTTAGAAATTTGTTTTAACAAAAATATTTTCAGGTGTATGATTGTGTGGGAATATGTGCACATATATAAAAGATTCAAATGATTCAATTCTGTTAATATATATATATAATTCTTTAAATAACTATAAATAAATAAATGTTATCTTAGGGTCTTTCTTCATGAAGTCATCTCACATTTGAATACCATAGTGATAGGTTAAGCACAGGTAGTTTCACTCATTAACCAAACAGTTTTTTTTCCCTTAGAAATTAACCAGGAACCTTTAGCTTTTGAGTCTACTATTCTATTATTGTGTTTTACAAGTCAAAATTTTTTTATAACCAAATGTGTAGAGACTATTGTAAATTATACAATGAATTTGGAAGAATTATTAATAAAAATATTATAATTAATAAGCAGCGATTTACTATATTGTAGAGACTATAAATTTAGTTGCAAGTAAATTAAAAAAAAAAAAAATTCTTACATTTCAGATGGATAAATAAGAAAAAAACTAAAATAAAAGTATATATTTAATAAAATGTTATAGAAATGGAAATATTTTTAATGTTCACATTAAAAATACCAACTCTATACTATAAAACTAATTGATCTTTCAATTTATTGCACGAATCTATTTATTACTTATTACTTATTATCGTATTATTTATTATTATCTTATTATATTTATTTATTACTTATTACTATTCACTAACAATATACATATATACGTTTATATTTTTCCAATATGAAGATATAACAGATATTTCCACATCATCATCATCATGAAGGTCTCTCCATGTTCAAACCATCTCCGATCTTTAGCTTCTCCTCTCCACATCACACCTGCACACTTTCTTATTTCATCCATCCATCTCACACGTGGTCTCTTTCTGGGTCTTTTATAATCGCTGGGACTCCAGTTTAAGATTTCAATTGTCCATCCATTATCATCTCTTCTAGCAATATGTCCAGCCCAACTCCACTTGGCTTTTAATTTTTTCAATGAGGTCAATAACATCTGTTTGTTCTCTTACCCATATATTGCATTTTCGATCTCTTCTCGTTACTCCTAACATGCATCTCTCCATACTTCTTTGAATGGTGTCCAAGTCTCAGATCCATAAGTAAGAATTGGTAAAACACATTTATTAAAAAACTTCTTTTTCAAACACATAGGCATGTTTCCTTTTAGTATCAAGTTATTTCTACCAAAAGCACTCCAACCAAGTTTAATTCTACGATTAATTTCATCCATTATGTTTCTATCTGTATTAATAATGTGACCAAGATATTTGTAGCTATTAAGTTCTTCTAACTTATCATAATAATCTTTATTTTCATATTTTGAGAAAATCCATTGAACATTACTTTAGTCTTTTTAACATTTATCTTTTCTACTTTCATCTGATAACTCTTGCAACATTTCCTGCAACTGTAAAGCATTATTTGCAAAAACAACTACATCATCTGCAAAATCTAAATGGCTTAAATAATCTTCATTTACTTTCACTCCTTTAGATTCCCATTTTAATCCACAAAATACTTCTTGCAGCACTGCTGTAAAATGTTTTGGAGATATGGAGTCAATCTTGCATTTTTATAAATATTCTTTAAAATATAACAATATCCTGGATCTATATCTTGATGATCCAATGCTTTAATCACTGAAGAAATGTTTATAGAATCAAATGCCTTTTCATAATCTATAAATCCAAAGCATAATGGCAACTCATATTCATTTGTTCTTTCTATAACTTCTCTCAATACCTGAATATGATTTACTGTACTTAAACCACTTTTAAATCCAGCTTGTTCTATTGGTTGGTGGAAATCCATTGTTCTCTGTAGACGAGTTTTAATTATCTTGTAAAATTTTTGTATAAAACTGATAAAAGGCTGATAGGTCTGTAATTTCTAATATCTTCTTTATCTCATTTTGTAAATATTAATATTAATACTGCATTCTTCTAATCGTCTAGTACATCTTTATCATTTAGACATTTGGTATATAACTTTGCTAAACTTTTTTCTATTTCTTCACCTGCTTCTTTTAATATATCAATTATAATTTCATCATTACCTGGAGCCTTCCCTTTCTTCATAAATTTAGTTGCATGTCTCACTTTTTCATTTAAAATTCTGGACAATTCGGAAGATATAATAGATATAGGAGGTAATTGTTCTTTATTACTATATAATTCTTCATAGAAGTGTTCTACCCATTTTCTGATGTCATCTCTCTTTTTAGTAATAGTTCCATCTTTTTTCCTTATTGCAGATATAAAATTTCTACTAATGCCAAAATGTTGTTTTACACTCTTGAGACTTTAATTCTTTTCTACAGCTTTTCTTGCTAGTTCACAGTTATACTTTTTTATATCATTTTCAACTCTTTAGCACCTTTTTACAGAATTCGAGGTATTCAATCTTTTTTAATGCATCATTTTTGTATATCTTTATATTCCTTTTTTTCTTCATAAATTCTCTAGTCTCAGTAGAAATTTTATTAGTCAATTGCTGTTTTTTTCTACAACGATCTTTATTGCAGTTTTTAAAAGTCAGTTATTTTCTTATTAATTTCATTCAAATCTGAACCATGTTCAAAATCTACTAATACTTGAAACCGATTTGTAAGTTTTAATTTAAATTCATTAGAATGTTTCTGAAGATTAGGAATATCAACTTTAAATATTGTTTTTCTTAATAATTTTTGTCTTTAGTTTTGCATTAACACGTATCTTACATCTTACTAATCGACGATCACTTCCTGTGCTAAATTTATTTCCACACATATATGTGGAAAGTCATGCACTGAAATTTATTTTGTATTACAATATTTTATTTAATTTAATCAAGCATTAATTACTCTAATGCCATATTAACTTTACTTGATATTAAATTTGTAGACTTTTTGATTTCTAATTTTTTTTTTTTTTCGCAAGTAACGACATTTTATGCAATTATTTTGAAATATTTTCTAAGATTCTTATTTAACTCTATCTCAGGCATGCTTTAATTAATAAATTATTTATTTATCTTCTATAACTTTATTATAATTTATTATAAAATAAAAAAAAAATTATTAGAATCCAATATAATAAATATAGTAAAGAAAAGAACATAATTACTTTCTGTCCATAATATAGTTTGCTTTAATTATAGTGATATAGTCTCTTTATTATAGCTTATAACTACAGTAGTGAGTATTGATTTGGAAAACCTAAAGTCATAATTAGATGTAAATTTTTTAAATCTGTTTTGATTTTTTTAAATATGCTATTAATCATTCTTTATATTTAATATTAATTATGTAGGCCGATGTTGACAATTGTTAATGATAGCCTTTTCAATAGCAAACAAACATTATTTCAAACTATACTACTATTCTTATGTTGAAGGTTTTACGAATAGGCAATGCCATTCATATAATCACTTAGTGATCACTGACAATTGACTAGTATCTATTAAATCTTCTAATGACATTAAATACAAATCATTTTTATTATGTAAGATTGGTATGTAATAAAAAGTTACAGTATAGGAATATATTGAGAAACCAGTTACTTGTTAAAGTTATGATATTACATTATCTGGTATCTATTGATTATTCAAGTTACAGTAGATTGATTTACAATAGACTGAAGAAAATTGTTCTTGATGTGTGTGCGTTTATATATATATATTAAATACTGCCTAACGATCATAATCAACCATTATCAATCCACTGCAGGATGAAGGTCTCTCCAAGTTTAATCCATCTTCTCCGATCTTTAGCTTCTCTTTTCCACAACACCCCTGCACATTTTCTTATTTCATCCATCCATCTCACATGTGGTCTCTTTCTGGGTCTTTTACAATCTCTTGGAATCCAGTTTAAAATTTCAATTGTCCATCTATTATCATTTCTTCTAGCAATATGTCCAGCCCAACTCCATTTCAATCTTTTAATTTTTTCAATAAGGTCAGTAACACCTGTTTGTTGTCTTACCCATACATTGCGTTTTCGATCTCTTCTTGTTACTCCCAACATACATCTCTCCATACTCCTTTGAGTGGTCTGAAGTCTCTGTATTGCTCTTCTATTAAGTGTCCAAGTCTCAGATCCATAAGTAAGAACTGGTAAAACACATTTGTTAAAAACCATTCTTTTCAAACACATAGGCATATTTCCTTTTAGTATCAAGTTATTTCTACCAAAAGCACTCCAACCAAGTTTAATTCTATGATTAATTTCCTCCATTATGTTTCCATCTGTATTAATAATCTGACCTAGGTATTTGTAACTGTTAACTTCTTCTAATTCTTCATAATCAATCTTTATTTTCATATTTTGAGCAAATCGATTAAACATTACTTTAGTCTTTTTAACATTTATCTTTAGTCCTACTTTTCTACTTTCATCTGCTAACTCCTGCAACATTTCCTGCAGCTCTGAAGCATTATTTGCAAAAACAACTACATCATCTGCAAAATCTAAATGACTTAAATACTCTCCATTTACTTTCATTCCTTTAGTTTCCCATTTTAATCCACAAAATACTTCTTGCAGCACTGCTGTAAAAAGTTTTGGAGATATGGAGTCACCTTGTCTTACACCTTTCTCAATGTTGATTTTTCCAGTATCATTATGTAATCTAATTGTTGCTGTTGCATTTTTATAAATATTCTTTAAAATATGACAATATCCTGGATCTATACCTTGATGATCCAATGCTTTAATCACTGAAGAAATGTGTATAGAATCGAATGCCTTTTCATAATCTACAAATCCAAAACATAATGACAACTCATATTCATTTGTCCTTTCTATGACTTCTCTCAATACCTGGATATGATCTATTGTACTAAAACCACTTTTAAATCCAGCTTGTTCTCTTGGTTGGTGGAAATCCAAAGTTCTCTGTAGACTGAGTTGTAATTATCTTGGTAAAAATTTTATATAAAACTGATAAAAGGCTGATAGGTCTGTAATTTCTAATATCTTCTTTATCACCTTTTTTAAATATTAATATTATTACTGCATTCTTCCAATCTTCTGGTACATCTTTATCATTTAGACATTTGGTATATAACTTTGCTAAAATTGTTTCTATTTCTTCACCTACTTCTTTTAATATATCAATTATAATTCCATCATTTCCTGGAGCCTTTCCTTTCTTCATACATTTAATTGCATGTCTCACTTCTTCATTTAAAATTCTGGGCAATTCAGAAGATGTAATAGATATAGGAGGTACTTGTTCTTTATTACTATATAATTCTTGATAAAAATCTTCTACCAACTTCATGATGTCATCTCTCTTTTTAGTAATAATTCCATCTTTTTTTCTTATTGCAGATATAAATTTCCTACCAATACCAAAATGTTGTTTAACATTCTTGAGACTTTTATTTTCTTCTACAGCTTTCCTTGCTATTTCACAGTTATACTTTCTTATATCATTTTCAACTCTTTTCCATACCATTTTACAAAATTCGAGATATTCAATTCTTTTTAATACATCATTTTTGTATATCTTCATATTCCTTCTTTTCTTCATAAATTCTCTAGTCTCAGTAGAAATTTTATTAGTCAATTGCTGCTTTTTTCTACCAGCTATCTTTGTTGCAGTTTTTAAAAGTGTATCAGTTATTTTCATATTAATTTCATTCAAATCTGAATCATGTTCAAAATCTCCTAACACTTGAAACCTATTTGTAAGTTCTAATTTAAATTCATTAGAATGTTTCTGAAGATTAGGAATATCAACTGTAAATATTGTTTTTCTTAATAATTTTTGTCTCTCTAGTTTTACATTAACATGTAATTTACACCTTACTAATCGATGATCACTTCCTGTGTTAAATTTATTAAGAACATTACAATCTTGAAATATGTATTTCCTGTTAGTCAAAATATAATCCAATTCTGCTGTACCTTCATTTGGATGCTTCCATGTCCATTTCCTTTTAACATTTTTCTCAAAAAATGAATTCATAATATAAAGTTTTTCTTTTTCTGCAAACTCCACAAGTCTATGTCCTCTCTCATTTCTATTACCATAACCAAAATTACCTACAGCAATTTCATCTTTCATTTGTCTACCAATTCTAGCATTAAAGTCTCCCATAACAATTTTAAAATATTGTTTACTCTGATCAAAAGCCTTTTGTACATCCATATAAAAATCTTCTACTACTTCATCACTATGAGAACTTGTTGGGGCATAAACCTGAATTATCTGCATTTGGTATCTGCTATTAAGTTGTATAACTAATCTTGCAACTCTGTCCGATACACCATCAATCTCCACAATATTGTTCTTCCACTTTTTATTTATAATGAATCCTACTCCACTTGTATTTCCAATATGTGTGCCTTTATAATAGAGTATATGTCCACTTTTTAAATCAATTGTTTCTTCACCTTTTCTTCTAACTTCACAAAGTCCAATAATGTCCCATTTAATATAAGACAATTCTTCTAATTCTTGCAATCTTCCTTCACTTGAAAGTGATCTGCAGTTGTAAGTACCTAAATAAAAAGTCATCATCAAATGGCAGCCTGGGTCCACAATCAGGGGATTCTTAGCACCCTCCGCCTTCGGCCACCAACCGCTGCCTTGGTTGGTGACTTTACAGCCTCCTGGGAATAAGGGCCATGCTTTATTTTTGTCTGTCATAATTGTATAGATGTATTGGAAAAATATTTATCATTTACACAAACATTCATTCTGCCTTATCAGGCACTGAGAAGAAAGACCATGGTGTTTCTTGATCTTAAACTCAGAGGTAAAAAGCCAATAAACTCACCACGCTGGCTAATGCGTGTTGTTGAGCAGCCCATCCATGTTCGTATACTATATGAATAATCACATAGTAAAAACAGCTGCAACGACAAGAACGTATGGAGTGGACATTAGGAATTTGCCCTGCTCGGTTCCTTTAAGGCCTCCAAGAGGAATCAAAGGGTCTCCTTTCAGTTACTAGTATTTATAAATAACATAGAACTTCATTTAACATTACTATACTAGCTGAAAAAAAAATTTCACTAATATTTTCCTGCAAACATGGTTTCATCTATTAACAAATAGACCTTGTCAAGTGATATTCAACTAAACATGCAACATATATATATATACACACACACAAAAAAAACAAATTAGCCTTTCCATCATTCATTTCAAAAAATAACTTCCTTTAACATCAAAGGATGTCTTTATGAGATTGATGACCCCAGATTCAAATTTTTTTTATCATCAATCAATTCACTTTTTTAATTTTAATTTTGTGAAAGATAACCTCTGCATTTGTCAAATAATATTCTAAGACCTCTATTCAATTCTTGAATATACAAAGCTGAGTTATGATATCTATTTTTAATTCTACTCTTATGAATACTTACTCTTTCATTAAGACTTAATTTACTCTGACCTATATAAATATTATGGCAACAGCAAGGAATCTTATAAACTACCCAGGAGTACATTTGCAATCAATTGACTGTTTTGAACTATTTAGTAATGAATTTAAACCCAAGTCTTTCTTCCAGGCGATTTTCATACCACCCAATAAGAATGGTTTTTATTGGGTGGTATGAAAGTTGCCTGGAAGAAAGGCTGAGTTTAAATTCATTACGAAATAGTTCATCTATTTCTGGTGTAGTTTATAAGATTCCTTATAGTTGCCATAAAATTTATATAGGTCAGAGTAAATTAAGTCTTAATGAAAGAGTTAAAGTTCATAAGAATAGAGTTAAAAATAGATAGCATAACTCAGCTTTGTGTATTCATGAACTGAATACAGATCATAAAATATTATTTGACAATGCAAAAGATATCTTTTACGAAAAAGTGAATTGTAAAGCAGAGTAAAAGAAACATTGATGATGATAATTTTTGAATCTGAGGCCATCAATCTCATGAAGAGATTTTATGATGTTAAAGGAAGTTGATTTTTGAAGTGAATGATGGGAAGGCTATTTTGATTTATATATATATATTTATATATATTGTAAGAATTTTAGTGAAATTTTGTTTTTGCTCATATTTTATTATATGAATTTCTATTATATATATATATTATAATGGATAAATAATTCCATACACAACTTTACTAGAAGAGCTATTAGATAATATATCTAGACTTTTTTTAAATACAAATTATAATTTAATATTGAGAATTAATATAAGAAAATATCAAAGAAAGAAGTTAAGTTTACTTATTACAAACAAATATTGGGAAGTTATGAATTACAAAATGAAAGAAACAGTTCCAACTAATAATAAATCTTAAAATAAAAGACAAGTTTACCCAGCATGAGTTAAGTTTGGACACCTATTAATTTGTCATATCAATATTTTGTATTTTATAATTCAAGTAATAGTCAGTAATAAAAGAATTAAAATAATATATTATTAAACAAAATTATTTAAAAAAAATAAAATAATAATGCCATTGAAATAGTTACCAATATTTAAATTAATAATATCAAAATGGACAAACACATGTATGATCAACAATCTGAGACATTGCCAAAACAAACCAAGCTATCCTTATCTCAATACCTAGTATCACAGTAACCTATACACTGAGGGCTATAAAATTAACCAATAGGTAAAATGCCCATTGTACATAAGCATAACTCTCTACTACAATTTTCTAGGTAATGGCATAAAAATTACAACTATTTTTAAAACTTCATATATAAAATATTTAAATATTAATTGCATTTTGATAAATATTTTCCAGAATTTGACAGTATTTTGCATTTATCTTTCAATTTTCCAAAGTGTTAATCACAGCAAAATGCTTCTAGAAATAATTGTTTTTACATAATGCAAACTGCCAAGTCATACTCATTGATTTTTTTTCTATAACTTTTCTTAAATTAGATATGGTCTATTTTGTTTTAACTACTTTTAATTCCAGCTTGTTTTTTTTTTTTTTCTCATTAATCTAAAACTAATGTTCACTGTAAAATGATTTATAATGAAACGGAAATCTCCAATCCCTTTCCGTTTCACCATCAAACCTAATGACACTCTCATCTGTGCTAAGTTCGAACCTATTTAAATGTTAATAAATATGAAATTCGTTCATGTCTGTATAAACAGTATTATATATTTACGTGCGAATGAACGCTATAATTAGATAGGATTAGTAAAATTATAGCGTACTAAAGTTATTTAAGATTTCTAAAAATGGTTATTATATTATTTAAGTTAAGAGTAAATTATTAATTTTGTTGTTTAATATTGTAATTTCGTATGTGGATATATAATCTGTGCTATATAGAAGAAAGACATGATTTAAAATATGTAAAAGCCGTTATCTAAAAATACTAGTAAATGTTTCTTTAAAAATTGTTAAAAGATTTCTTGTTTTAAATATATTTCAGGGAAAAGTTTCTCGAAAATATATTTAAAAGCTATATCAAAATATATTTGTAAATTATTTTTAATAAATATGATAAAAATGTTTTCGTTTTAAAAAAAATGTTAAAAGGTTGTTTTTAAATAGAAAGAGTTTCTATTATATGTAAGATTAAAAATAAAAGCTGGTCAAGTAATTAAAAGATTTTTGGTTGTAAACAAGTGTCATTAACGACCACACCTGGAATTCGTAAAAAGTAAAACTAGTTCAAAATTTACTAATTAAAATCTCCTTAGATAAGATTTAAGTTATTTTAATATCTAAATTGGACAATTGTTTGCAACGAAAAATCTTAATTATAATAATAGCTTATGGAATGTTTCTAACATAAGTTGTCGAAGATCTGAATTATAAATTGAAAAACACTTAATTAAATTCCTGAGTTTAGTGAGTCTTGAGGCGGGAGATTCCGATAAGGAAAACATATAAATACTCTGTATTTTTAACAAGAGATGGACAGCCATATTGTTAGTGAGAGTTGTAGCCAGTATTCACAATTGTTAATTTGAACATGTCCGGCTAAAAGCGGGCATCTTGTTGCTGTTACTCCGCGGGAGAACGGGGTTTCTCTCATCGAAATGCCTAAACCACCATCATGCCGATAGAAGAGACGAGCCTAACATAATGGGAAAGATGATGCCGCCCAGTCAAACTAAACCAAACCAACAGCCAAGAACTTGCAGATAAATCATACCGGTACCGTTTTATTTTTCAAACCGCAGAGCTCTGTGTAATTCTGTGTAACTCTGTGTAATTCTGTGTAAATGTAAATAATATCTATATAAGTTAGCTAACTTTCTGTTAAAATAATGATAAAGCTAAATGTAACCCAAAACTTAAATCCATTTAATTAATATTTTAAATATGTCAATTGTTATCCAAAATTTCATGTTGTTAAAGTTTAAATAATCTGAGTAGTATAAGTGTCTAATTTAAAGTTATATCACTGCGGTTGTGTCTATATTTCTTTGTTTATTTTAAATGCTTATTATATTTTATATGCCAATATTTCGAAACAGTGGCACTTAATTTCATCTTTTTAAGAAGATATTAATTGAAAATCTTCACGTAATTTATTTATAGCATCAACTTTCTACACTGTTTCGAAATCCTATTTTTTTTATTATTTAAATGATTTAATATGTGAAATGTGGCTCTTTTATAATCAACCATTTAAAAAAAACTTAACTTGATAAGTTTATTTAGAATTAAAGGTCGTGGTTTGCAGACTGTACTGTCGCCGCTAGAGGCGCTGTTTCTGTGTTTTCACACAGAACATACAGGGTAGGGGCCTCAAAAGCAGACGACGCTTTTTCTGCCGATAGGTGGCGCTGTTCACCATGCGTACGCACAGGAACTTTCCACAAGCTGGCTGGCAGCTTGCGTCGTCTGCTACCAAGAACCTAGGTGGCGCTGATTGCCGTAAACACATCGAGCTTATGTGTCGTCTGCTATCAGAAACTACCAAGATTCTAGCCCACTACGCGGCGCTGTTTCTCCACGTTACACACGGTAAAAACAGCAACCTCTAAATGCCTCATTGCTAACGTTTATGAACATAGTACTTAAAACATTCAGGGCCTATAATGTACAGGGGTGAATAATTTATAAAGTCATAACTATTTAAATATACGGTCAAACGTAATAATTTTACATTCTATTTCACCATTTCATGAATCGATGTATTTTTAAAGTATGACTTTGTAAAAAGCGATCTGTTTTTTTAATTATTTACTCTAAAAGTGGTTTTTTTTTTTTTTTGTAAATAAAACAAAACGTGATTTTCGGTCTGTTTTTTTTTTTTTTTTTAAAAAAAAAAAAAAAGCTAATTTTTTTCCCTACGGCAGTATATCGTTCAAAAATATATTATTTTAAAAGATTATTGTTTGTAAAACTTTTTTTTTTACACTTTCAATTAATATTTTCAATAAATTTTAAAGTAATATAAATTATATTTCGGTTTATAGATTACTATTTCGAAAAATAAAGTGTTATTTGCGTGCTGGAAATACCGTGTGCTTGTTACTCGCGAGCAATAATTCGAAGATATGTTTATCAAAACTTCCTCTCACAATAATATTAAAGGCATAAATATTTATTGAAATTGTATTTAAAATTTTAGAATCATTTTAATAACTAAAAATATCATATACTCACAAGGAAATTTCAAAATAATAGGTTTAATATGTGCCGTATGAGAAAAGTAAGAGTCAGAAAAAAAAAAAGATTTAGAGCAAAATATATATACATTTAATATCTTTATTGATGGTTGGAATTTAAAAAGTTTCTTTCAAAACTGATGCTCGTGTTAGGCTTGTATACTGTTAAAATTAAAACTATTCGTCCTCATAAATAATTTGGAAGACATTGCCTGTCAAAATTGGATAATCATTGAAAATTATATATGATCTTAATAGCCTAAAATTCAGAAGCCTGATAGTACTGTCTTTGCCAGTGCACTGTTTCTTTCTTTCATTATTGATACATAAGTAAGAACAGGTAAAACACATTTATTAAAAATCTTCCTTTACAGACACGTAGATATATTTCCTTTTAGTATCAAGTTATTTCTACCAAAAGCACTCCAACCAAGTTTAATCCTATGATTAATTTCATCCATTATGTTTCCATATGTATTAATAATCTGACCAAGTTGTTTGTAACTGTTAACTTCTTCTAATTCATCATAATCAATCTTTATTTTCATATTTTGAGAAAATCCATTAAACTTTACTTTAGTCTTTTAACATTTATCTTTAGTCCTACTTTCATCTGATAACTCCTGCAACATTTCCTGCAGCTCTGAAGCATAAGTTGCAAAAACAACTACATCATCTGCAAAATCTAAATGACTTAAATAATCTCCATTTACTTTCACTCCTATAGCTTCCCATTTTAATCCACAAAATATTTCTTGCAGCACTGCTGTAAAACGTTTTGGAGATATGGAGTCACCCTGTCTTACACTCTTCTCAATGTTGACTTTCCCAGTATCATTATCTAATCTAATTGTTGCTGTTGCATTTTTATAAATATTCTTTAAAATTTGACAATATCTTGGGTCTATACCTTGATGATCCAATGCTTTAATCACTGAAGAAAAGTTTATAGATTCAAATGCCTTTTCATAGTCTACAAATCCAAAACATAATGGCAACTCATATTCATTTGTCCTTTCTATAACTTCTCTCAATACCTGGATATGATCTCCTGTACTAAAACCACTTTTAAATCCAGCTTATCTTGGTTGGGGGAAATCCAATGTTCTCTGTAGACGAGTTGTAACTATCTTGGTAAAAAATCTGTATGTAACTGATAAAAGGCTGATAGGTCTGTAATTTCTAATATCCTCTTTATCACCTTTTTTAAATATTAATATTAATACTGCATTCTTCCAATCATCTAGTACATCTTTATCATTTAGACATTTGGTATATAACATTGCAAAAAAAAAATTCTATTTTTTCCCCTGCTTCTTTTAATATATCAATTATAATTCTACTATTACCTGGAATCTGGAATCTTTTCGTTCTTCATATATTTAATTGCATGTCTCACTTCTTCATTTAAAATTCTGGGTAATTCAGAAGATGTCATAGATATAGGAGGTATTTCTTCTTTATTACTATATAATTCATCACATGATCACATTTCCTATATATGATCATGTGATGCTTAATGGTTTAACACCAATCCTGCCTAATAGGATAGTGGTGGCTATGGTTGTAAAAGAGCCAAAGACACCAAAATGTATGGGTGCTGAACTGAGTTCAGACCCATATGACTATATAAGCTATTGAGCTTAGATTGAAAATATTTTTTGTGTTTTCAATTTCAATCTCATAGTTTTGTAGTTAAGTAGAGATAAAAGGTGGTTGCTAGAGGGTTGCATTAGATCCTAAGATCTAGATGCAGTGCTCTCAGATCCAAAGCTCCTCACTGACGAAGGCCACAAGCCAGAAACTAGTCTGGGGATATTGGATGAGTAGGCATTAGATAGGGATTTTATGCACAAGCCTTCTGGCATCCATTGATTACTCTGTTTAGCACAGGTGGCAATACTGTATGGAGAGTTTTGCTCTGTTTACTATTTACTATATAATTCTTTATAAAAGTCTTCTATCCATTTCATGATGTCATCTCTCTTTTTAGTAATAATTCCAGCTTTTTTTTTTATTGCAGATATGAATTTCCTACCAATACCAAAATGTTGTTTTACACTTTTGAGACTTTCATTCCCTTCTGCTGCTTTCCTTGCTAGTTCAGTTATACTTTCTTATATCATTTTCAAATCTTTTCTGCATCATTTTACAAAATTTGAGATATTCAATCCTTTTTAATGCATCATTTTTGTATATATTCATATTCCTTCTTTTTTTCATAAATTCTTTAGTCTCAGTAGAAATGTTATTGGTCAAGTGCTGCTTTTTTCAACCAGCTATTTTTGTTGCAGTTTTTAAAAGTGTATCAGTTGTTTTCATATTAATTTCATTCAAATCTGAATCATGTTCAAAATCTACTAATACTTGAAAATTATTTGTAAGTTCTAATTTAAATTCATTAGAATGTTTCTGAAAATTAGGATTATCAACTGTAAATATTGTTTTTCTTAATAATTTTTGTCTCTCTAGTTTTGCATTAACATGTATTTCACATCTTACTAATCGATGATCACTTCCTCTGTTAAATTTATTAAGAACATTACAATCTTGAAATATGTATTTTCTGTTAGTCAAAATATAATCCAATTCTGCTGTATTTTCATTTGGATGCTTCCATGTCCATTTCCTTTTAAAATTTTTCTCAAAATAATTCATAATATAAAGTTTTCCTTTTCCTGCAAACTCCACAAGTCTCTGTCCTCTCTCATTTCTATTAACATAACCAAAATTACCGCCAGCACTTTCATCTTTCATTTGTTTACCAATTCTAGCATTAAAGTCTCCCATAACAATTTTAAAATGTTGTTAACTCTGACCAAAAGCCTTTTGTGCATCCATATAAAAATCTTCTACTACTTCATCACTTTGAGAACTTGTTGGGGCATAAACCTGAATTATCTGCATTTGGTATCTGCTATTAAGTTGTATAACTAATCTTGCCACTCTGTCCGATACACCATCAATCTCCACAATGTTGTTCTTCTACTTTTTATTTATAATGAATACTACTCCACTTGTATTTCCAATATTTGTGCCTTTATAATAGAGTACATGTTCACTTTTTAAAACAATTGTCTCTTCGCCTTTTCTTCTAACTTCACAAAGTCCAATAATATCCCATTTAATATAAGACAGTTTTTCTTCTAACTCTTGCAATCTTTCTTCACTTGAAAGTGATCTGCTGTTGTAAGTGCCTAAATAAAAAAGGCATCATCAAATGGCAGCCTGTGTCCACAATCAGGGGATTCTGTGCAGCCTCTGCCTTCGGCCACCAACTGCTACCTTGGTTGGTGACTTTAGTCTCCTGGGAATAAGGGCCATGATTTATTTTTGTCTGTCATAACTGTATATATATATATTGGCATTTTTCCATTATCATTTACACAAGCATTCATTCTGCCTTATCAGGCAACTGAGAAGAAAGTCCATGGTGTTTTTTGATCTTAAACTCAGAGGTAAAAATCCAATAACTTCGTCGCGCTGGCTAATGTGTGTTGGTGAGCAGCCCATCCATGTTTATATACTGTATGAATAATCACATAGTAATAACAGCTGCAAATGACAAGAACATATGGAGTGGACATTAAAAATTTGCCTTGCTCAGTTTCTTTAAGGCCTCCAAGAGGAATCAAAGGGTTTCCTTTCAATTAATAGGATGACAAGAAATTTGTAACCTCCTGAGTGTAGACAATTTCTTGCATTAAATCAAATCTTAATGATTAATCAAAGTAAATTATAGTTTATTAGTTGATATTGTGAAATTGGTAAATATTTAAGTGTCTCTGTTGGGTGATATATATTAAAATTTGTCTATTTAGAAATTCATTTATAGATTCATTAAACCACCTAACTACTCACAAACATTATATTAGAAAATTTGTAGAGATTCTAACCAGTAAATAAATTCAAGTATATTTATTATCTCCTTTAAGTTTGCCACTGTTTTCTGTTTGATCACAAATGCTATAATACATCATAATGACAATTCTAGAGATATCGTTGAGGTATAGATCCAAGATATTGTCATATTTTAAAGAATATTTATAAAAATGCAACAGCAACAATTAGATTAGATAATGATACTGGGAAAGTCAACATATTAAAGTAATTTCCTTGAATTATTAAATTGAAAACATTTTTATAAAGCATGTTTATATATATTATTTGAAGTATATTTCTAATATTTAATGTAATGGGTGCTTTATAATTAACAATTTTATAATTAATGAATATAAATAAATATAAGAAGTAATTTTCTTTTGAGTGGTATGTTAAAGAATTATAATTTCTTTGTTCCTAATATGAAAGATACTTTCTATATCTTTTTTCGTATCATTTATTTGAATTATTTGAAAGTAAGACAAAAGAGTTACTAATGAATAATATTTTTACCTAATTTTTCATATTGTTAGGTTCAACTCTAAATTATCTTAAATATCATAAGAATTAAGAGGTTATTAAATGTTTAGGTATTTAGCCTTTATTGGTACATAATTAGATATGAATGAAATTAGAGTTTTATTTTGTATATTATTATCTTTAAAATGAATCACAAATTATGCTTCCCCCTTCCCTAATGCAATTTGAGAATGTTTGTAATTTTTATTTTTATGAGATTAGTCAAATAATTTAAATATTTAGGCTCAAGAATACAAAAATTGGACAGTTACAATAGTTGTAGGCTACATAATTGCCCAGTCACAAAATTCAGGTGTAGCTGCAGTACAAGTTATAAATGAAATTCTATGGAGAAGTCCAAAGATACTAAACCATTTTAATAGCACTTTATAGTAAAAACAATTACTGTGTGCATTGGATTTCTGACTTTCAATGCTCATATCTTAATTAAAAACAATCAGGGAACAAATAATTTTAAAAAATTTTCAGGAGAAAAAAAGAAAACAGACAAAGAAAATCTTTGACCATTGATCATTTTTTATTAATCTGAGCTAGGATGAAATAGTGAATGCCCATGCCTTATTCACTCCAATTTTATTTAAGTATAAATTTGGTCACTTAACTACTGGAGGCATTCAATCAAGAGCATGATGTGCAGTGCTAAATATTCAAGAAATTAATATTTGTGTTGGGGGAGGGAGAATCAATGGTCTGGCATTCGGTCAACTCAAATACAATTACTAGCTTTTTAATAACAGTGATTTTAATATACATCATTAGACCTGAAATTATCTTGACTGCTATAAAACAGACTTATCTTCTGATAGATTTTCATCTCACCCAAAGAAATGCCATTCTGATTGTAATGCTTTGCATAAGTCTCATTTACTAAGTCAAAGACTTATGATTTGGAGGTGAATAACACAGGTGATGAATGAACATATAAAAATTTTGCAGTTTTAATTTTAATAAAGAACAACTATTGATAAGCAAATATTCTATAAAAACAAAAATAAATGAATTTAGGAAAAGTTACTGATTTTAGCTTTTTCAGAATTTCAAAATATGATATACATGTATAAACAACATCCCATTAATAGTTAAATCCCCCAGCCAGATAGTTGATTAATAAAACCTCAAAATATCTAGTCAACATACCATTGCAGTCAAATTCCTTACTACATTAGGTGTTTCAATTCAAATAAGTCTTTAGACTATTCTGGAGAAACAAAAACAGTCCCAAGCATTATACATATTGACTTGAAAACAGGAAATGTTTATCTGAAAATTTGTGATGATAGGGATTTTACCTGTAATTATATATTGAACTATTTCCATCATCTGTTAATAATTATGAAATATTTTTAAAAGATATCTAACTTTATTTAAACTTTTAAATACATTCAACTGTTAGCAAAGCATACAGATTAATTTATTACAACATTTTGAGTGCTCTTTTTTACTCATCTCTTCTTCAAATGTTGCTGGCCTTACCAGTGAAAGTACTAGCATGGAAATTGAACCTTCGATTTTAGTTTTGTGAATTTAAGATAATGCTTGCTCTTACTAATTAGGCTATTCTGAAAAACCAAGTCACTAGAAATTTTATATATTTATCTATGAAGATTCTCTTGGTTTCTCCAGTTTTTTTAAGGGCAAGGTTAATGAGTAGTTTTGAAATATTATGAATTATTTACATTAGACTGATTTATAAAGTTATCGGAAATATAAATGTGAATGGTTTATACAAATTTTACTTTTTACTTTCTGCCTGTTATTTTTCTTGTCCAATGTATTTTAGGTCCATTTGGTTTTTCTTTTTAATCATTACTTTTTGTTCTTTTAATTACGTATTTTGAAATGAGTCAGATGATTTCAGCCATAAATGTTCTTCCATATTCACATGGTATTTCATAGATGCAGTTTTTGTTTTTCAATATTTGCAGTTTGTGTTTTATAGAAGTTAGACTTTTTCATAGGGCACTTATGACTTTGGAAAGGAATCTTAATATACTGATCACAGATTTACTTTAGTTTAGCTGCAATTACTAATATCTATGGATATGCTTTAATACCTATAATTGTTTTTATGGTGTTTCTTTTAATTGGCTATTTCATAATGATAGCTGATGGATAAGTATTTTTCATGAGAGTTTATGCTTTATGATTTTTCTTTTTCCAAGTTATTGGTTTCTGAATAAGAATTTTTATTCTGATTAGAGTGTGTGAGTTTTCTGTTGATTGTAATTTTGATTTTGCTATGAGGGAATCTTGTCAAAAGAAAATTAAGAACTGTAATGTCTGTTCTTGTTTTAATTCTATTGTGAACTTAATTAAAAGAACATAATTATTGATAGTATCCATAATGTTTGTAGAAATGCTTTACCGTATGGCCATAGAAAAGCCAGACTTTAATTGTAGATAGAATTTTATTTATGGTTGTAGTTTCAAGTTCTTCCATGTAAATATTGCTGATCAGAGATAGCAATAAGGAATCAAAAAGCATCTTTTGATTTTGTTGGAAGAATTCTATAGTATATAATAATAGTATGCTGTGCAGAATGTTAAGTGTAATAAACTATCAATTGGAAGAATTATTCTGGTTTGTACACTACTATTGGTATTTAATCTTTTTTTTACATTAGATAATGCTTTATCACAGAGTACTTTTGTGATTAAGTTTTTCACATCAAAATTTCCCAATATGTTAGTTCTTTCACTTTTCATGTTGATTAATTCTACAATTTTCTTAGAATCTCTAACATAGAACTGTCTCTTCTATGCCAAAGGACTAAGAACATTAGAATTTTTGATATAGTGAGTTTTCAGAATTAACAATAGATCTTAATGGAACCTGGCCTTTATTGATTTTAGATGACCACAAAGATGTGGAATTTTTGCCAAAATATGTCAATCTAATTTTTTCTGAATCATTGAAATAGTTGTGATCAGGGATGCTTTCTGAATAATATTTACAGTTGTGATTCATAGCTAGTATTGGACTTTTAGTCTGTTGGGAGAAGCTCTTATTGTATCATAATTACTATTATCCATTTACAAATGTTACATTGCTCTTGCTAGCAGGAAGAATGCTTATAGATTTGTCTAGTTTAAGATTTAATAGATTTTTCTCTCAACATAAGTGATATTAGATTTGTATTGTTGGTGTCTCATTTTCCAGCGTAATTTTGCTTTCTCTTAACAAAGTCTCACTTGCAGTCTAAATAATTCTGTCTGGGAATGAATGAGAGGATTTAGTTATAAGCTTTTAAGAAGCTGATTAGAAAACTTATGAAATCTTTATCAGTAAATTTATTTTTTAACAAAGATTATTAAAGTCAACATTGAGAAGGGTGTAAGACAAGGTAACTCCATATCTCCAAAACTTTTTACAGCAGTGCTGCAAGAAATATTTTGTGGATTAAAATGGGAAGCTATAGGAGTGAAAGTAAATGGAGATTATTTAAGTCATTTAGATTTTGCAGATGATGTAGTTGTTTTTGCAACTTATGCTTCAGAGCTGCAGGAAATGTTGCAGGAGTTATCAGATGAAAGTAGGACTAAAGATAAATGTTAAAAGACTAAAGTAAAGTTTAATGGATTTTCTCAAAATATGAAAATAAAGATTGATTATGATGAATTAGAAGAAGTTAACAGTTACAAACAACTTGGTCAGATTATTAATACATATGGAAACATAATGGATGAAATTAATCATAGGATTAAACTTGGTTGGAGTGCTTTTGGTAGAAATAACTTGATACTAAAAGGAAATATATCTACGTGTCTGTAAAGGAAGATTTTTAATAAATGTGTTTTACCTGTTCTTACTTATGTATCAATAATGAAAGAAAGAAACAGTGCACTGGCAAAGACAGTACTATCAGGCTTCTGAATTTTAGGCTATTAAGATCATATATAATTTTCAATGATTATCCAATTTTGACAGGCAATGTCTTCCAAATTATTTATGAGGACGAATAGTTTTAATTTTAACAGTATACAAGCCTAACACGAGCATCAGTTTTGAAAGAAACTTTTTAAATTCCAGCCATCAATAAAGATATTAAATGTATATATATTTTGCTCTAAATCTTTTTTTTTTCTGACTCTTACTTTTCTCATACGGCACATATTAAACCTATTATTTTGAAATTTCCTTGTGAGTATATGATATTTTTAGTTATTAAAATGATTCTAAAATTTTAAATACAATTTCAATAAATATTTATGCCTTTAATATTATTGTGAGAGGAAGTTTTGATAAACATACCTTCGAATTATTGCTCGCGAGTAACAAGCACACGGTATTTCCAGCACGCAAATAACACTTTATTTTTCGAAATAGTAATCTATAAACCGAAATATAATTTATATTACTTTAAAATTTATTGAAAATATTAATTGAAAGTGTAAAAAAAAAAGTTTTACAAACAATAATCTTTTAAAATAATATATTTTTGAACGATATACTGCCGTAGGGAAAAAAATTAGCTTTTTTTTTTTTTTTAAAAAAAAAAAAAAAACAGACCGAAAATCACGTTTTGTTTTATTTACAAAAAAAAAAAAAAACCACTTTTAGAGTAAATAATTAAAAAAACAGATCGCTTTTTACAAAGTCATACTTTAAAAATACATCGATTCATAAAATGGTGAAATAGAATGTAAAATTATTACGTTTGACCGTATATTTAAATAGTTATGACTTTATAAATTATTCACCCCTGTACATTATAGGCCCTGAATGTTTTAAGTACTATGTTCATAAACGTTAGCAATGAGGCATTTAGAGGCTGCTGTTTTTACCGTGTGTAACGTGGAGAAACAGCGCCGCGTAGTGGGCTAGAATCTTGGTAGTTTCTGATAGCAGACGACACATAAGCTCGATGTGTTTACGGCAATCAGCGCCACCTAGGTTCTTGGTAGCAGACGACGCAAGCTGCCAGCCAGCTTGTGGAAAGTTCCTGTGCGTACGCATGGTGAACAGCGCCACCTATCGGCAGAAAAAGCGTCGTCTGCTTTTGAGGCCCCTACCCTGTATGTTCTGTGTGAAAACACAGAAACAGCGCCTCTAGCGGCGACAGTACAGTCTGCAAACCACGACCCTAATATGCTATTAACTCGTATTTCATAGTATGAAATATACTATTCTTTGCTTGGCGGATGTGATCTTATTTTATAAAATTATTCTCGTTTTGCTGCTATACGTAATATACGTATCTTAAGATGGAGCCACGGCGTTGCCAGCACATCTTCTCTTATAGGGTAGAGCAGTAGCGAAGCCTGAGCCAAGGCCAGGTTAGCACGTAAGACCCCCGCCATTCCTGAACCCAATGTTCCTTTTCACGCAGCATTGCGATCGGTTACAGGGTACCGGCGTTTGTCGCAAGAACCCTGAAGTTATTTCATCCATCCGCAGAGCGACTTTTCCTATTATTGTTTACCTGTGCCATAGCGCATTGGTAAAATCTTATGCAGCCAACTCTCCCACCTTTATATAACGCTTTCAGCATTCTGAAATTTTCTCTCGAAAGCCATGTTCGATCGATCATTACTTGAGCTGGTTTATGCGCTCGTTATTAAATTATATTGTATGTTTAGTAAATGAATTCATGATCAAAGTTTAATATAATTATTTATATATCAGCCACAAATGTAATAGGATTTGGCTTATCGAGATTTATAGACATAACGTAGTGATTAATTATGTATTAATTGAAAAGCAACTCATAAGAGGGGCACATGTCAAACCCATTTATGAAAATTAAATGAAAGTATTTATCTAAAGCTATTTTGAATTGTATAAAAATTATTTATATAAAGCTATTTATAATTGTATATGAAAAGAGAATGTGTTCTCTTATCCACCCAATGTTTGTACATTCGACGATGAAATGTGTAAAACTGATCAATTTCATGCCATTTGTAAATAAATATATAATTAATTTACTGTATTTCGTTCTCTGTTTCGTTATTGATCTAATTCAATCCAATTTTAATTACTATTTATAGTCTATATATGTGAAAACTATGCATTAAGTTAAATTAAATTAGTGATATTTTAGTCAATTAAGAACCTTTCTTTTATTCATCAGAGTCTTATTGCTTCTCCGTGACCTATGTCGGCCGTGTGGAAAGAGATATACTACGTGTAATTTCAAGGTGGTCATTCGTAAGGTCGTGAGTCTTGGAATCCTGGTTTACGAGTTGAAGTGCGGTCGGACTCGGGATGTTACAGTCCTAGTCTGGTCAGCTTCGGTCTCTTTTGCTTGGATTCTGAATTCTGTTACGCGAATGTACAAACTTGACTGTTACAATAATAATCTTGTACAAAACTAATATAAGATTCATAGGCTTATAATTTCTAATGTTCCATTTTTTAAAAATATAAATATTAATAGTGTATTCTTCCAGTTGTCTATATAACTTTCTCATTTTGTTATTTGATATCTAGTTTTGTCAATTATTTCTCTATTTCTGTATTTTTTTAATATTTGTAATAATTCCATCATTTACATTTACATTTTTCTTTTTTCAAGATTTAATGGCATGTTTGATTCTTTATTTGATTTATTTACATTTCAAAAGATGTCATTCTTGTTCTTTATTACCATATAGCTTTTTGTACAGTTATTCTACACATTTCTTATTAGATATAATAAACACCTCCATACTTCCCCATTCTTTTTAAATTCACTTAAATAAAGATATAATAAAAGACAAATGACCTCCAAGATGCATTTCATACTGAACCAGCACTCATCAGTTGGCCCAGGTCGCTATCTCTCATATATATCTTCATTATATGAAAAGTATTTATCTAGAATAAATTGTTACATTTTCATTTACTATTGTCCAACTTCCTCCACTCACAACTTTGACGCCATCCATTTCAGATAAATCCAATAATGACTATTACTAATCATTATCGAAACTAGAGATTATCTCTAGCACCGATATAAACTTTAAACCTCAGTTAAAGATTAATATATCTGATTTTTTATTTATTTTCCAAACACGGAGTTATTAACTTTTCTCTTTCCGGTATGTATATATGAGAGATAGCAACTTGGGCCAACTGATGAGTGCTGGTTCAGCATGAAATGCATATTGGGGGTCATTTGTCTTTTATTATATATTTATTTAAGTGAATTTAAAAAGAATGGGGAAGTATGGAGATGTTTATTATATTTGTAAGATATTACATACGGGAAAGAGAAAGGTTAATAACTCCGTGTGTGTAAAATAAATAAAAAATCAGATATATTAATCTTTAACTGAGGTTTAAAGTTTATATCTGTGCTAAAGATAGTCTCTAGTTTCTATAATGATTAATAATAGTCATTATTGTATTTATCTGAAATGGATGGCGTCAAAGCTGTGAATGGAGGAAGTTTGACAATGGTAAATGAAAATGTATTAATATTTTTTAATGTTTTCCTTTATTATTAAAATTATATTTTCTTTCCAATTCTCACTTAAATTTCATTATGGCATCCTTACAATTTTACAGAATTCTGAATATTTAGATTTGTAAAATGGGCCATTTAAAAATATTTTTATATATTTTTTGTTTATATATTGCTTCGCTTCAGTAAATTATTTATTAGTTAAAATGCTGATTTTTATACCAGCTATCTGTATAGTTAGTTATTCGTATTAAAATATCAGTTATCTTCCAATCTAAATCATTTTTAATAGTTTATTAATGATTTGCAAGTTGTAGATAAAATTCATTGGAATATGTCTAAAGGCTACGATATCGAATGTTTTCACTGATTGATAATCACTTGCTAAGTTGAATCAATTAAATACATTACAGTTTTGAAATTAGTTAATCAAAATATAATCAAATTCTGCTGTGCCTTTATTTGAATATTTCCATGTTTATGCTCTGGATTTTTTAAAAGAATCCTATTATCTTTGTTTCTGTCTCTTTATTTTCATTCACAAATTATGACTGATAATGAATGTGCACACAGTTTCTTTATCCAGATTAACTTTATTATATTTACAAATATCGGGTTTCAAAGCTGTAAAAACTTTCAAGACAATAACATTTTGGAGAAAAATAATAATTGATTATTTACCTATTTGTTTTAATTCAAAATTGTGCATATATATAAAAATACATAGTGTTTATAAATACACTAATGATCTATCCTTTGAGTTTTATGTATGTAAAAATAATAATATTTATTTAATTACAAATTAGTAGTTTAAACATCTAATTTATTTACATAAAAATACACTTTTTATTAATGACCAATTAAATGGTAGAATGGCATTTTAAATCTAAAATTTATAAACATAAAAGCTTTCAAATAATAACTTGTGGGTGAAATATTAAAGACATAGACTTTTAAAATTTTTGAAAAAAAATAAAGTCTATAAATTACGATCTCTTTCTTTCAAAAAAGTTTGCAATATATATATTTCTGTATTTTTGTCATCCATGTTAAATACATTATTTTTGCTATTGCAAAATTGATTTATTTCTTAATAACGTTAATTAAAAAGTGTAAATGAAATAGTAAGATAAACAAATTATCAATTATTATTATTATTATTATTATTATTATTATTTTTGCTACAGTAGAATAAATCCATTTTATTTTCATGAAAATAATATGAATAATTAATTTATAAAGGGTCTTTATATTAATTGTGAAATTTAGCAATCTAAAAATGTTAATTGTGATGATTATTGATTGACCAATATTTTTCTGATGCTAATTTTATTTAGAATAGAAAGATGTTAACTTAGTTATTTTAGTTAACTAATATTTTATTACAAATTATTTAATTTGCATTTTTACTATTTGTTTGACAAATCCTAAATTTTTTTAGTAGCAGTTTTTAAATTTGTTATGAAAATTGAAATGGCATAGCAGACTGGATATCAATATAGAATGCATGTTACATTTGATTTTACAAAGCCATTCTGGTTAAAAGTAACCAATTTACATTGATATTTATTTAAGCCTATGTTGCTCAATGTAAGTATTCATAATTTTGTGGAATTATTTTATTACAAAAAGGACAGTTAAAACCATGGAATATATGGACAAAAAAGGCAAATTAAAGAGTTTTTAGGATTTTTTTTTTGTGGTATTCCTAATGAAATAATATTTAAATAGGCTTATGTTGCTCAATGCCATAATTTTGTGGAACTATCTTAATATAAAAAGGACAGGTAAAATAACGGAATACATGAGCGCAAATAGCAAAATAAAGAATTTTTAAAAAGTTTTTTTTTATGTGGTATTCATAATGAAATAATATTTTAATGGATTTAAATGAATGAGGCACTAATATTAGGATGAAACCTGTTCTAACTGATTATTAATTATTTTCTTCCTTGTTAGATTGATGTGAAAGTTATAACTATATTTGAGTTAATGACTTTTTTTTGAGAGGTAAGAATCATCTTATTCTTAGGGTGATTGATGTGGACCACTAAGTGTATCTTTATATTGCTATAATAGTTACATCTAATAATAGCAAATATATGAAAGATACAAACCAGATACTGAAGAGAAATGGATTAGTGAAATTGAGCCATTGGATAGGTTTAGAAGAGACTATTGAAATATTATCATAGTTATATGAATTCTAAACTAAAATAATGCCAGTATATATTCAATATGGAAACAAATTTTTATAGTTTGTACTTGGCAATTTCAAAATCTTTTATAATCTAGGATCTTAACTATCACAAAGTATTTAATTAGAATATATTGATATTAAAGGTACAAATTACTAGATGCTATTATTGCTTAGGTGTTGTTTAGTTTATAATGAAATCCAATTTTAGAACCTAATGAAAGCTATTGATTAGCAGCAGTAAAAGATTGAGATGAAAAATATTTAATTTATTATGGGTGATTTAATGAGTGGTTAGTATCTTGCAGGTGAATACTGATGCTGTGCTGAGACAACCATTTTACATCCATAGGAGCATTTAAGTGATCTGGATTATCAGAAGGAAATTATAGACATTTTTGCAAATGGGATATTTTGAAGTTATATGGCTATAAATAGATTATAAAGTTTATAATTGTTAATTAGTTTTATATTTTAATTGATATTATTTATTAAAATTAGATATAATTGTATGCACTGATTTTTTTAAAAGAAATGTTATTTATTTTATTAAAGTGAAGCCTCAATAAGCCCGCTCATGTGCATCATATAGTGCATATAATAGCTAATGTTATGTTGATAAGCTTTGATTACAATGCACTAGTTATTGTTTATTTTATTATAATTCATCAGTACAGTATTTTCAACCACATGTACTGTATATATATAACTGACGCTTTTTTATGCATATAATCAGCATTTATAAATTAAGATTTATAATAAAAACAAAATTGCAAAATAATATTAATTGGCCAAAAGACAAAATAATTCGTCTCAATTGATGGTTGGGTTTGCAGCATAATACTTTGTTACATTATTCTTGTATTAAAGTAAATAAGGATAATAGATATTGAATCTTTATAAAAGTTTTTAATAGATATATGAATATAATTTTATTATATATGAAGATGCTTATTAATTTTTAGATATTAGCGTTTACTTTTCAGGCAAAAACATTGTGTTAATTTAAAGGATTTAAACTTAAATAAAATAACAATTTTTGCAGTTTATAATCATTAGAAGATTACTAGTTAGAAATATAGAGTAGAATAAATACAACTAAGTATTCATGATGGCTTAGCATGCTTTTATCTCTGAATTTGGGAACAACAAAATATCTTACTCTTTTATTTATTTATTTTTAGAAGTCTGATGATTTCTTACTATTTTATCAGTTGGATCTGAATATATGAATATTTATGTTTTATTATGCCATACAATAAAAAAATTAAAATCTTATTTCCTGAAAAGTTAATAATTATTAACCAGGGTAATAATTAATGACTGAAGTTAGATGATATTAAGAATTGTTTGATTTCATATGGAGATTGTTAATTGATGACTTCATACTTGGCCATATATAGCAGGTGAGGATCATCTTTAAATGAACGAAGATCTCATGAATTAGAAAAAAAAAAGTATTTTATGTTAAATTGAACATTGTCAGTCTATGTAAAGTTAGAAGAGAAAACTACATACACACATATATATATATATATTGTAATCTGTCAGAAAGGGAAAACTATCAAAGCTATGCTAAGCTAAGCAGTGAGAGAGAGAGAGTACCAAGTGGGTACACGCAAGAATCAAATAATAATCATAGTAACCACTGATCTCAAAACTTCTTTAACAAATAATTGCCTAGCTCAGAATGATAATGTAAGAATGATAATAAATTTAATCATGAGACTGTGTTCCCATACCAAGGTATACAGACTGCTTTAAAGTCAAATAAGTATCAAAGACACTTACTTGACTGCATAGAAATGCCATTGAATTCCAACTCTTTAAGAATTACAATCATTCTCCATGATTAACTATAATAATCCCATTTAAATAAAGCTAAAATAATATTCCAACTAAATATTTAAGAATAATAATATTAAAATTTATTTTAAGAATAAATTTATATTCTAATTTTAATTTGAAGTAAATCTTGCTCTAAATCTTTATTGTACACCTGGGTCTCGTTTTACGTGATAGATAGGTTCCTCAGAAAACACGCGCAAACGAAATCGCGCAAAAATAGACGTAAGTTACATTGAAAAAGAGGGGATGCGGTCTGTGATTTTTCAAAATTCACATAAAAGCAAAGCACCAACGTAAAATTATTTTAAAATTCGCGCAAAAAAAAAAAAAGGAAATAAAATATGACTAATAAAAAAATTTCAAATTTGAAAAAAATTGATACAAGACAAACTTTTTTTTAACTATAATATTTAATTTTATTCAAAATAATATATTTTTATGCATAATTTATAGTACAGTAATTTACATTTTTTTATATACGTTTTAATTATTATGATTTTCTGGTGACAACATAATTAGTAATTAATCTTTGAGATGATGATTTTATTAATTGTTTACGAAGCTCGCGATATCCAGACATACAACCATTTAGCTCTCGTTGGAATTTAAGAGCACGTTAATGATTAGTGTCATTAATAAGAAAATAATAATTGATTACATTCTTTTTTAAAAAGCAAAAACAGAATGTGATTTAAAATGCAAAATTAACATGCACAATGTTTGAACAAATTTACATTATAATCTTGTAAAATTTAATATGTGTATACATAAAATGTGGAAATCATGATTTTAATTTCATTATTGCATAAAATCTTACTATTATAAAGCACTGAAAATATTGAAATTACTAAGATGAAAGTCGAATTCCAATAATGTGCTATTACTTTCAATATAATGTAAGTGGGCAAAATTTATTATTTAAAGTAATAGCGCAATTTCGGAAATCGACTTCCGGTGAAACACGAATCGAATCGCGTAACTTCAAAATCGTGTTAAATAAGTCGCGTAAAAAGAGACCAGGTGTACTTTAATCTTTATCTCAGAGATATCATATTACAGAAAGAACAAAGCATAGGATAGTGAATAACAAAGGACACTTTTATGGAAATCCAATAATCCAGATAAAATTTAGAAAAATATAAAATAATAATATTATTAAACAAACTAGAATAGCTTTGCTCTGCAATATGATAACTAAACTGTAAAATTAGTTACTTTGGGTCTTATAGAGTTTTAAATTAAATTAAGAAAAATCTCTATTATAATTTAAGAAATGTAATAAAATATAATTTGGATTATTAAAATACTCAGAAATCATCTCCCATGATGATAACACTAAGTATAATTAATCTTATAATGCAAATATTTAAATAAAGTTTATTTTCTTTAATAAAATAATTGGCATATGGGTATCCAAATATAGCTCTGCTTACATATCTTAAAATAATAAGTTCTGTATTTGAATGCAAAATAAGTTAAATCATAATATTATTAATTGTTACCAATTTTAAATACCTAAAAGCAATTTCTTAAATTTACTATGACATAAACATATGTGATGATTAAACATGACATTTTTGTGCATGACCCAATAGGTTTTGATGTCTTTGAAAGCTTCTATGAAACAATTATAATAGTCGTGAACCAATTATCTTATATACTTTAATAAAACCATTATCTTCATAAATCATTTTCATAATATAATAAATATTTCCAAATAAAATAATTTATTATCAATGTGCAATTTAAATATATGTAAATAATGAGTAAAATTAAGATCTGTGATGATGACAAATAGAAATAGAAAAACATAAATAATGGCAAAAGGACAAACTTTAAATTTCAAATAAATCAACAATTTATTATGAAGACAAATTTTTATAATTTACAACAAATACTATTCAAGTTTTATTTACATCATATGACATATAAGACTTTTCCAGTGAAACAATTGTTAATACTATTCACTAGAACAAATTAATAGTTACAATATTTTTTATAAGTAATATTTACTGAGGCTGTAATCTCGAGCATATGCGTGTAAAATGCGATAGTAGGGACCTCTACAGGTGTTTAACCACAAGCTTACACTATGGAAGAAAAGAGGGGAACCCTTTTTTTACTTTAACCTACTTTCTATTTAAATAGGTGAAGCTGAAGCAGCGAGCGTGAAGCTATTCAATACTTCACTGATTAAGCCCACATTTCTTATTACACATTAATACTCGCGAAATCTTTTGATTTACGAGTCAATGGAAAGATTTTATAGTTAGAAATCTATTACAGTAATTTAAAGTTGTAATTATAAATTTATTAAACGCACATTGATTACATAAGTAATATTTAGTGAGGCTGTAACCTCGAGCATATGTGTGTAAAATGCGATAGTAGGGACCTCTACAGGTGTTTAACTACAAGCTTACGCTATGGTAGAAAAGAGGGGAACACTTCTTTACTTCAACCTACTTTCTATTTAAATAGGTGAAAGCTTGACAGCAAATTATATTGGTAATAAATTAATTTCAACAATTAACTTTTTTTTATCCTTTCCAAATAAACAATACAAATATTTTCTTTATTATTATATTTTCAAATGGGTAAATATTTTGATTAAGGCTGACACAATTATAAATTACACTTTACTTTAATTATA
Source organism: Epiperipatus broadwayi (assembly GCA_028023455.1). Classification (NCBI taxonomy): domain Eukaryota; kingdom Metazoa; phylum Onychophora; class Udeonychophora; order Euonychophora; family Peripatidae; genus Epiperipatus; species Epiperipatus broadwayi. The sequence continues at coordinate 6,684,284 of JAQFVV010000056.1, read as the reverse complement.
TTAATATAAGCAATATAAAATACTGCTATAACAGTAAGTACTTTTGAACTAACCATTAATATTGGTTAAAAACATGTTTTACCTTTTATAGCAAATACATAATTCCTTCACTTAGTGATTAGACATATACTCTGTTTTAATTAACTATTAACTATTTGATAATAATTAAACTCTTTGGAATTATAATTTCTGAAAGAATATCGAATACATTTATGAATAAATTCCAATATTTTGGAATTAAGTAATAACTTAAGTCATACTTAAAAAAAATGGTTGTAAATTTAAAATTAATGTATTTAAAACTAATGTATTATAATTATTCCTCTTATATATATATATATATATTTAAATAGTAATTATAAACTATCTTCTAATTGCCTATTTATAATTTAATTGATTGACTTTATTGTTATCACGATTATTTGGTAAGGTTACTATTATTTCACTTTTATATTTAAATTATCATTAAAATTGTTTGTGTAATGCTAAGGAACATTCATAGTATTACTGACCATACATACATAGAGGGTATAAGTCCCATATTTTGCAACTACGTACAAATACATAAATTTATGTGGATAGAATAACTTTCATCAAGACATCAACATATAATTGCTAAATTATGTGTGATGTTGTAATTGGGTTTTTCTCATAAAGACTTTTGAATAACTAGAAATAGAAAGCTTATGGGAATTACATCATAATGGCCAAATCTGCACACATGTCCAGAAGACCTATGTTTATCCTATAACTTATTCTATGCGCTATGGGAATAAAACAAAAAAGAACTGAACACCCATATAAACCAACAATTACATTTTATCAAGAAATTCTTAAGTTTAAAACACTCTAAGCACACCTAAGCAATAAACTACAGGTATAATATTAAGTTACTTTTTCAAACAACAATTACTTGGAAATAACATATAAAATTCCACCACAAAAAGTAAATAGATGCTTAGTAGTAGGACTATAGTTACTATAACTTAATTATAATTCACTAATTTAATCTAATGATAACAATAGCATGCACATAGCAATAAAATACACATGTAAATAAGTGTTCAATAAAACATTTTACCATCTAACATATAGAGCTCGAAAATGATGCAAATCAAGATTTATTCCACCAGAGGTTCTCATGGTTTTAAATAAGTCACAGTTATATAAATTACAATAAGGGAGAAGGGGTTAAATTAGTGTTCCCAATGGTTTGCTGTAGTTACATTACTAAACTTTACTAAAAGATGTGGCCGTGCAAATGTGCAGTTATTTCCACATATAAGATGTGTGGTCCATTTGGAACTGAGGAGCTTGCTAATAAATTAATTTTACATGAACATGAGAAGTTTGGAAATCGGATAGGCTATGTAACAGTCCTGAGCCTTTACCCAGCAATATGTTTGATGTTCTTATCTGACAATACAGCCGGGTGCGACTTGTGTCCACCATTACATGGTATAGCCAGGATATGGTTAGCCTCCACCGTTAGCCCATGCAGATTAGCAAGAAAGGATATATCTGTACGTATATCGTAAATTCACATTAGCAATGCACAAAGGCTGTATAACAAATATTTGCCTTCAAATAGTTAGCAAATATTTGTGCTGCTAACACAAGCCAATCCATAAATTAAGCATTTAAAGTTAATACTATTATAAAAGGGCCAAATTAATAAATTAATAATCCTGTTTAATAAATAATTGATGTATATCACTAACCAGACCTTAATAGTGGGAGGTATATCTTTAAGGGCTTACGAACTATAAAATATACCATAATAATATATATCCATAGCTAGTTATACAGTAAAATAACCTTTAGGAATCATATTTTATAATTGTAATGTTGGGAAACCAAATCTATTGATTAAAGATCAAATTTAGTTTACTTGAATTATTACAATGACCACAAAGCAATCAAATATTATTATTAATTAATCTGATTTTGAAACAGTGAGACAGATTAGAATAACTAGGTGTTATACTACATTTATTAGCTTGAAGATAGAAATAATAACTTCGGCACAAACTTATTATAATTAATACATTGGCTGTTTCGAGATATATTTGGCATATTATCACATATATTAGAAACAAAATATTAATAACTAAAATTTTTAAAATAGCATAGGCATTACTACAAACATGAAAGTAAAAGACAAATTACAACTAATAATACGGTTATTAGTTTTATCTTTTAGTCTACATAAAATTGAAGGTTTTACAGGCATTAAAATTTACAGAGAACAAGGCAAGTATTAAGTGGTGACTCTACAATTTAATTAGCAAAAGGTTTTAGAGATTAAAATTGACTTTGAACATTCATTTAACTGTATATAATAGCAATAGCATTAATATTTAGAAATTAAAGTTCATTTTAGAGCTCTTTGTTGTAGTCTTAGGAATTTTTACCTATAATTTGTTGGAAGCATGTCTGTTGGTAGGATCATTCTTGGTGGCGAGTACACAACAACAATTGTTCTTAAGATAGGCATCATCTCTCCAGTTGAAACATCAGTGCAGCAGGTCTGTCATAGGAACATCTTCCTTCATTATATTGGCTAGGTGCCCTCAGCACATAGGATGGAAATAGAGATCACCATTCTCTGCGCCTGGATAACAGCAATTCCCGTCTGACCTACTCAGCCATATTAAAATTTAAACCCATGTGGATTTGGTTAGCAAATGCTTCAAAGATTTTACAGAGTATATTTTACATGGAAAAAGTTGTCCTATTTATGCTCATCATCCATTAATCTATATTTTTAATAAACTTTCTTCCAGCAAAACAAGCAATTAGCACCTTCAAATTTTGTAAATTTAATTATCAAAATAACTACTGTTCTTTTGTATTATTCCCCAAACAGGATGTTTTCTAAGATTTGATCATTTACTTTCCCACAAGATTTTAGCAATTGACACAGTTGGTTAAGTTTTATTTATGAGATTTCAGTATATTTTAACAAGTATCTATTGTCTCAATAGCTTTTAATATTACTCATCATGCCATCGTAAAATAGGTTTGAATCGTGTGATATTTTTACAAACTTATTTTAGAAATGACTAATTTTAAAATATAATAAATGCTAAAAACGAAACGTCTAATATATATGTATCATGGTCATACTTACAATTCACCTATATATGCATGATATTAATAAACTGAATTATAAATTTAATTATAAATTGTACAAAAATTTTGATAAAACTGTTACTGTAATCTACATGTGACGGTTATATTACTGAACATATGCATATATATATATATGATCATACCCATGTAACTGTATAGATGTCTTTTGAGGTGATTGTAGTTTAAATTTGGCACAGATTGAGTGGTAGGATGTAACTAGGTGAAACGGATATGACAAGGAAAACATCCCATTTCAACGGAGGAAATATAAATGGGAATCAGCTAATAAATTTATAGCAAAAAATAAAACTCTATAAAGAAAAAAAAAGTCTCAAAGATATAAACAATATATAAGTTTATTTCTACAGTAAAGAGAATTGTAATGATTATTAAAATCAATAAACTGTATAAAAGAATTGTATAAAGAACTATATTGTAATAAACAACTGAAAAACAAAATAACTAATATAATAACAGAAACTTTGAGATGCCCGTTTATTCTAAGTAAAGCTAGGCAAATAATTATTTACAATGAATGGAAAAGTTGGAAAAAAGGATGGAATAGTATGAAGATGCAGAACAGTTTTTACTAATAATTGATAATATTCACATTAATAAAAATATTAATAAAAATGAGAAATACAATGAGAGACACAAAAATAACCAGAATTTTATAATAAAAAAATATTTATCTTTAAGGATTATAAATTTAATCTCCTTCAGTGTACTGTCCATTTATTATAATACACTAGTTTTAATGTGTTTTTCACTTTTTGAACTAGTTCGGAAACCCAAAGTGAAACCTTTTATATTGCCTGCATCATTTTTTTTTTCACCACTTCTGAGGCATTTTTTCATGTCAGTGAATTAAAATAAATCACATGGTTAGAGATCAAGTGTATATAACTGATAGATAAGCTGAATCATGTTGAATTTAATTAAAAATTGTTATACACTCACGACTGCTCACAGAAGAATTGTCATGGTGAAGATTGCATTCTTCATTTTGCCACAAAATGGGATGTTTGCATTTTGCCACATCATACCAATATGTTCAGAACTTGTAGATAGAATATTTGACTGTTAAAAACAAATTTTGAGAATAAAATGCTGTTTGCATCAATAAAAAAAATAGCATCTTGACATTGGACTTCATTCACCATGATTTTTTGGGACATAGTTATTTTGACAATTTATTAAACCATTTATCAACTTGTGTTTCCCATGGAACAGCTTTTTTGTAATCGGTTTCAAGTATTATAACTAGTTTCCCTATGGTTTTCTCTAAAAGAAAACAGAATTTTACATTATCCCAACTTTTCAGCCATTACAAAAAATCAACAAATAGGCAAAATGTATTTTACAAAAAAATGTGCTATGTGAATCACGACGATTTTACACAGTAATGTAATTTGGCAGATTGATGCAAAAGAATCTCCATAAGAGCAGAAACATGTACAACATCACTTACCAAAGAACAATATTGGTCATTTTTGGGTTCCCCCTCATGAAGTTAGAGAGAGTGCAGATCCTTGTTAAATACCAGTTTTTATATCAGATGCTTTATATTTTCAACCACCAGTTATAATTCTCATTCTTTTACATAGCAATTGTGTAATATGAATGTCCTTTCATAAGCAATTAATTATTATTAAACATTACCACAAACTATTGTGATTAACTGATTTGCTTATGTTTATGTTAACTAAATCAGATGATATATAAATTTCTTTTTACTCAAAGCACTCTACTCTAATAATACATTGAATATCTGATAAATAGTTATATATGATTAAAAGCAGTCTATTCAATAAAATCATTGAAAGTTCTTTTTCTATAAGAATTACAATGATAATTGCTGAAGTTTTTTAATCTTATCTTTAAGATGGATAGCATATCTTCATGAATCCATATATTTCAAAAACTTTCATTAGTTTTGAAACAAATAATCATCATAATGCTGCCTTTTACAGTGTGTGTGTGTGTTTTTAAATCTAAGCAAAATATTTGTGATAGTCAATTTATATGAGTACAAGAATACAATAACAGCAGACTGGTTGATTTAAAGGGGTTAATACTATTAATTTTGGGTCATAGTTTATTGTTTCTCTAACACATGCATTAATATCTCTAAGAAGAAAAAATATATTTCTTCAATTGATATTATTGCTGTAACACTATTTATCAATGTTGAAAATGTAATGTTGGAGTATAAACATTTTAAAGTGGGCACAGGTAGCATTGTATAAAGCAATTTTTGATATTTGAAGTTTTTCTTTGATGCAATTAAGAATGAAAGATGCCAAGTTAAATTTTATAGTGAATCCAACACAAAATGTGTTTTTTCCCCCCACTCAAATAACTGTTTTTCCGTAAGATTTACAACTATTTGTCATAGAAAAATTTAACTTTATTTTAATATTCCAAATACATTCAACTGTTAGTAATAGAACACAGGTTAGTATATGCACAACGTTTTGCTTAGTTGGTTAGAGCATTATCTTAAAATTTAATACTCAAGAATCTAAGGGTCCCGGTTAATTCCCATGCTAGTACTGTCACTGGTGAGGTCAGCATCACCTGAAGAAGAAGGGAGAATAATCTCTCAAAATGTTGAGCATATACTAACCTGTGTGCTTTTACTAATAGGTGAATGTATTTGGAATATTTAAATAAAGTTAAATTTTTGAAAAGATATTTAATACTCATATTAAATAACGGAAATAGTCCAACATATATATATATACAAATTGTTCTTTGTTCAATTCTTGTAGAGTTTAATCAAGCAAATATTTCTTTTATCTATATATCTCAATTTAGAAAAGATTTGAAAGTCTATCTTAAATACCTTTATTATCTTTTATATTTCCACCATTACTGTTATCACAATTGTTTATGTAATTAAATAAGTAATCCAACAAGTTAGCAATTTAGCTGGATTCTGCAAGGCAGATTATTTTTAGATGAACTTTCTAGGTTCTTTCTTATTTGGCAAAAAGGGAGATTTTTAATTAAAGGTATCCAAGTACATACTCACTTACCAAGAAAATTTCTACTCCTATCAGTAATATTTTTTCAACACTTTAACATTTTTTATATTTTACATATCCATACACATAATGTACTTGCATAAAAAAATTGAAATCACAATTGATGTGCATGTAATGTAGCTGCACACACAATCCGTGTATTATCTTATTGTTAGAATGCAGATAGATGAACAATGGATTTAAAGTTCATAATGATATCAGTAATTGAAGGTAAATATAACCATGGTCTCATCACCGTAGAAGATTGATTTTTCCTCTACCAGTAGTAAAGACATTATTATAAATCAGCATGTCAAAAGTGATGCGCCTTGACTGTTAATTAAGAATAATTAGATACTTATTTGCTGATCACTATCAGATCTCTTTTTTGCTGCACTCCTAAAGGATAAACAATCCAAATATAGATTCTAAAAGAAAAATATTGTTTGTTTATGACCTGAAAAATTTCAAAATTCATATATCTCTTACTCAAATTCCAGATCACGAACATATAGCTGATGAATGATCTAATTACTATTTCATAAGATTCTTCAATGCTTATTGATTTTGTATATTTATCTCTCATATTTGGAAGTCATTGCACTCTGTGCCATATATATATATTGTTCATAAATAAGATTGAAAGTTATAATAAATAGATGAAGTAGCTAAAATCCTGCAAGTTTAAGAAAATTTCGAGACAAGAGAACAACTAAAGGAAAGTAAAAAAAGAAAAAACTACCACTATTAAATGATGTGCGTGAACTATAAAAAATAGATATATTAGGAAATAATGAAATTATATAATGAGTGTTAAAATTATGATGAAAAATTGATTGCATTTTGTTTAATTTAAATAAAAAATAACTATGAAATTAGGAATATGATTGTGCAGGCTTTGTAATAATGAATTAGAACTATGTAAGTATGTGTATTCATTAATCGGTTAATATCTTTTGCATGTGATATCGACTAAGCAGAAGCTACATCTCACCGCATCATGTTTTTTGTACGCACTATATATATATAAAACTTAATTGGAAGGGGGGTGGGTGTTTCATCTGCTGCTGACATCTGTCTGGTAATAATATCGATTATTTTAATTTGCTTTTTAAGATTAGTGTTATTCTTTTTCGACTACTGACCTGTGACTTTTTTTCTATATCTCAATCGAAAAATAATTGTTATAAAAATAACAACTCGAATAATGTTCTTTTTTCAAGGAAATTAAACTTTTCTTATTAGTATTTCATTCATATAAATAATTATTACTTTAATCATTTTGCTAATTGGATTAACAAAACTTGTAAATTTATATAATTACAGTGTCAATCAATAATGAAATTGGATGATGTCATGTTTCACTTATGTATCCTGTAGTATTAGAGATCGTGGGACAAACAACTTAAGATACAAACCCCCCTATCCCACATCATCTCAAGCACTTTACTTAATCATACCTTGAGTTTTGAATGAAAAATTTGCCACAGAGTGATGGGAAAGAATTACAGTGAAGCATCGCACTTTGCATGTCTGACCTTCTCTATCAGCTTTTCCAATTAATAAGAGTAATAGAGCGTAGCTACCACAAACAATTGAGTCTTTGCTTAGTAATGCAGAAGGTTAACCTAGGATTTAAATAAATGTAATTTTTACATATACATAATTGATCAAAAATTATCTTTTTGAATAATAAATCAATCTTTTTAAAATGAAAGAATTAGTGTTACCACCTGTAATTTATATCTGAACTAGTTGAAATGTAAAACTTTTAAATTATTTTAAATATTACTTTAAAGTGTTGCTATCAGAAAATTTGTTTAGATTTTTATGTTAAAAGATATATTTAATAATAAATCACTGAAATTTACTGCGAATATTTTCTTAAGGATGTTGATACGAAGAATTATAGGAAATAATATTTTAATTTAAAAGTTTGTTTTAGTAATATAAGTTTTATATATAATCGTGCTAATAGCACTTTATATTTTTATTTATATATTGAATATTGTATTGGCTGATTTTTTTTTTTTAAAAAAAAAACCCTTAATCTCAGAAATTGCACACACATATGCGCATCCGCACGCACGCATCCATCTATATATATAAAGGTAGAAAAAGTAAAAAAAAAACCCCTTAATCTCAGAAATTGCACACACATATGCGCATCCGCACGCACACATCCATCTATATATATAAAGGTAGAAAAAGTTAATACTATACGCAATATATAATTTATAATTAAGTAAGTAAATAATAATTACGGAAAAGCAAAATAAGCATAAAATAAATTTAGGTACTGTAGTATTAGAGCTGCGGCATGCAGAATTATAATCGTTTAATCATTAAATCAAAAACATATTTTAAAATCCACATTAAAAAAAAAACAACAATTTAACAAAAAAAAATAAAATACGAAAAGCATTAGTGTTTAGAATAGTTAAAATGCGTGTTTAAATCATATTGAGTGTGTGTTTGCACTTGCATATTCTGCATAATCTATTTAATACATTGTACAGGCTTACACCTGCATTTATATATGTAATACATGCGGGATTCGAACTCAGACTTTCACACGACCTACAACTCTCTGTGCCATCTTATATTGCTGACTCACCTGATCACACACATGTTGAAAAGATAAATAATCACTAATATACGTATTTCGTGCTAAACCAGCACTCATCAGTTGGTTCAGATTACCATCTCCATACACATATGCAATTAGTACTCAGCTTTGTATTAAGATAACCAATCTTCATACTTTAATGAGTGCTGGTTTAGCACGAAATAGGTGTATTGATGATTATTTATCTTTTCAACGTATGTGATCAGGTGAGTCAGCAATATAAGATGACACAGAGTTATAGGTTGTGTGAAAGTCTGAGTTCGAATCCCGCTTATATTACATATATAAATGCAGGTGTAAGCCTGTGCAATGTATTAAAATAGATTATGCAGAATATGCACGTGCAAACACACACTCAATTTGATTTAAATACGCATTTTAACTATTCTTCACATTAATGTTTTTCTTATTTTTTTTTTGTTAACTTGTTTTTTTTTAAAATGTAGATTTTAAAATATGTTTTTGATTTAATAACCTAATTAATGTAATGATTAAACGATTATAATTCTTCATGTCGCAGCTCTAATACCACAGTACTTAAATTTATTAATCTGCTAAGCCAGACTTTCGATACTGAGTGTTTTTGTCAAAGCACGACTGAAAGAATTAGTAAAATGGGTACTTGGGGAAATACTGTCCTGCCACTGCTAGAGACGTCATTTCTGCAAAAATTGCAGAAATATTCAGAGTAGGGGGCCAAAAGCAGATGATGCAAGTTCCAGCCGATAGATGGCGCTGTTCGCCATGCGTACGCACATAAACATTATGCCAAGTAGCAGCCAGCACTACTGCCCGCTTGGTGGCGCTGTTAGCCATAGGTAAACCGATCCAGCTTACATCGTCTGCTAAACAGCAACTAGCCAGCAATCTAGCCCACTAGGTGGCGTTCTCCATGCTATATTTACACTCGCTTGCTAGTTGGGTTTTATATGCACGTACTTAAAAAATACATAGCATGCAATGTGAAGGTGTGATTACTATATAAACCAGAACTATTTAAATCTGCGTTCAGCGGTTACGTTGAATTACACTCTTTGATAAATTTATGGATTTTTAAATTATTTTCTTTTAAAAATCGATCTTTTTTTTTTTTGTCTAAAAAATGTTTTTTCTTTTTTTAATTTTTACGACTTCTATTTTACTGCAATCTTTCAAAACTGCTAAAAATCAGTCTGGCAGTATTTCTCTCTGAACTTCGTTGTTTTGATTGTTTGTAAAACTTTTAAAATAATACAAATTACATTTCGGTTTATAAATCTTTCAATTACTATTTCACAAACGTGTTACATTTCGGTTTATAAATCTTTCAATTACTATTTCACAAACGTGTTATTTTAAAAAGGTAAATTTGCGTTTTGTTACACGGAAACAATAATTCGAATTTATAACACACGGAAACAATAATTCGAATTTATAAACCATTCAAAGTTTACTATCTTTGCTAAAAAATAAATTTATTAAAATTAATATGTGTGCAAGCAATAAAACATCAAACAGATTAGAGAGTACGACCCCTATAACATTGTAATAAGTATGGAAAAGTAAGATATTATACAGACTCAGGAAAAAAAAAAGATTTAGAGCAAAAGCTAATGACAAAGATAGCTCCATCTCACATGTGGTCTCTTCCTGGGTCTTCTACAATCTCTTGGAATCCAGTTTAAGATTTCAATTGTCCATCTATTATCATCTCTTCTAGCAATATGTCCAGCCCAACTCCACTTTAATCTTTTCAATGAAATCAGTTACACCTTATTGTTCTCTTACTGATATACTGCATTTTTGATCTCTTCTTGTTATTCCCAATATACATCTCTCCATACTTCTTTGAGTGGTCCAAAGTCTGTATTGCTCTTCTATTAAGTGTCCAAGTCTCAGATCCATAAGTAAGAACAGATAGAACACATTTATTAAAAATCTTCCTTTACAAACACATAGGCATATTTCCTTTTAGTATCAAGTTATTTCTACCAAAAGCACTCCAACCAAGTTTAATTCTATGATTAATTTCATCCATTATGTTTCCATCTGTATTAATAATCTGACCAAGGCATTTGTAATTGTTAACTTTTCTAACTCATCATAAACAATCTTTATTTTTATATTTTGAGAAAATCCATTAAACATTACTTTAGTCATTTTAACAATAATCTTTAGTCCTACTTTCATCTGATAACTACTGCAGCATTTCCTGTAGATCTAAAGCATTATTAGCAAAAACAACTACATCATCTGCAAAATCTAAATGACTTAAATAATCTCCATTTACTTTCACTCCTTTAGCTTCCCATTTTAATCCATAAAATACTTCTTGCAGCACTGCTGTAAAAAGTTTTGGAGATATGGAGTCATCCTGCTTTACACCCTTCTCAATGTTGACTTTCATAGTATCATTATGCAATCTAATTGTTGCTGTTGCATTTTTATAAATATTCTTTAAAATATAACAATATCTTGGATCTATACCTTGATGATCTAATGCTTTAATCACTGATGAAATGTTTATAGAATCAAATGCCTTTTCATAATCTACAAATCCAAAGCATAATGGCAACTCATATTCATTTGTCCTTTCTATAACTTCTCTCAATACCTGGATATGATCTACTGTACTAAAACTACTTTTAAATCCAGCTTGTTCTTTTGGTTGGTGGAAATCCAATGTTCTCTGTAGACGAGTTGTAATTATCTTGGTAAAAATTTTGTATAAAACTGATAAAAGGCTGATAAGTCTGTAATTTCTAATATCTTCTTTATCACCTTTTTTAAATATTAATATTAATACTACATTCCCCAAGCACCTGCTACATCTTTATCATTTAGACATTTGATATATAACTTTACTAAAAAAAATTCTATTTCTTCACCTGCTTCTTTTAATATATCAATTATAATTCCACCATTACCTGGAGCCTTTCCTTTCTTCATACATTTAATTGCATATCTCACTTCCTCATTTAAAATTCTGGGCAATTCAGAAGATGTAATAGATATAGGAGATACTTGTTCTTTATTACTATATAATTCTTGATAAAAAGTCTTCTATCCATTTCATGATGTCATCTCTCTTTTTAGTAATAATTCCATCTTTTTTTCTTATTGCAGATATAAATTTTCTACCAATACCAAAATGTTGTTTTACATTCGTGAGACTTTTATTCTCTTCTACAGCTTTCCTTGCTAGTTCACAGTTATAGTTTCTTATATCATATTCAACTTTTTTCTGCACCATTTTATAAAATTTAAGGTATTCAATCCTTTTTATCTTTCAAAGGAAATTTTATTCACAAACTATAAGAATCATTTACAAAAAGAAGGACATTTACATATCAAACTCAAAGGAGACCATCAACAAAATCAGAGGTTAGACTTTTATATATAAACATAAAACAATTAATTTCATATCAATTACATTAAGACATTAGTTAACACCAGAAATTTTAAGACATATAACTTCCCATTCCAGAAATCATAGTAGTGGCCCATTTACATTAATCTGATCATGTATATCACATATGTGATGGTGTTAGTCAATTCAAACACATATAAGTTTGTTTAATTTATGAACATGTGGACAATGATTAAAACCATATTTGGCTATTTAGTCTATAGAGCTTTATCTTATCAAGTGAAGAGCATTTACAATGTTTTTGTGTGTATTAATTTAACATTTTAAATATCGAGAGATTAATCATTGTGAACAATATATGAAAACCATACACTTTACTTGTAGATCATGAAGTTAGCCAATCCAATATAGGGATCACATTGATAAAAATTACTTAAAAGCAGGTTTTCATAGAATATGTAAGACTGAAAATTACATGAAATATATCATAGATTCATTACAGTAAACAAATCAGTTACCATTAAGCATTATTAAAGCAGTCTTAATATATTCATTGGGTCATTGATTAAAACTGACCTGTTAATCAAATGAAAGCCCTTTCCTATTATTCATCAATTAGATGAATAACTTTATAATGGCATTTTCTAGTTCTTGGATCTCTTCCATATAAAGCTTATCTAGAATGTTTTAGGTAAATGGTTCATTCAAATTTTCTCAGTATCTGTGGATTTACAACTTTATATTCTTTTCATCATCGGTACTACACTTCTTTTCTTCATAAATTCTCTAGTCTCAGTAAAAATTTTATTGGTCAATTGGCTTTTTTCTACTAGCTATCTTTACTGCAGTTTTTAAAAGTGTATCAGTTATTTTCATATTAATTTCATTCAAATCTGAATCATGTTCAAAATCTACTAATACTTGAAACCGATTTGTAAGTTCTAATTTAAATTCATTAGAATGTTTCTGAAGATTAGGAATAGCAACTATAAATATTGTTTTTCTTACTAATTTTTGTCTCTCTAGTTGTGCATTAACACATATCTTACATATTACTAATCGATGATCACTTCCCATGTTAAATTTATTAAGAACATTACAATCTTGAAATATGTATTTTCTGTTAGTCAAAATATATTCCAATTCTGCTGTAACTTCATTTGGATGTTTCCATGTTTATTTCCTTTTTAACATTTTTTCTCAAAAAAAGAATTCATAATATAAAGTTTTTTTTTTTCTGCAAATTCCACAAGTCTATGTCCTCTTTTATTTCTATTACCATAATCAAAATTACCTACAACACTTTCATCTTTAATTTGTTTACCAATTCTAGTATTAAAGTCTCCCATAACAATTTTAAATGGTTGTTTACTCTGACCAAAAGCCTTTTGTATATCCATATAAAAATCTTCTACTGCTTCATCACTATGAAAATTTGTTGGGGCATAAACCTGAATTATCTCTATTTGGTATCTGCTATTAAGTTGTATAACTAATCTTGCCACTCTGTTCAATACACCATCAATCTAGATAACATTGTTCTTCACTTTTTATTTACAATAAATCCTACTCCACTTGTATTTCCAATATTTGTACCTTTATAATAGAGTACATGTCCATTTTTTAAATCAATTGTCTCTTCACCTTTTCTTCTAACTTCACAAAGTCCAATAATGTCCCATTGAATATAAGACACTTCTTCTAATTCTTGCAATCTTCCTTCACTTGAAAGTGATCTGCAGTTGTAAGTACCTAAATAAAAAGTCATCATCAAATGGCAGCCTGGCTCTTGCAATCTTCCTTCACTTGAAAGTGATCTGCAGTTGTAAGTAATACCTAAATAAAAAAAGTCATCATCAAATGGCAGCCTGGGTCCACAATCAGGGGATTCTTAGCACGCTCAGCCTTCGGCCAACAACTGCTGCCTTGGTTGGTGACTTTATAGTCTCCTGGGAATAAGGGCCATGATTTATTTTTGTCTGTCATAATTGTATATATATATATTGGAAAAATATTTATTATTTACACAAGCATTCATTCTGCCTTATCAAGCAACTGAGAAGAAAGTCAATGGTGTTTCTTGATCTTAAACTCAGAGGTAAAAATCCAATAACCTCATCACGCTGGCTAATGTGTGTTGGTGAGCAGCCCATCAATGTTTATATACTATATGAATAATCACATAGTAATAACAGCTGCAATGACAAGAACGTGTGGAGTGGACATTAAGAATTTGTCCTGCTCTGTTCCTTTAAGGCCTCCAAGAGGAATCAAAGGGTTCCTTTCAATTAATAGCAAACTCTTTTCTGCAGCCAAAACAAGATAAAAGGAATTATTCTTATACTGCACTTTTAGGGCCTAAAGTAAATAATTTATGTATATATAAAAAAAATTGATAGAATTTTTTAGTCTGATAAATACAAAATACATTAGATCAGAGGAACTATAAAGGTAAATGCTACTTTATAGTTAATTCTGATTGATAATTTGGAAATATGTTAAATGTCATTTCTATCACATCTATGAAAATTTTTGTAAAGTTGAACTGAATCTCAGAAAAGCAAAATTATCAATCTCAAGTTGAGACCAAAAATAGAATGTCATTTTTATTATATGTCCAGTAAAAAAAAGTATTATAAAGTTTCTCAATAATATCTGGACATATTCTCTATGCATAGTGGATAAATGTACAGTTATTGTAGATGATTGCAATAATAATTGAATATTAAATGTGTAATGAAGCCACTGATGATATGGAAGAAAACCGGTTGGATATCTAGCTTCATGAAAACTTAGATGATATAAGATTTTTTAAAGAGAATTCTCAAAATTTATTTATAAACATATTAGAAAAAATCTGTAATTCATTATGAATAAATATATCACATGAACAGTTGTTGCAAATATGAAAATCTACTTAAGTAATTAAGGATGACAATAAATTTGTAACCTCCTGGGTGCAGACAATTTCTTGCATTAAATCAAATCTTAATGATTAATCAAAGCAAATAATAGTTTATCATTAGTTGATATTGTGAAGTTGGTAAATATTTAAGTGTCTCTGTTGGGTGATATATATTAAAATTTGTCCATTTAGAAATTCATTTATAGATTCTTTAAACCACCTAACTATTCACAAGCATTACATTAAAAAATCTGTAGAGATTCTAACCAGTAAATAAATCCAAGTATATTTATTATCTCCTTTAAGTTTGCCACTGTTTTCTGTTTGATCACAACCCATAAGTTAATAATTGTTGAAATCTACCGAAAAATGCTATAATACATCATAATGGCAATTCTAGAGATATCATTCAGGTATAATTTTAACTCACTATGAATTCTTTATGAACTTTCATTTTAGTATTGGTTATTAGAATTTGTTATAATCCTACAAATGGTCTAAATAGTATTTTCATTGAGATACATTCCACTCTTTGCAACTGTAAAAAAGGACAACAAAATTTGAACAACTGTTATAATTTTTCAAAAATCTTTTTAAAATAACACGATTGTGAAATAGTAATTTCCACTAACTTTTATACTAATACAAATTATATTTTGGTTTATAGATCTTTCAATATTTTATAAAAAATGGCAAAGCTTCTTAAAGTCTGGGAATTGCCAACCACAGAAAAGGAAGCTATTGCATTTTTACAGACTGAAAACATTTTCCCCACAGAACAGAAAATGTTCTTGTGGCGAAGACATGACTCTGCATTCTTAATGCAGATGGTGTCTTTATTGCAATGCCTGTGCCTGCAAGAAAAGTCATTTAATTCATGAAAGCACAAGGTTTGAAAGCTCCAGGACCCCCTTTTTGACAGATGTACATCTCCTATACTACTGGAATAGAGATGACCTTTCAGATCAATGTGGTCATGAAGATCTACAACTGTCCAGCAAGGCCTTAGTAAGCTGGAACAATGGGATAAGAGAACTGTGCAGTGAAAACCTGCTGTGCCACATAGGATGTCTAATCGGTGGTCCCAATAAAATTGTGGAGGTGGACAAAACCTTGTTTAGCAGGAATAAAAACCATCAGGGTTGTATGCTTCCCCCACAATGGATATTCGGAGATGTGTGCTGTGACACAGGGAAATGCTTTGACATGTGTGTTCCATGTACATCTTCAAGCACACTACTTCAACACATACATGATAACATACAGCCAGGATCCACTATATACTCAGACTGCTGGAAGAGCTACAGGATGTCTGACCTTGAGGATGCAGATTTTAGCCACATGATAGTCAACTACCGCTACAACTTTGTTGACCTGACAACTGGTGCTCACACACAGAACACTGAGCATCTGTGGGGGCTGTTAAAGTGGTGAAACAAAAAACAGTGTGGCACAGCCCACCAAAACCTCAGCAACTATCTAGTGGAATTTATGTGGCGATGCCTACACAAGGCAGATTTGTTCAGTGCTCTTCTAGCTGAAATGCGTCTGCAACAGTTGGATGGTGATTCAGCTCCTGCACAGGTACTTTTTTGTAGATGTGTTTTATAGTAATGAAATGGTTTGTATTAATGTCTATATTGATGGTACCATATTAATTTAATTTTTGTTTTGTTTTTATTTTTTAGAACTCAACAAGACCCAACTAACATTGCAGGTGTTCTTTTTCTTTTTTTAAAATGTTTTTTTCTTTAAAATGGTTTTTTTCTTAATAAACTTGTTATTTTTCCATTAAAATTGTCTTCACTTTCATTAAAATAGTTATTTTACAATTGCATATCTTACGGCTTGCTTGAAAAGTGTGTGTGTGTGGGTAAATGTTATAATTTTTCAAATGTCAAATAAGTCCGTTATGTTTTCCGTATAATTTTTTTTTTAACAGTTGAACTGTGTGTGTATATCTCATAGTGTATGTGTGCATTGGCCATATGTAATTTTGGGGATTACAATGGGAAGCTAAAGGAATGAAAGTAAATGGTTGACATACAATATCAAGACTGCATTCTTCTTAAAGACAAAATTATTTCCTAAATTCTAACTTCTACAATGATCCTGATATCTCCACTATATCTTCACTAAATCATCTAACCCTATTACACAATTAACCTATTGTGACAATAAAACCTAGATCTTAACTTTT
This sequence comes from Epiperipatus broadwayi, assembly GCA_028023455.1. Taxonomy (NCBI): domain Eukaryota; kingdom Metazoa; phylum Onychophora; class Udeonychophora; order Euonychophora; family Peripatidae; genus Epiperipatus; species Epiperipatus broadwayi. The sequence goes on along the minus strand of JAQFVV010000056.1, from coordinate 6,667,037 downwards.
TACTTATGGATTCAGCCTTGCTTGTGGTAACCATAATGAATATTAAAGATATTAATCCACAATTAAAAGTTCACAAACTAATTTTTTTTTTGTTATAATCCATTTGCTTTTCAATAATGTACAATTCTGAAACATGCTCATATTTTGGCTTATTCAAAATAATAGATGAATGACAGACCAGCAATGGGCATCATTATCTTGTTTAATTTGAAAAATGTCTCTGGTCTGATTTATCTTTAAGAATTATTGGCTTTGTTATAATTATACATGTATTCAAATATTAATACTACTTTCCTGACATTTTCATAATACATCATTAAAACCAAAGATGTCATTATATTTATTTTTTAATTTCACAATGTAGTCAAACTCTAAATGATTACATGCATTTTGCATGCAACATTTATGCAAACTATCATTTTTATTCCACTTCTCAGTACTAAACAGTTCTTACAGATTGTATTGTTGACAACTTCTCAGCCTCATTACTTGATCGCCTATTTCTCTCTTCATCACTTGCAGCAGTCTACATAAGTAAAGTTCATTCTTTTTTTTTTCTCTGATATTATATGATCAATCTTAGATTACAATTATAACAAAATCTAATAACCATTACTAAAATAAAGGTTCATAAAGGATTCATAGTGACTTAAAATTATATCTGAATGATATCTCTAGAATTGTCATTATGATGTATTATAGCATTTTTCAGTACATTTCAACAATTATTAACATATGGGGTTGTGGTCAAACAGATGGAAACATAATGGATGAAATTAATCATAGAATTAAACTTGGTTGGAGTGCTTTTGGTAGAAATAACTTGATACTAAAAGGAAATATGCCTATGTGTTTGAAAAGGAAGGTTTTTAATGAATGTGTTTTGCCAGTTCTTACTTATGGATCTGAGATTTGGATACTTAATAAAAGAGCAATACAGAGACTTCAGACCTCTCAAAGAAGTATGGAAAGATGCATGTTGGGAGTAACAAGAAGAGATCAAAAATGCACGATATGGGTAAGAGAGCAAACAGGTGTTACTGACCTCATTGAAAAAATTAAAAAACTGCAGTGTAGTTGGGCTGGACATATTGCTAGAAGAGATAATAATAGATGGACAATTGAAATCTTAAACTGGATTCCGAGAGATTGTAAATACCTAGAAAGAGACCACATGTGAGATGGGTGGATGAAATAAAGTGTGCAGGGTGATGTGGGGAAAAGAAGCTAAATATCAGAGAAGATGGATTGCAAGAGTTAGAAGAAAAACTATCTTATATTAAATGGGACATTATTGGACTTTGTGAAGTTAGAAGAAAAGGTGAAGAGACAATTGTTTTAAAAAGTGAACATGTACTCTACTATAAAGGCACAAATATTGGAAATACAAGTGGAGTAGGATTCATTATAAATAAAAAGTGGAAGAACAACATTGTGGAGATTGATGGTGTATCGGACAGAGTGGCAAGATTAGTTATACAACTTAATAGCAGATAGCAAATGCAGATAATTCAGGTTTATGCCCCAACAAGTTCTCAAAAGTGATGAAGTAGTAGAAGATTTTTATATGGATGCACAAAAGGCTTTTGATCAGAGTAAACAACATTTTAAAATTTTTATAGGAGACTTTAATGCTAGAATTGGTAAACAAATGAAAGATGAAAGTGCTGTAGGTAATTTTGGTTATGATAATAGAAAATGAGAGAGGACATAGATTTGTGGAGTTTGCAGGAAAAGGAAAACTTTATATTATGAATTATTATTTTGAGAAAAATGTTAAAAGGAAATGGACATGGAAGCATCCAAATGAAGGTACAGCAGAATTGGATTATATTTTGACTAACAGAAAATACATATTTCAAGATTGTAATGTTCTTAATAAATTTAACACAGGAAGTGATCATCGATTAGTAAGATGTGAAATAGATGTTAATGCAAAACTAGAGAGAGAAAAATTATTAAGAAAAACAATATTTACAGTTGATATTCCTAATTTTCAGAAACATTCTAATGAATTTAAATTAGAACTTACAAATAGGTTTCAAGTATTAGTAGATTTTGAACATGATTCAGATTTGAATAAAATTAATATGAAAACAACTGGTACACTTTTAAAAACTGCAACAAAAATAGCTGGTTTAAAAAAGCAGCACTTGACCAATAACATTTTTACTGAGACTAGCGAATTTATGAAGAAAAGAAGGAATAGGAAAATATACAAAAATGATGTGTTAAAAAGGATTGAATATGTCGAATTTTGTAAAATGATGTGGATAAGAGTTGAAAATGATATAAGAAAGTATAACTGTGAACTAGCAAGGAAAGCAGTAGAAGAGAATGAAAGTCTCAAGAGTGTAAAACAACATTTTGGTATTGGTAGGAAATTTATATCTGCAATAAGAAAAAAAAGCTGGAATTATTACTAAAAAGAGAGATGACATCATGAAATGGATAGAAGACTTTTATCAACAATTATATAGTAGTAAAGAACAAATACCTCCTATATCTATTACATCTTCTGAATTGCCCAGAATTTTAAATGAAGAAGTGAGACATACAATTAAATATATGAAGAAAGAAAAGGCTCCAGGTAATGGTAGAATTATAATTGATATATTAAAAGAAGCAGGTGAAAAAATAGAAAGGTAATGGTAGAATTATAATTGATATATTAAAAGAAGCAGGTGAAAAAATAGAAATTTTTTTAACAACGTTATATACCAAATGTCTAAATGATAAAGATGTAACAGATGATTGGAAGAATGCAGTATTAATATTAATATTTAAAAAAGGTGATAAAGAAGATATTAGAAATTACAGACCTATCAGCCTTTTATCAGTTACATACAAAATTTTTACCAAGATAATTACAACTCGTCTACAGAGAACATTGGATTTCCACCATCCAAGAGAACAAGCTGGATTTAAAAGTGGTTTTAGTACAGGATATCATATCCAGGGCATGAGAGAAGTTATAGAAAGGACAAATGAATATGAGTTGCCATTATGTTTTGGATTTCTAGATTATGAAAAGGCATTTGAATCTAAACTTTTCTTCAGTGATTAAAACATTGGATCATCAAGGTATAGATCCAAGATATTGTCATATTTTAAAGAATATTTATAAAAATGCAACAGCAACAATTACATTAGATAATGATACTGGAAAAGTCAATATTGAGAAGAGTGTAAGACAGGGTGACTCCATATCTCCAAAACTTTTTACAGCAGTGCTGCAAGAAGTATTTTGTGGATTAAAATGGTAAGCTAAAGGAGTGAAAGTAAATGGAGATTATTTAAGTCTTTTAGATTTTGTAGATGATGTAGTTGTTTTTGCAAATAATGCTTTAGAGCTGCAGGAAATGTTGCAGGAGTTATCAGATGAAAATAGGAAAGTAGGACTAAAGATAAATATTAAAAAGACTAAAGTAATATTTAATGAATTTGATTATGATGAGTTAGAAGTTAACAGCTATAAATATCTTGGTCAGATTATTAATACAGATGGAAACATAATGGATGAAATTAATCATAGAATTAAACTTGGTTGGAGTGCTTTTGGTAGAAATAACTTGATACTAAAAGGAAATATGCCTATGTGTTTGTAAAGGAAGATTTTTAATAAATGTGTTTTACCTGTTCTTACTTATGGATCTGAGACTTGGACACTTAATAGAAGAGCAATACAGACTTCGGACCACTCAAAGAAGTATGGAGAGATGTATATTGGGAGTAACAAGAAGAGATCAAAAACGCAATATATCTGTAAGAGAACAATAAGGTGTAACTGATTTCATTGAAAATATTAAAGTGGAGTTGGGCTGGACATATTGCAAGAAGAGATGATAATAGATGGACAATTGAAATCTTAAACTGGATTCCAAGAGATTGTAGAATACCCAGGAAGAGACCACATGTGAGATGGAGCTATCTTTGTCATTAGCTTTTGCTCTAAATCTTTTTTTTTTTTCCTGAGTCTGTATAATATCTTACTTTTCCATACTTATTACAATGTTATAGGGGTCGTACTCTCTAATCTGTTTGATGTTTTATTGCTTGCACACATATTAATTTTAATAAATTTATTTTTTAGCAAAGATAGTAAACTTTGAATGGTTTATAAATTCTAATTATTGTTTCCGTGTGTTATAAATTCGAATTATTGTTTCCGTGTAACAAAACGCAAATTTACCTTTTTAAAATAACACGTTTGTGAAATAGTAATTGAAAGATTTATAAACCGAAATGTAATTTGTATTATTTTAAAAGTTTTACAAACAATCAAAACAACGAAGTTCAGAAAGAAATACTGCCAGACCGATTTTTAGCAGTTTTGAAAGATTGCAGTAAAATAAAAGTCGTAAAAATTAAAAAAAGAAAAAACATTTTTAGACAAAAAAAAAAGATCGATTTTTAAAAGAAAATAATTTAAAAATACATAGATTTATCAAAGAGTGTAATTCAACGTAACCGTATTAAGTCTGAACGCAGATTTAAATAGTTCTGGTTTATATATTAATCACACCTTTACATTACACGCTATGTATTTTTTAAGTACATGCATATAAAACCCAACTAGCAAGCGAATGTAAATATCGCTTCTAAACGGTGCCATTTTTCGTGCGTAGCATGGAGAAACAGTGCCACCTAGTGGGCTAGATTGCTATCTAGTTGCTGTTTAGCAGACAATGTAAGCTGGATCTGTTTACCTATGGCTAACAGTGCCACCACGCGAGCAGTAGTGCTGGCTGCTATTTGGCATAATGTGTCTGGGATGTGATGTATTATGGCTTCTCCTTAAACGAAGTCAAGAATATCTCAGCAATTATGCTCAGATAAACCTGTTAGCCACTTTCTTTTACATTCCCCACTCTAAATTTACCCATAATCTGCTCTATCCCATTTCCACAACATAATTTTTGTCAACTCTATAACCTTTATATCTAAATCCCCCTTATCTTTTCCCAAACCCAGCATAAAAACCAATAATTCACTTTCTGTATAATCACTTTTCATATTTATTTTTCCACAACTTCATTATATGTACCTTTTCTGTTTTCAAACATTTACATTCAATTAACAATTGCCTAATATTTTCAATTCCTTCCTTACATAATTTACAAAATAAATCACCCATATTTTTCCATTTACATGTATATTCTTTTGTAGCTAAAGATCCCGTTCGAGCCTTCAACAATAAACTACTTTCCTTACTATTATCATAAATTAACTCACATCTAATATTCTGTTTATTTCTATATATATTTAAACTCTTTTTACTCTCCATACTATTTCTCCATCTCTAACTCCCTAGTCTTTATTAATAAATTTATTCTTTTATCCCATTCTTTACTACTATAACACTCAATAATCGTCTTAACACAATCATCCCATCTTTTGTACAAATATACTGATATAAATTCTTTATCCAAATCTTTTGCATACCGCATTACCTTTCTCACCCATCTTGTTACTTGCCCTTTACTCATAACCCAATTAAATACTATTTTAGCTATTCTTTTATTATCCATAAACTGCAATCTACCAAACATTTTCATTTTACTTTTTGCATCTCTCATATGAAAACTTGACCATCCCATTTCTCCTAGAATTGCCTTCCTTGCTGTCCATACTTCTGCATCCAATGCATGTCTTCCTACTTCCCTTTGAGCTTTTTCTAAATAATCTAATATCTTTTTACTAACATATAATGCATCATTACCATATGTTAACCCTGCTACTGCAACTCCTTTCCATATAATTCTAGCTACATCATATTTATTCTATGAAAATACTGTGAATTTCTTTATCAATCCCTTTTTTTTCTTTGCTTCATTTATCAATTTTTTCTCCCATTCATCCAAATAAATTTTCTGATTACTTAAAATAATTCGCAAATAACTATATCTATTCACCACACTTAACTTAATATCTCCCAATAAAAATTCTACATCTTCTCTTTCCTCAGTATTAACCATCATTATATTTGATTTTTCTTCACTAAATTTAATCCCCATCTCTTTACCCACCCTTGCACATGTCCTCAACATAACTTCCATATCTTCTCTTTTTTCTGCACACAAAAATATATCATCCGCAAAAAAAAGACCTGACAAAATATATACTCCCTTACTACCTATTAACGGTATCTCTATCCCTCTTCCTAATCTTTTTATTGCTCTTTCCATTTCACTCAAATACAACACAAACAAAATAGGTGACATAGGGCATCCTTGCCTTAATCCCACACCATTTTTAACTTTAATTGATTCTATATTCTCTAATTGATATATATATATATATAATTATTTTCATATAATTTCTTAATAATATCTATTAAAGCTTCATCCATTCCCAAATTTGCTAAACTTATCCATAATCCATTTCTATTTACTCTATCATATGCCTTCTCTATATCTATAAAACTCATATATAACTGTTTATCTGCATTCCTACTGATATCCATAAGTTGTGTAACTACAAATAAACTATCTCCTATACGCCTATCTAATCTAAAACCTCCTTGCATTTCACCCACTACATTATTCCCTTCCATCCATTTTACAACTTTACTAGCCACCATATACGAGAAAACTTTATATAAAACTGATGTTACCGCTATCGGTCTATAATTATTCAACTTTCTATGATCCTTACCCTTTCCTTTAAATAATAACCTTACTCTTGTATTACTCCAACTACTTGGAAAAACTCTATTCTGTGCCATTTTATTAAAACAGGATAATAACTTTACTTTTGCCCTATATCCTAAATTCATTACCATCTCTGCTGCCCATCCATCTAAACCTCTTGCCTTCCCACTTTTCAATTTCTTCTCTACCTCATTTAGTTCATTTTCTGAAAAGCTAATATTCCCATTACTATATTTCATATTTTCTAACATCCTATCATTCACATCTAACATCTTTTCTATATTCATTACATAACTATTTAAGATTCTCTCTAAATCTTCTCTAGAACTACACTCAGTTCCCTCATCATCTAGTAATACTAACTTGCATCGTCTGCTTTTGGCCCCCTACTCTGAATATTTCTGCAATTTTTGCAGAAATGATGTCTCTAGCAGTGGCAAGACAGTATTTCCCCAAGTACCGCAAAATGTATCAGCATTTCCGTCAGCATATGGATATATTTGCATAGGGCTTAAATTTTAATGAATTTGCATGGTATCTATTTATATATATAAGCAAATTTTTTTTTCACCATAATGTTTTTGGTAAAAAAAATGAAAATAAGCTTCATGACGTTTTAAATTGATTTCTTCATCAGTTTTTATTAATAAATATCTTCAGTTATAAATTGTTATATGGCCATTAACAAAAATAATAATCAACAGAAATTTTTATTTTTTATTTTACTAAACTGAGAATCAATTTGGTAGACTTTACAAAGCAGTAAAATTATAAAGATTAGGCACAGATCAACATGTAACTAGATAATTATTGCAAAAAAGTACTTGTACAAATATGATAATACTGTTGTATATATATAAACGTAGAAATATTGTAAATTAATATTTATTTAAATAGCAGGGGAAAAAAATCAAGTAAAGATTTAAATAATTTTTTAAAAAAAGTTGTCTTGCATCTATGTAATATTAGGATTAATAAATTTGCAAATATATATATATATATTTACAATAAATTTGTATTTTTATATTTATCTGCACCTATTCTTTATAATAATGGCTGCAGAAAGGAGTTTGCTATTAACTGAAAGGAGACCCTTTGATTCCTCTTGGAGGCCTTAAAGGAACCGAGCAGGGCAAATTCCTAATGTCCACTCCATACGTTCTTGTCGTTGCAGCTGTTATTACTATATGTTTATTCATATAGTATACGAACATGGATGGGCTGCTCACCAACACGCATTAGCCAGCGTGGTGATTTATTGGCTTTTTACCTCTGAGTTTAAGATCAAGAAACACCATGGTCTTTCTTCTCAGTGCCTGATAAGGCAGAATGAATGTTTGTGTAAATGATAAAGATTTTTCCCAATTATACAATTATGACAGACAAAAATAAAGCATGGCCCTTAATCCCAGGAGGCTGTAAAGTCACCAACCAAGGCAGCAGTTGGTGGCCGAAGGCGGAGGGTGCTAAGAATATCCTGGAGGCGGACCCAGGCTGCCATTTGATGACGACTTTTTATTTAGGTACTTACAACTGCAGATCACTTTCAAGTGAAGGAAGATTGCAAGAATTAGAAGAAGAACTCTCTTATATTAAATGGGATATTATTGGACTTTGTGAAGTTAGAAGAAAAGGTGAAGAGACAATTGATTTAAAAAGTGGACATATGCTCTATTATAAAGGCACAAATATTGGAAATACAAGTGGAGTAGGATTCATTATAAATAAAAAGTGGAAGAACAATATTGTGGAGATTGATGGTGTATCAGACAGAGTGGCAAGATTAATTATACAACTTTTTTCCGGGTCCATGGCTTGCCCAAACGTGGAGCCTCGAATATTTAAACACCCACATCCCTGTAGATCTTAATTATTTAAACACCCACATCCCTGTAGTTTAATTTTAGCAAACTTTCTGACACAATACAAGGCCATCTAAAAGTCATTCTTTAGCTCACATCTTTCACTCACACGTTCAATTTTAATTGTAAAAATTGTACTGTGGCTTAAATTTTAGCAATTTCAGATAATTCAGGTTTATGCCCCAACAAGTTCTCACAGTGATGAAGTAGTAGAAGATTTTTATATGGATGTACAAAAGGCTTTTGATCAGAGTAAACAACATTTTAAAATTGTTATGGGAGATTTTAATGCTAGAATTGGTAAACAAATGAAAGATGAAAGTGTTGTAGGTAATTTTGGTTATGGTAATAGAAATGAGAGAGGACATAGACTTGTGGAGTTTGCAGAGAAGGAAAAACTTTATATTATGAATTCTTTTTTTGAGAAAAATGTTAGAAGGAAATGGACATGGAAGCATCCAAATGAAGGTACAACAGAATTGGATTATATTTTGACTAACAGGAAATACATATTTCAAGATTGTAATGTTCTTAATAAATTTAACACAGGAAGTGATCATCGATTAGTAAGGGGTAAGATACTTGTTAATGTAAAACTAGAGAGGCAAAAATTATTAAGAAAAACTATATTTACAGTTGATATTCCTAATCTTCAGAAACATTCTAATGAATTTAAATTAGAACTTACAAATCGGTTTCAAGTATTAGTAGATTTTGAACATGATTCAGATTTGAATGAAATTAATATGAAAATAACTGATACACTTTTAAAAACTGCAACAAAGATAGCTGGTAGAAAAAAGCAGCAATTGACTAATAAAATTTCTACTGAGACTAGAGAACTTATGAAGAAATGAAGGAATATGAAGATATGCAAGAATGATGCATTAAAAAGAATTGAATATCTCGAATTTTGTAAAATGGTGCAGAAAAGAGTTGAAAATGATATAAGAAAATATAGTTGTGAACTAGCAAGAAAAGCTGTAGAAGAAAATAAAAGTCTTAAGAATGTAAAACAACATTTTGGTATTGGTAGGAAATTTATATCTGCAATAAGGAAAAAAGATGGAATTATTACTAAAAAGAGGGATGACATTATGAAATTGGTAGAAGATTTTTATCAAGAATTATATAGTAATAAAGAACAAGTACCTCCTATATCTATTACATCTTCCGAATTGCCCAGAATTTTAAATGAAGAAGTGAGAAATGCAATTAAATGTATGAAAAAAGGAAAGGCTCCAGGTAATGATGGAATTATAATTGATATATTAAAAGAAGCAGGTGAAGAAACAGAAAAAATATTAGCAAAGTTATATACCAAATGTCTAAATGATAAAGATGTACCGGATGATTGGAAGAATGCAGTAATAATATTAATATTTAAAAAAGGTGATAAAGAAGATATTAGAAATTACAGACCTATCAGCCTTTTATCAGTTTTATATAAAATTTTTACCAAGATAATTACAACTCGTCTACAGAGAACCTTGGATTTTCACCAACCAAGAGAACAAGCTGGATTTAAAAGTGGTTTTAGTACAGTAGATCATATTCAAGTATTGAGAGAAGTTATAGAAAGGACAAATGAATATGAGTTGTCATTATGTTTTGGATTTGTAGATTATGAAAAGGCATTTGATTCTATAAACATTTCTTCAGTGATTAAAGCATTGGATCATCAAGGTATAGATCCAGGATATTGTCATATTTTAAAGAATATTTATAAAAATGCAACAGCAACAATTAGATTACATAATGATACTGGGAAAGTCAACATTGAGAAAGGTGTAAGACAAGGTGACTCCATATCTCCAAAACTTTTTACAGCAGTGCTGCAAGAAGTATTTTGTGGATTAAAATGGGAAACTAAAGGAGTGAAAGTAAATGGAGATTATTTAAGTCATTTAGATTTCGCAGATGATGTAGTTGTTTTTGCAAATAATGCTTCCAGAGCTGCAGGAAATGTTGCAGGAGTTATCAGATGAAAGTAGGAAAGTAGGACTAAAGATAAATGTTAAAAAGACTAAAGTAATGTTTAATCGATTTGCTCAAAATATGAAAATAAAGATTGATTATGATGAATTAGAAGAAGTTAAGAGTTACAAATACCTTGGTCAGATTATTAATACAGATGGAAACATAATAGAGGAAATTAATCATAGAATTAAACTTGGTTGGAATGCTTTTGGTAGAAATAACTTGATATTAAAAGGAAATATGCCTATGTGTTTGAAAAGAAAGAGATCGGAAGAACACGACGCTCTTCCAGATCTTACTTATGGATCTGAGACTTGGACACTTAATAGAAGAGCAATACAGAGACTTCAGACCACTCAAAGAAGTATGGAGAGATGTATGTTGGGAGTAACAAGAAGAGATCGAAAACGCAATGTATGGGTAAGAGAACAAACAGGTGTTACTGACCTCATTGAAAAAATTAAAAGATTGAAGTGGAGTTGGGCTGGACATATTGCTAGAAGAGATGATAATAGATGGACAATTGAAATTTTAAACTGGATTCCAAGAGATTGTAAAAGACCCAGAAGGAGACCACATGTAAGATGGATGGATGAAATAAGAAAATGTGTAGGGGTGATGTGGAGAAGAGAAGCTAAAGATCGGAGAAGATGGATTAAACTTGGAGAGACCTTCATCCTGCAGTGGATTGATAATGGTTGATAATGATGATTCTTTATAATGTTCTCCCCCCCCCCCATGCCATTTACTACACCGATTCTCAGTTGAATGAAGTAAAAATAAAAATTTCATTTTTGTCACTTGAATAAAAAAACTATTGTATTCAACTTGCCACCTGTGTGCTCGAACACCAATTCAAAATGTCATTATGTATGTATTATTTATAAAGTTTTTCTATAAAGAACGACTATTTTTAAATGTTGTTTTTGAAGAAGCAAAAATTTTTATCATTATTGGAAATGTAAAAGAAACTTTTTGTAATTAAGTTTTTGGAGGCAGAACATCATTGTTTAACTGTGAGAATTTTTTTTTTTTTTTTTTGTAAAATACATCAAATAAAAAAAAAAATTGTTCAATAGTCTGAATTCTCATTCATGTTTCCGAAGAATCTTAGAAAATAAATATGGGAATATAATAGTATTAGGAGCCCATTACAAATTATAGATAAGAAGAATTTAGTGATTAATTGTTCAAGTACATATAAAGTAGAAGTCAGATTTTATAATTCTTAACATTCCACACCTATTAAAATATTTCAACTGTGTAAGCTGTTAAATGATTATTAATTTATAACATTCAACTATCAATGGAAGAGTCTGTTATAATAAGGAAAGTATAAAAAGTTATGAGATTTTAAAATTTATATATGTTTACTGTAATGTTTTATCTCTATATAAAAACGAGAGATTGTATTTAAAAGAGGTTCCCGTCTTGAATATAAAAAGCATTTACAGTTTTCTATTTTCATTGATCACTGTCTATTAATCTGACTGCGATTTTTGTTAGGAATAAAATATATTTCCATATATTTAATAATATTTCTAATATTATAATAATTGCATGATTTGTTGAAAAATAGGTTATTATAATGCATTGAATAATGATTACGTAGTAGTAGGTTTTTTTATATAAATATTCACTATCAAATTTGATTTTAATTTTACCTATGAAATATAAAACATTTTTAATATTATTGTTCAAGACTATAAGAATAATTTAAAGAAAATTTTATAGAAAAAAATATCTTTGATTGACATTTATTTTGTGCAAACTTCATATGTGAATTTTTTTAGAAATAAAACTTACTGACATATTGTATGCATATTTATTGTAGTGTGGCTACTCCATGAAAACTACTGTCACCAACACCCATAAGTTTTGTTAAAGTTCAGCACAATTTCAAGGTCACTATATTTTTGGCCTTTTTTTTTTTTTTAATTTAATACAGTAAATACTGTATTGTATCGGAAATAAAACACGGTATAAAATATCGACCAAAATAATGAATGAAATTGATGCAAAAGAGTATAGGAAGTAACTTTTGCATTGAAATATATGTTAAAAGTGAATGGTTATAACCATTTTTGATAAAGCATTACTCCCATGAACAATGTTTTTTGTAGCGAAGAATGCTGTACATTGCTTCAGAATCACAATTTTTCAGCAATTAACATTATGAATAATGAAAAATATTATAATTTATATAGAACTAATTCCAGGATCAAAAACAAATACAACATATAAAGTAAATTGAAAAAGGCAAATAATCAATTGAATTTTTATTCAAGCCTAAAAGTAAAACAAGAACACATTTTAATTAATAATATTGATTTAGAAACTTCTGGACTTCACACTGATGATGCAACAAGTTAGGGGGGGGGGAGCAGACAGCTAAAACATAAATATAATTAAAAAGAATTAGTCCCTGAAAAATGTAATAAAAATATTTCTTCCCATGATATTTTGTAATTGTTCTTAATATGATTTAACATTAACTTAAATAATTCCAGTATCCCAATCAGCAACTGCAGAATTATGAAGAGTTACTGAAATACAGTGCAGGCAGGAATAAACAGTTTATATCAGTTATTGTCAAAAAGCCAAGAGAATAAAGATAATCTTTTCACTGTGTTAATAAAGAAAGTAAAAATTCAAAATGAGGAAACAAAAACAGGAAGAAATGATGAGACAACAAGCCAATATTGAATTTTTGTTCTGCATTAAATGAATATTAATATATATATATACTTGTACATGGGAAAGATTTACATCAATAATTTTTTCCAAACTGAAAAATTATTGGACAAAAATCTTTAAAACATTTCACAAAGCTTAATAAAGCAGTTTGATGTAAATATTATCAATACATTTTTATTAGACTGGGTAGCTTTTTAAAATAAATTCATTGCATTGAATTTAATAAATGCTGTTTCTTAACATATAGGATTTTTTCCTCAGCAAATATATTTTTATGATATAAACATTATAATCTTACATTAAAAAAAATTGCAGAGAAAGAATATCAAAGACATTCAAGGTTATGAAATATGTTGTCCAAGAAGAAAGCTATTCTCCTCCTAGTATAGTCTAGTTTTCAATCCAACCATCATTTGATGAAAGGTTTTATCAGTGAAAAATTATAAACTTTGCCCAAGTTATTTGCTTACGCAGGAAGATAATCTCAACTTTCTATTTCAGATCCATTGAAAGATTTTTCATATAGCACTTTAATTTAAAAGAAGGCAAATCCGTCATATAATTGCTTCTCAGATTAATAAAATTTCAAATACCTATAACTATATTCATAGAGAGCCATTCAATTTAAATGTAATTGATTGAGGCATATTATTATCCTTTGAAATGCAAAAATATCTAACCATTATAATTATTTGATAAGCTAAATAATCACTTGTACAATTAAAATCAGCATCAAATATGATAACACAGCTGTCCTAGAAGAATTTTAATACCCAGTGACTGTGGTAAGCAAAAGCCATAGACATCAAAATGATTACTGTATTTTATCATCATCATCATCATCATCACACCACCACCACCACCATCATCAAAAATCCACTTATGGCATAGACATATTTTGGCAAAAACAAATATTTTTATCAGAAAATAAAGAAGTTAATCAATTATAACACATAATGTTGGAACTAAAGATGTAAATCATAATGAATTAGTTATAAAAATCATGATAATTTAAAATTCAGATGACAGTTCTATTTAATGAAGCAAATTGATTAAGATTATGAGTGATAACAATTTACATACATTAATTCCCTTTATTATTTAACAATTTTAATATTTTTCTTGTTATAAATTTGTGTATTTCAAGTATATTCCTGAAATTAATGTATATATATATACTTAATAATTGATTTTAAAAGAAAGTTTCATTGGTAATTGTTAAAAATTCTTTAATTTTTCAGTTCATATATATAAAGATAGATAGAGCATTTTATGATCACATTCTCAAATTATATATTTTTGTAGAAGTTCTGTTAGCACTGTACCGGTCGGTTTCGTCTGTTCATATAACAAGATCTAGCATCTAGGCAAAAGTACCTCGAGTCCAGTCATGCGCAAGATACATAAGTCAGGAACATTCATGAACTCTGCCCTATTTGCCTATTTTCCAGATCTACCAGCTTATGAGCAACAATTCCAATGATACTGATCTAATTTATTTCTACCCCGCTGGCATCACAAAGTCGTGACACAAAAAGACTCTTATTTGAACTTTATTCATGTACAGGGTATTATGATTAGCGATTTTCGATCATCTAGTAAGTGGAACCTTTTTTATATAACATCAAATCCATTTCTATTCAATAAATGAAACAATGACTTAGATATTTAGAAAGATATAAGATTTATTAAATCAACTTGGAATATATATATGATTGCAAATGTTATTGGTGTTACAATGTAAATAAAATGGGTGTTTATCTCCCTTGGACGACATTAACCTCCCTTACAATGCTATAAAATGAACGTATTTAATCATCAATAACAAATAATTCATGGCTTTATTCTAATGCAGCTATTTATATGTCAATAATTTATCGATTGAATGGGATACATAAGATTTTTAATAATAGCGCTAGACTACAGTTACATAAAGTTCTTTGAATCCACCATTAATAAAGCAATAGCACTCGTACCAATACTTAAGTTTATTGAGTTGGAGGATAAGGATAATTATATTTAATTAATATTTGCATTTGCTATATAAGAACCTGTGTGGGAAGCTAATTTGGGAAATAATAATAATGGCAGAAATATCGTATCTGAAAGTGTGAATGAAACATATAGAAAAAATGGCAATCCATTTAGCATAATCATAACATTATGGTTTAGGAGAATTAATAGGCTTTTAATGAGAACAAAATATGGGAGAGCGGTACGTGTATGATGGCAATGGAGAAATCTATTCTAAGATCCAAGAAGATGCTTCAATTCACAGTTAAAGAAGGTGACTCTCTGCAAACGTCGGCAGGGTCGGGTCATAAACAACGAAGAATGCGCTTTATTGAATTGCCATAGGCTGGACTTTTGCCAGAGCGAACCCTATGCAATACTATCTCGCGCTGAAGAAATCCAAAGAGGTTTGCCAAACCTTGTCCTTGGTATTGGAAGTAAAAAATGAACGAAGCACAAAGATATATATAACAAAAGGCCGTATACACGTAACGCTTGCATTAATATAAATATATATATTTAACTAAGGAATAAAGAATTATCGCCTATCTTTATTAATAAAAACCCAGCGTACCGGTATGATTTGATTACTATGCAGATCTGGAAGAATTACATTTAATGGTAATATAATATAGCTCATAGAACTAAAGGATCCCCCCCCCCTTATGTATTACTTTAAACTACACATAAACTTTCCACAACGTATAAATAATATAAATCTTTGGTTTTGAATGCTTTAATAAATAAATACTTTTCATATTATTAAATATATATAAAATCGGTGGTGGCTATTGATTTCAAGAAAGCAATATTAATTTAATTCATATAAATCTATTTGCAGATTTTAGAAGTTAGCGCTATTATTTAATTAACCAAAAAAAAACACATTTCTAAGAAAATAGATTTTTACTTAGTTTTTGAAAATAACACTGTACAATAATTATCAAATTCTGATTTTATTTCCCCAGACTGGCAGGCACCCGCTATACTAAGAATAACAAATTTGTTTTTTTTTAAAAAATACTAGATTAATTACCCTCTGAAAAGTAAGGAGGGTTTTCTTTTATTAAAAGAGATAGCGTAAGCATTTGCGATTCTGGGGGAAATTATCGACATATAATTTAGTATCTGAAAGTATAAAATATAATAATGAAAATAAAGTATTGCCGCATAGACATGAAATTTAGAAATAATAATTATTCAGGAGAGGTTTAATGTAGGAGAGATTACAGCTAAGTTATATATAGAGAAGAAAGTACAATTGACAAAAGGTAAGAATTCACAAATTGATTCATAACTAATATTAAATTTTACAAATGAAAGCTTTACAAAATGTTTAAAGAAATAGATAGGTGAGAGTTAAAATTATTCACGGTAACTTTAAGAGTCTAGCAGCATTTGAAATGATTACCTCTGTAAAATGTGGCGGTTCTTTTGATGATTTCAATTCCCTCGGAGACTAGATCTAGTTTGTCAAGCATAGTTATTCAGGCAGGCAATAAGTTTATTATTTAACAAATAGGCATATAATTATAGTCTATGAGTATCGGGATCCATGGGCACAGATTCCAGGGAAGGCCATCTCGAATGGCGAGAAAGGCGACTTAGATTTACTCAGTACACATTGAAATTAACGAACGCAAATTTTCTTGGTGACTGCTCTCATTGACTGTCTTAGTTACTCTCCCAAATTAATTCGTAATTATTCCATGCCTTGGTATTTTTGGAATCCTTTTCTGATTGGCCATTGCTAATTGTTATCTAATTCAATTAATTTTTAAAAGAATTTGTACATACAATTTACCCATTGTGCTGGAAGATGCCATTGTGAGATAAGTTTTCAATTCGAAATTAAATTGATAAAAAAAAATGTTTGTAACAAAAGTAAATCAATTAAGTTTAGTTTCTACTTTTGATTTTAGAGAAACTTTTAATTAAAGTTATGTTAGAATATTATACAAGATTACGCTTCTCACCTTTAATTAATTTTGACTAATTACAATTGCATCTTCCATATTGGATTTAAAAGAAAAGTGGAGTTTAATAGCAAAAATAATTTAAAAACACAATTTTATAAAATTACATATAACGAACTTTTCCAATAAATATTTGCTCAGCACGTTTGTCTCTACAATATCTATAGATATCTGAGCTGCAATTAATAAATACTTATTATATCGTTTATAGAATAACAAAATGCAGAAAATATAATATATTGATATTGTAGCTTGTTATAATTAATCTTCCGTTCCCTATTGCGCATATGTATTCCCTCTTTAAATACTATATTTATTATTTTAATTTTGTGTAGTTAAATTCAGATATTTAGGCATATATCTTCGTTAATAAATATGTTAGTTAATAATACTCAAACAAAAGGATAAAAAAATGTGTTAGTGAGTGGAATATATATGCAAGAATAGGGTTTGAATTTAGGTTGGTAGCGGAATATTTGAAGTGGGCTGTGAAGCGCAATCTGAATCTCAGATTCCGCTTCAGCACTGAATCATAATTTTGGGATTCATGAAACTTATTAGCAATGTTGAACTTTTCAGTTAAGATAAAATGCATAATTGAAAAGAAATAAAGCAAATATATATGTATAACAATAACAGGTTTATTCCAATAGCACCATGCACATTTTCTACATTCAAACAATTATTATTACAATCCTTGATAAGGCATCTGTGCTACTAGACTAGGTAATGATAAATTATATTACCTCCTTTTCTTATTAATTGGATAAATACAACTACTATATAATATATATATATATATGTCATATTATTATTACTATTTGCGGGATATTCCGTGTAGTGAAAAAGCTAAATGCTGACGTTTCAGTACAATATCAAGTACCTTCCTCAGAGGAAGGTACTTGATATTGTACTGAAACGTCAGCATTTAGCTTTTTCACTACACGGAATATCCCGCAAATAGTAATAATAATATGACATCTTTTATCCGTGAAAACATTAGAATTAACATATATATATATATTATCCCAGATGTACCATGAAGGTTGAATTACATAATGATAATTAATCATACACACATCCAATATCTCAATTAGAAATTAGATAATGCACACACACACACACAAATATAATATAAATATACACCTTTCTCTAAAGCAAACATATATTGTACCAGCTCTTCCCATCTAACCTGTTTCACATATTTTCTTTATCTTATTCTACTTACTATACTTATAATATACTTTTATATCTTTACCCTATTACTTTTTACTTTTTTTTTCTATACTTACTATAGTTTTAATAGTTTTAATATCTCTTTATATCTTTTGATTTTATCTAAGTTTTATTATTTTACTTTAATATGCTTATTATCAAGCTCAATACATATTTATTCTTTATACTTCTTTTTCTTCTATTCATAACATTATTTATTTAATAATATCTTTTAATATTTATTATTTTATTATTTATTATAATACCTTTCTTTTTTATTATCATTTACTTTCTACAATTATTTAATTATATCTTTAATACTTATGGGAACAGATCGGCACTTCAAGCAGAGGGGTAGAATACCATTGATAGATCAACTATCAATGATACCTATGACCAGATTAAGCCTTTACAAATACACAGCTTGACCATATTTCATTATCATTTACTGTATGCAATTATTTAATTATATCTTTAATACTTATGGAAACAGATCGGCATTTCAAGCATAGGGGTAGAATACATTGATAGATTAACCATCAATGATATCTATGGCCAGATTTAAGGCTATACAAACAGACAGCTCACACATATTTTCTGGCCATAGCACTCCTTGACTGCTGGAACAAAAACCTGCCATCCAAACCATTTTATTTGTTTTGAGAATAAAATTCAGGTGCCAGCTGACCATATGTTATATATAACCACTATTCTCAGATGACAGGCACACCAATCCAGTGCTTGAAATATCCCAAGTGATCCTATTAATCAGAGGG
Source organism: Epiperipatus broadwayi (assembly GCA_028023455.1). Taxonomy (NCBI): domain Eukaryota; kingdom Metazoa; phylum Onychophora; class Udeonychophora; order Euonychophora; family Peripatidae; genus Epiperipatus; species Epiperipatus broadwayi. The sequence continues at coordinate 6,647,865 of JAQFVV010000056.1, read as the reverse complement.
TCCAACACATTTTACCTCGCATATACAGATATTTCTACCCTTAAATTAATGGTGATGCAGTTAAAACAGAGAGAATAGACCAAATAACAATTAAGCAAACATTATTATTTATTCATGCACACACACATTTAATATAATATAACATAATAAACTTTACACATAGAAATATACACTACTTTCAGGCTAAATTTTATGATAGTCCTTTGTTAAAGTTCATTTCACTTAAAACAAAATGTCTAGACAGTTATTTTTGAAAATATATTTACCCGTGTTTTCATTATTGTCAATTTCTAACTGGTTGACCTTTGATGTTCTGTTGATGATCTTAGGGCTTGTATGCCTTATTCAGCTCAACAATGGGAGGGAGAGAGTATGCAGCAACATCCCCTTATGGCTTAAGCATTAGTCAGGACATTGGTTCCATGTGAGGATAATTGATTTTACTAAGGACTTGGGGCATGATGCACATTTGAACACTCCTATTGGCTTTCTAGCATCACATGTTGCTAATCCTGAAGCTTCTGCATTAATGTTGTCGACATCAGTAATGACTGGTTCGCTACTGCACTTAAATTTCTGAATATCTAGCTGGATATCTGAATGAATTCTATGAATCTCAGAATATATATAATCTTTTAACAATAGGCAAGCACTCCTTTTATATCTAACTCTCCCATTGTTTATTTCCTTATCATTTTTATTGTAACTTAAATCTATTTTTAATTAATTTTTACATTTTACTTTATCTAATCTCTTTTCTAGATTAATTTACTATCTCATCGCTTTTATACCGAAGAGATAATTTACATTGTTTGTAATTAATTCAATTATTAGTTTCAATTTTATTATCAGCTAGAAATCTTAATGGCATTCCAAAAGTTTTATTTTACTAATTAATTTTATTCTGATTTTTTTTTTTACATTTACTTATTTTTAGACATTTTATACTTTTAATTATTTTCATTTATAAAAAGGAAGAGAGTGAGTTTTAAATCTTTTTTTCATTTTAGATTTTTTTTTCACTAAGATTTTATTTTCCCACCTTACTCATAATAAACAGCTTTATTCTAAAAGCAAAATTATTTTTTTTAAATGTATTTTTTTTTGCTTTTCTATTTTATCTAATAAATTTGTTCATTTATTTTTAAATTATCAAATATATAACACAGATATATATATATATATGTGAGTTTTATAGCATATATCTCGATAGCATTACAATATATATATATATATATAAGATTTAGATTAAATGGTTTAATTTATATTAAAAATTGATATAGGTTAATGACTAGCAACTGAGAAAAGAAAAAAAATATATTTATAAATGTGTATATAATATAATGATAATATATATAATTATTATTACTTTTAGTCTGTGTTTGTCTTTTGCCAGTAAGAAGGTAGTTGTAAAACAACACTTTGATCATCTGGCTATCATAATTTTGTGGATAATTTTATTATTATTTCCATGTGACAATAGAGTTCTAAATGAATTCGTAGTTCATTGATTATTCATATGCAATTTGTAATGGGATTAAAACTAAACACTTTTATCCATGTGGTTCTTTGCAAGTTAACAAATGGCTCATAGTAATTTTCCCATAGATCATAATTACATACATAAACATCTTATAGTTTGGGTGGTCATTATTAGACCTCAGTAAATCTCACTTGGGTAAGGCACATATATGCATTTATATATGATGGAGCTGGGATGGAGCAGTAAGTTTTCTTCATGCTAGGTCATTTTTTTATGGACAGACAAGCAGGACATTATTTTTTCCACTGTGTAGAGCCATATGACCAAAGATGGACCAGAAGAGCTTTTAGCAAATCATTCTGATATAATTTAAATAATATACATATGAAGCCATCACATATTTTTATAATATTCCAATTTTTTAGCATGTATATAGGCAGTCTGGATGGTGGTTTTCACAATAAACAATTTGCTAGTCTATGCTCTCTGCCAACAAATTCTGTTTCCAAAATGTCTTTTGCCAAAATGTATTCTGATCTGAATTTACTATGACAGCCTTTTATTACTTATCAAACTAAATTACTTCAGTTCAATTCTATAAGGTTTTTATCAATAAGCAATTAATTAAATTCTCCCTGCTCCTAACCATTATAAATACTTTTTTTATTAAAAAGCACAGAAAGAGAACAGATGATGATTAAGTCTAATTGGAAATAATAAAAAAATTAAAAGAAAGGATAAGAAAAATATTTCTTTTTTTTTTTTTAGTAATATAAATTTATTCCAAAACTCTGCAATTTTATAAAGAAGATTTATTTAAAAATTCAATTGTGGAATTGGTAACTTTTATGAAATTGTTTCTCTTCCTTTTCTTTTTCCTATAATGAAGCTTGCAGTTAGTTAATAAATTTTTTTTAAAATTTCCTTTTTGTAAAAAAATATTTGAGATGAAATGTGAGGAAAATCACACACACACACACACACACATACGGACTACTTGAACAAAACTTAATTCTTTATTTATTAAGGGTTTAGAATTAAAAATGCTGTTAATCATCATATTTAGCATTTATCTTTAATGCTTGTAGGTAGTGACACATGACTACAATATATATATCTATGCATGAATTAAGATGAATTGAATATCTGTTGTTAGTTTTCATTGAATATAATTTAAGCATAGAGAAAAATACTGAAATCTTATCTGTACATAACTGAACAGTAAATGAAATTGTATCCTGAATATAATACTGTTTGAAAATAATGGATTTGTTATATTATGCTACTAATAAAAATTTTGGTCTCTGATACCTTATTCATGATGATTCTAGAATTGATAAACCATTTTTATTTTTTAAATACAAAATACTTTTTATTATTAAAATAAAAATACATAGCACATTCCTCATAGTTCTAAGGGTATGACTAATTATTGTGCATTGAAGAGTTGGAATTATTTTATTCACTGTGTATGATTAATTAATAATTTTTTATTATTAAATGGATGAATAAGAAACCCAAGCTCAATGAATCAAAATAGAATCATGTTTGGAAGATGTGTAATGTATTTTCAGTATATTTAAAATACATGTGGACTTAAAATTAAGCTTGAAATGATTGATAGGGTATTTCTTTATTGAAATTAATACATATGATTGATTCAAAATAAATTTTAACCATACTTGGATTCTGATAATTAAGTAAAGTCTTAATAATGGATAAATTTGTTCTCACATATTTATTTGGGTAATATTTCCTTTAAGTCATTATATGAGAATCCAACCAGGAATTTAATGTTGAAATATTTTTTAAAAAATGGCATACTTCAAGGCATGATTTTCTTAGAAGTAAATAGTGAAATTGGGCCTAATATGGCATTGAAAAATAAATCAGTTAACTAATATATATATATAGTGGGAAGGATTTGATGATATATCAAGTTCAGGCTTTCTCTTCGATTGGACATGTTATCTACAGGTATCTGTTTTCATTCTCTAAATGTATACTCTTAATTTAACAAGCACATTTAAGAAGTAATTTATTTTCTAAATAAAAATAACTACTGAAATAATCTTAATCTCTACTAATTTATAGTGACAGTAATTGTAGTTATTATTTATGTATATGTTTTAAGGTGTTAATTGGACATTATATTATATTTTTTACTTTCTATGATTTTTTTAAATTAAGTTATTTTAATCTAGTACAAAAAGTTTTGGAAATAAAGAAATCCATTTAAGATTTTGAAAAAAGTATATATAATTTTTAATATGACTTTTTGAATTGAAAATTATATGAAAATCTTTTTTTTTTTTTTCAGAGTTGAAGTGAAACCTTCAATTGAACAAATATTTTCTAACAAGACATTTGCTGATATTTCTCTCCATCCATACATGGTAATTTTTTAATTTTTTTTAAAAACATTCACTTAATAGTGAAAAATAGATAGAAAAATAGATTGGGCAAGAGAGCAATAATATAACGTTTTTATATTTTAGATGCCTTCAAATTTTATGAATTGCATACCCTCAATTATCATATTGGGATTGTATAGAAAAAATATGAAAATCACTCGATAATTAATTAACATAAAGATTGTCTTAGTATTATTGTACACTATATTTGTCTTTTATACTTATTACTTATATACTCTAATATGACATTCTTTTAGTCTTCCAATCTCAAAGAATATATATTAATGTAAACTCTAGTTTTGAAGAGTATTAGTATTTGTTATATATTTATATGACTAAGATTACATACATACATGGAATTTATATATCATACCATTTCCAGCCTTCTTATACACTTAACGATACTATTTTTTACACCAGAATTTTATTCTTACAGTTTTGACTGTCCTGCTGTCATCACCAGAGATATTTATGATTCTATTTTCAAAAATCAACTTAAGTGTATAAGAAGGTTAGAAATAGTATGATATGTAAATATAGAAATCAATACATAAGGAAAGGAGGAAGAAGAAGAAAATTGTATACATGGAATTTGTTTGGGATTTATTTATCAAATTTAAGGTTATTCCTAATATTATTACTATCTATGCATATTAATTTTAAAAAGCAAGGTTTAGCAAAGACATGTTGTAACAAACATTTGTGAAGTTTTTGGATATGCACATATAAATGTATACCCCCACCCATTACATCTGCTTATATATATATTGAGATAGATTGATATCCTGGCACACATCAAAATTTGTGCATATGTATTTAAAACTTAAAGGAAAAGTAAAAAATTAACAAAGACTAAATTTAGTTATACAAATATTTAAAATAAAGCTTTGGAATAATTGAAATATTGATTAAATAATAAAAAGGTCTTTATTTAATATAAATTTGAAATATTTTTGATTTTGATAAATGACTAAATTGTTAATGTAACAAAAGAAAAAAAAATTGTCTAAGACAAAAATGTTTTTACTTTATAATGCACCTTAATTTTAGAGTTAATTCTAATCAGTATTACTTAAATAATTAAGAAGGATTAAATTTGATACTTATTTTTAGTTTTGATGAATGTAAATAAAGAAATATAGAATATTAGTAATTTAGTTAACTTTTTTATTTTTAATAATTAAAAGAAGGAAATGAGTTATTGTTAATTCTTCTGTTATTATTTCCATTGTATCAACTATAAATACTGGATTAAGTTTAAGTCAGTTTTCAAAGAAAAGGCAGTTGCTGCTATTCTTTCTGCTAGTCAAGTTTAATTTTCAAAGAAGTAAAGCAGGATGACTTCTTTATGATTTCATAGCCCAATATATATCGAGTGGACACTTCTTGCCCAGCTGAAGTTTGGGAATAGTTGAGGACCACCAGAATTCATCTTATGCATCTGTTATCTAGAGCATATTATATTAACAATCTATAGAAGCCAGCCGAGTGATAGATTCCTGTGCTATACTTTAAACTATTATACATGAAGAAATATACACATAAGAGTTTTCCTGTTATATATGCATTGAAGCACTACAAGCTGGCTTTGGATATTTTATAAGATTTATTAAGTGAAGATGGAAGAAATTGAATAGTGAGTAACATATATATATATATATTGTAATGGTCAGAATGGTGTGTTCAGCCAACAAGATTCAGAGACCCAGCAAAAGTACATCAAACCCAACATGTTCGGGATATAATAGTCGTGGAACAGTACTAGGCATTAACCTATTTGCCAGTGCTCCAAAATCTCCACTGTGATCAATGCCTCTGATGCTACTAATAGTGATAAATTCTTTCTGGGCCCGGTGATCAGGGTGGAACAGGGATTGTATGGATTCAAACTCAGCCTCGAACTTGAATTAAGGGTTTGCTTTTATATCAAGCTTAGCTTCCAGTGTTTGTTATATTGGCTTTTCCATTTCCTTTGACATTGCTGTAACTGCCTATTGTTGCCCAAGTTATCTTGGTTGTAGTTAATAAAAAATAATAAAATTACATAATAGAATTCTAATTTCATTTTTCACACTTGGTTGCCTAGTGATTGAATTGACATTGGGTCATCACTATACTTAGTCTGTTTTAATTTTTGATGTACATTACATTGATTATTAATCTGTTGTTAGTATATATATATTTAAATAATATCTTTAAATGGGTTTTTATTTCTCGTTAAGTAAGGAAAATTAATTCATTGCGACATTTAACAAAGCAAACATCTGTCATATATATATATATATATGCTTAAAAGAAAGGATAGCGCATATCTGACCACCTATTAGTTAAGCTTATGTTTTGAAATGGATTTGGTTTGGTGGTGTGGATGAATATAGGCTGAGTTTGATAGGATTGTAAGCTATCCTTGCAACATATTTTTGTCATATTTCTTTCTGTTTTTCATATTCTGATTTAATCTGCTGTTCTGACTTTTCAAGCATTTCAGCTTGACCTTCTAATTTTTTGTTTGTTTCATTATTTTGATTTTTCGGCTCTTTGGTTGTTTCTCTGCTCTGATTTTTAAAGTCTTCATTTCATTTTGTTTTTTAATCTCTTTGGAGGTCTTATTTTATTTTTGAAGTTTTTTAACTGTCTCATTATTTTGACTATTCATTTTTTCACATTTTATTTTTGTCTCATTATTTTGAGTTTTAAGTTCTTCAAAAATTTTAGTCATCAGGACTATGATGTCACTGATTTCTTGTTTATTTGAGACTTACTGCTTTTCAGTTTTATTTTATTGTTGTTTCTCACTGGGAAGTTTTTTTAATTCTGTGCCTTGAGCTTCCATTTTTGCTCACATTCTAGTAATCATTTACCCTGTTTAATTTTGTTATATTTCTTTAATGATAGTATTACTATCCTTTTAATATTACTATCACTTTTTTTTTTTAATCTGTTATATATTTTTAATTTATTTTTTCATTTAATTGGTATGTTCATCTGACGTCCCACATCACAGTCCCCTCTAACATTATCTGAACTATTTCTTTGTGATATCTGCCATGCTGTTTTTATATTGCTATTTTTACACTTCTATCCATAATTATTTATTTAGTATAGATCTTTTCTTTTAATCACTTCACATATATATTATTTTCTTTTTATTTGTCTGATTAAAATAGTATTTTAATGTTGGCTGTTTTCTCCATTCTCACTTCTGTCATCAGATGAGTAATTTTTATTTTATTATTATTTTTATCTGATAGCTGTCATTTTAAGCCAACAATGTAATAATTATTTGATTGAATATTTAAATTTGACACAATAGAATGGAATTGTTTGGGCATTCATGTTGAAGTGACATTTATAATGGATACTTCAGTCATTTTCTTTGGATGCCATTTATAACTGAAACTCATTATAACCAATTATAACTGATTACTCTTTTATTTAATATTTTAAACTTTTAATAACAATGCTTTATATAGTTGTGGTATCATTATATAAGCAGAGGAATTAATATAGTTAATATTTTTTATGCATTAACTCTACCAATGGTCAGACCAAGATGGTATATAAATATAGAGCCCAAGGGCCACTTTTTATGACTATTGCACTACTCCCTAACTGCAAGAAGCAAACATCTCTCATGTGGATACTTTTATTTTATATTGAGGATAAATTGTCTGATGCTATCCAGACAAATCTGATTGGCATATCAACAAAAGATTTTAAAATGGTTCAATCACTTGATTTCCTTGCTAGCATAAAGAGCTAGAAACTGACATGATTCAAACTATCAGACAATACATATTACAACACATAATTGATACAATTTCATCTTAATATTATAGGGTGAGGTATGGAGAGAGAGAATTAAGCCAAATTAACAACTTAAAACAACATATTTATTTACAAAAAAACCCCTAGCATAATAATAAAAACAAAAAGTAAATTAAATTACATTAATTATAGAGTTCTTTACTATATATTAGTTTATTTATAAATAGGAGTGAACTCAATTACTTTCAGTTTTAGAAAGTTTGTTAAAAAAATAAAATTTGTTTAGACTTTGGATTTATTATCTATCTTTATATTTTACCCTAGGTTTGTTATAGCTTTTGTTTCTGGAGTGCACTCCTGCGCTCTTGAACATTAGTTGGGTTTATAATTGGCATCCCTGACTTATTGTAGCAACTGGTTGTTCCTCCTTTCTGGGGCTATAACTTAGGTCTTGTTTGGCAATATTCTTTTCTGATGATGGGTAGGTGTTTCAGCAATGATAGGTCAAAAATATTTACTACATTTCAGGTGAACAAATGAAAGAACTGGGTGATGAACATTAAATGAACATTCCTCTGATAGATTAGCAGCACATGGTAATGTTAAGACATTTGCGTATATAGCTATATACTTCTGATGGACAAAATGAACATTTTGTATAGCAAACCAGCAGTAGAAAGAGTAACACTGCACTACAGACTTGACAGCAAACTAAATGACAGACTCTTATTGGAAAAACTCAGCAAAACTCTGCAGACTTTTGACCACAAAATTTACCAGAATGAAGAACAATTGAAATATTATAGGTTTTATACCCTTGCCAATCCTTATCTGATGCTATCCATGCTATAGTTTTCAAATCTCTTTTTTTAGTTAATCCTCTCATTTATTTAATTACAATGTTGATTAAACTTATTATTTAATCAGTTGAAAATATTACCTAATTCTAGTAAAACATAATCATAATCCCCTTTCTTATCAGATAATTTACAAAATATTTTAATCTAATTAGATTTTGAAATAGTTTCAGTAATTATTTGTAAATTCTTTTCACTAAATAACTTTATTTTTTACATATTTAAAGTTATAATTTAGTTTTTTTGTCTTCATAATCCATCAAATTTTCTTTTAGTTAAAAGAATTGATGTCTTCTTTTAAAATAGTAATTATAAATTCCTACATTACAATAGCCTTTAATCAGACTTTTGATATATTAAAAAGATAACTTTACTTTTATCTATTAAACTTTTTATTTATTTATAATATATATATATCTTGATAATCTACCACATTAATATTAATATAAAAAGAAATATTAAGTCAGAGTTTAAATACATTTATTAAATTATTAGCACCAAGTATGCTTTCGAAAATTTCATTTCCTATTCATGGTTATTTTGCTGAAAAAAAACCCATTTTCTGTTGATTTGAATACTATTTATTCTCTGGTTCATTACATATTCATTTTTTGTAATGAACCATGCCTTTTTGAGTGTTTTGCTCTTCGCACACTATTTTAACAGAACTTGGATCAAAACTATGTATCTCTGTAAATTTTTTCTATTCAAATATTTTCAGATATTTGTGGCCAAATTTCAATGATCTATTTATAATTATAGAATTATATGGTTATTTATAATGTAGTGTATTTATGACATCTTTTATTGTTATTATTATTTTTACTTTCCCTTAAACAATAAATTTATTAATTATTATTTTGAATTATTCCAGTGAAGTTATTGATTAACAGTTTGTATTTCTCTTGCTGACTGTTACAGGATCCTTGCAATCTCAATGCTAGATATGATATATCTATAGATATTTGGACATGTTTGTGATTCTCTGTAGAATTATTTAGATGAATTAATATGATGAAGATTATTTTTAAACTCCACTCACTTTGAATGTTTTATGATGATTTCTTGTTCATTAAGCATTTAGTAAACTCATGACATCAGATGGCCTTGAGCATTGCTAATGATCAGCATTGTTTTAATGATTCCATTATTTTTTTGATATATTATTATAGTTATTTTAGTACTTCTGTTTATGCTGCAATAAATATTGATGATAGTTTGTTTGTAATATTTTGCTCCAAGTGTGGCATTGGCTTCATAATGGTAAACCTTAGATACTGTGTCAAGTCTTTTAATTTCTGCTACTTTTGATGGCTATTTGCTCATGATGTATTTCTCACTTATTATTTTTATTGCATCTGATACTGATCTTTGCTACTTTATTATGTTTATATTCATTTACTAATGTTTTTGTGACCACCCTTTGCTACTCCATTATTTCATACCAATAAAATATATTAAGATAATGATATAATAATGACTATAAACAAAAATAAACACACAAATGCTCACTCACATACACCATATATTATCAATATTATCTTCTAAAAGATAGGTTTTTCCAACAAAACATCATTTTTGATCCTCAAATAACTAATTCTTGCCTCCTTAAATTATCAGACAATCAAATAATAGCTTCATCTTTATCAAAAGAAAGTTTGATTAGATTTTTAAAAAAAAAGTAATTAGTATGACTCCAAAATTAAAGGTGAATTTATACATGGATAGTAATGAAGTATATGAAATAGGTTTAGAAACAGTATTAAAAGTGTATCAAGGATATTCTGGAGGGAATGTCAATTTGTATGGTAATTTAGTAATAGTAGAATTGAAATTATCTTTTACAAGAATAAGGAGATAAGATAAGGGGAAAATAGATCACTGATTAAATAAAGAGAGTTTATGTCCAAAAATTTTCATAATTGTATAATAATGTAATAGCAAAAAAAAAAAATTAAATAGAAATTAAAAAAAAATGCTGCAGTAAATATAGTATATAAAAAAAAAATAGGAGAGCAAAATTGGATTATCTATCAGTTATATGATGAATAAAATGGTAGAGATAAAAAAATGGGGAAAATAGATTGATTATATCTATAATAAATGGAGACTGAATCTTTTTCTAAATTTTTATATGTATGTGTACGCTTAATAAATCTCTCCACTAAAAAAAAAAGTTAAAAAAAACCTAACTTCATTTTTCTTTTAATGAAGATTGTTGATGATGATTATGAAATTTTAAAGATAACAATGCTCAACGGTGTTCAATTTGTAAATTTTACTTTGCTTACTTTAACAGCAGCAATTACCATTTTTTTGTAAGTTGTGTTGTGAATTAAAAAAATATGGTTTAAAGTTCTAAATTAATGATGGTAGCAATTCTATTAACTGCAAAGGAAGCTGTGAAAAGCTTCATTTTTAACCCTCCCATACTGCATCAGTCCATTGTGTCTCTAGTGACACTTTTTGTAATCTCTTTAAACTTTTTATTTTGATTATTAAACTTATTATATATCAAAATTGGACTTGGTTTGGTAGGAATATACATTTACAATGAAAATGCAAATATTGAAAAAATGAGTTTGTTGTCATTCAGTAGTCTGCAGGAAAACAATCTTCAGAAAATCAATGATGTATTTTTTATTTGAAATTTATTTTTAAAAATGAACAAATGTTAATTTTTAATAAATATATCAAATTCTATTTTAAAATATTAAAATTATTATATAATTTTTAGAATATCTCTAAAAATTCTAACACAGTGTCATTAATGATGTTTAGGGATCAGTTTCACAAAGCATGTTGAACTTAACGGTTATTAGTTTCATTGTTTTCATTATAAAATAAAAGTGTAATCATATATAGTTTTGATTTCACGAATCTTAATAAAGTTTGCAAAAAAATCAAATTTTTAGTTCCAAGTTTTTTTTAAAGGTAATCATGCAAATAGTTTCAAAATGGATTATAAAGGACTAAATTCATCAAATATTTGGCAACAGGATTAAAATACTCTGACCTTGCTGCCTATTTGATTATACTAACCTCTTAAGCTTTTTTTTTTAATTAAAAAAATCAAAATTTAAAAGTATGTGATTTTGCTGTTTAAAAAAATATTAGCAAGGGCAATTTAATGAAACATACAATAGTGATTTATGCTGGAGACTTTAGTTCCATTTTAAGGAAGAGTTAAATTCATAGTGTTTTTTGTATGTCAGTGATTATACATTATTTTCTCAAATGGTTTGATGTATTGCATTTCAATGGTTTCATAAAATCTTTGTAGGGATTTACTACTTTCTGAAATGTTACATTACTGTCTATTATACTATTGTTTTTGTTTATATTTTCTACCCACAAATTCTCCACTAACTATGGTTAATGTAATTTTAGCAGTTTCACAAGTACTAGTAATATTAGCATGATTTTTTTCTTTTTTACTTTTTTAAATAATGAATTAGTGTTCAAATTTACACAGCCATATTATGACTGCAAAATACTGATACTGCAATCACAACAACATTACTAAGTATTTGATGTAAAATGTCTGTGGCTATACTTTAATAATAAAATATACATGGTAATTATTAAATTTTATATTTTTGTGTGATATCAGATTTTGAAATTGCAGCTATATTAGATTGGTGATACAAACTTATTTAGCATAAAATAAACAAAAAGTAGTATGTTTTATTTATTATTTATTCATTCATTGGTGGTCAAGCAGTTGTCCCGGGTTGGTGGGTTCACTTCCCGGCCGATGCTATGACATATTAAAGAACAAACAAACTATAAATTATTTCATTTTCTGAGCTTATGTAATAAATGATTGTTAATGAACACTTATGCAGATGTGTTCATTAACAGTTATTTATTCATTAAAAAAAGTTAAAGAGGAAGTTTACAGGCAGTTTTCATATAAAATGGCATTCCTACAACACAGTGAAGTAGAGAAAATCCACCCTAACATGACATTCCTACAATACTGTTTCACTCCTACATGGCTCAAGAGATGGAGAAACGTCTCATACAACACAGAATTTGTACATGTTTTGACAATTAGCAATTTTTCCATATAGCAAGGGATGTGACAAGAGTTTTTAAGAGCAAATACTATATTGATATTTCTCATTTGGCATGTTTGTTGTATCAGATTTCTTGCAGAGTTTTAGAATTTATTAGAATTTTAAATTCATTTTGTTCATTTAAAGATGATTAGTAGTGATGAAAATATTACATAATATTAATACGTAATACTTTTGTTCAATTAACTGTAAAAATCCCTATTATCTAATTAAATTAAAGTTCTAAACTTTTGATTGGTCAATTAGAAAATCAGCAGTAAAATATATTGTCCTTTAAAATTATATTTGTTTTAGTTTAGCCTTTAAAATGCAAATTAATAATTAGTCACATTATTAAAGTAAATGAAAGTTTTTTAAAAATTTATTCTATTTGTAATTGATGAAAATAATCTATAACAGTCAACATAAAATGTATTTTTGTCATCCAATTATAATTCACAGTCACACATCAGTGATTCCTTTGTTAATTTGTCTTCTTGTAAAAATAAATTTATTCTAATAAAATCTGAATTAGAATTCAAAAATAATTAACATTTTATGACTATTTTGTGAAAAAAAAAAGTGTAAAAAAAGGATAGAAAGTATGTTTTCATTTTCTAAATTAAAATGAAGAAATAGAATTGTCAAAATTATTGACAGGCACTTTCCTGCAGAGAGAACAAGAAACTATCAATCATTGCCTTTGAAGGCATGTACTTACATCACTGTAATAGGGTTAAATTGAAATATTACTCATTTATTAGTTCTAAAAAAAAATCTGAAGATAGCAGCATTATTCAGTATGATTTTTCATATAAAATGAACATAAGATATACAAAACATTTAAAATAGCAGTTAGGGAGCAAATTAAAACTGCATTTGAGGATAATTGTTCAGTTTTGTTAAACTGTTAATAAACATATTTTGTCAAGCATTGATGGCCTAGTGGTTAGCATGGCTGCCTTCCAAGCAGCTGGCCGAGTTCACTTCCTGGTCAACGCATTTGACATATATAAAAAAAAACATTTTTTTTTTTAAATTATAAAATGCAAATAATATAGTTTTTTTTAAAACTTTTGTAATCTTACTCTGTTTTTGTCCTAGTTCTTTGATTTATATAATACAAATTCCCATAACAGCAGTTTTTAGGAATGTATTGACCTTGTTATATGGGCATTACCTCTATAATGACTTTTTAACCAATCTTTATATAATATCCATACATAATAATATATACTGTCTGATTAAAGACATTTATAACAAACTCATTTTAGTAATATTTTATCTTGTTACAATGCAAATCAATATTTTTTTCATCATTAATCTTAAAAAAAAAAAACATTTTTTGACTACATTATTGTTTTACAAAATTATAACCACCACCAAAAAGTTTAGTAATTTCTGTTTTGAACTTTGCGTAATGTCAATGAAATAAGTAATATTGTCATACTAAGTCATTTCAAGAACTATTTAATTATTATCAATATTGCTCCTGTACACAAATTTTGCTTTTTTTTTTACCCCTCCTCCCAAAGAATATCAGACAAAAGAAACAACTATTGTAATTAAAAATTAGATTAATAGGTAACCATCCATTATTAATAATAGCAAGTAAAAGAACATTATATTTCTATTTTTTATGAATTGATTTTTGCAACATTCTGAATTTATGATTTATATATTATAAACTTGATAGATATACAGTCATTTAGTAGGATCCTATACTTTTATTAAATTCTGCCTATCAAATCTTCATGATTTATACATAGTAGTTTTTTTTTTAATTTTATTTTCAATTTTATTAATATTTTAGCATAGAATAATTTGGCTTCTAAATTCTTTTTAATGTTTATATATTATTGTTTTGAATTTTACAAAATATTAGGATTGCATCAAATATTTAGATGTTGATTATTTGACATAATCAAAGCATTTTATAAAATGTAAATATAATTAATATACACTTATATTTAAACAAGTTTCATGAATTCTTATTAAAGATTTACCGATTTTGAATAAACATTATAATTTAGTTCATTTTCATTATCCCAAAGTAATCATGATTATTTAGTTTTTAAAATATCTCCTCATACAATAAAGGCATGGTCTTGGATTGCTTAAGGTATTTTACTGACTAAGTCTGGGCTAGAAATAAAGGAGAATAGAATTATATAGAGTCTTTAAGATTAAAAACATAGATTAAAAGAATACTAGAATGATAAAGGTCATGAATCATATGACAGTTGAAAACATCAAGATATATAAACATTGTAGAAAATGAATTGATAAGATATAAAATGGAATTGCTGCCTTACAAGAGAATCTAAAACCTGAATGAAAAATATGTGGCAGATGTTAATTTTACTCTAAAGAAAAACACCAGCACTGATTTATAGTGTCTGACATTTGACGAAAAAGCATGCTAACTTAGAATCAGAGATATGCTTGATAACTTATTTATGATAAACATAGAATTGTTCACAAAGAATGATAAAGAAGCGTTAAAAGATATGTTTTATGAAAAAAATAATAATAATTATGAAATCAATACTTGGGTATAATATTAAGATTCTTTGAATACAAAAGTGGGAAAGAAACTATTACAATGAAAATAAGTTGTTTATGCTGTGATGAAAATAAGTTGGGAAAGTCATATAAGGCTTTGTTTAATCTATTGTGCTGATGATTGAGTAGAAATATTTAAATCTGGCAGATCAACTATTCAAAAAGTAAAAGAATAGAACTTTAAAGGAGAATACATTAAAAAATAAGATTTTTTTTAAAAAAAAAAAGATAATAAATACAAATTGTCTTTGTTTTTTATTATTATTTGGAAAAGATCAAATAATTTATTAAACTTTCTGAAAGATAAATTAATGCTGATTGCAAAATTCATCATAATAGCAAGTTAAATATATTATTTTATAAAAATATATCATATATATTTTTTTATTTGAATCTAAGAACATGGATAAAAATGAAAATATAGTGATTTAAGTTTATAATTTAAAAATATTTTAGATGAAAATCTTGTAACTTTGCTTTAGAATTAATTTGCATTTTCATATCTATATTTGCCTGGAAATTTTTATTTTACTTGTATGACAAATTTTTTTTATTTATTGTAATGGTTAGATAATTATTTGTGCTAATTAGTCAAATTTGTCTTTTGAAGTAAGTTTTTGTAAAGCTGCTCTAGGCTGTTCTATATTTTTTTCTAATACTCAGCAACAAGTAAAGGAAAAAAAAAAGAAAAAAGAGCATTGGCTTTGACTAAGAATTAATTAGAAAAGTTATATATCCATTTTATTTTATTTTTAGTTAATAAAAATATATAATATAAATTTTGAAAATTTTTATCCAACAATATTGCATGAATTTTTTATTTTTTATTTTTCGCCAGTGTTCTTTTCTTTCTGTGTGCATTTATTTAACATGTAAAGTCTCATTAACGTATGGATGAAAACATATGATAAAAGCAAATAATCCTCAAGATGTATTTCTGCTAGAGTCAGCTATCCTCAGTTGATGAACATTATCCTTGTCCATGCATCTTCATCATCATACTTTAGTATTCTTTATCCAAAAATACTAAATTCAATTACTTCGATGCATTCATTTTTGACAAAATTGTTATATTAAAGATTATCTGGACCAACTAGTGAATTGCTGGTTTAGCACAAAATTATCTTTTCAACATGTGTGTGATCAGGTGGGTCAGCAATATGAGATGGCATGTAGAGTTGAGGGTAGTGTGAAAGTCTGAGTTCGAAACCCTTATATATTTATTACATTATATGTGCAGGCGTCTATAAGCATGTATAGGGTATTAAATTATATATTAAAGATTGTTATTTTAATTTATAGTTTATATATTGATAATTATTTATATATCATGTACTTATTCGTAAGTAAGTGTGCACTATATGCTTGTTTTATTCTAAATGTTTTTTACTATTATTTCTTTATTTTTTTTTAAAGTTAAAAATGATTTTTTCCCTGCTAATTATTTTTCTTTTCTTTTTTTCTGTATTTATATAAATTTGAAGATGAATTTCATATATTTGATGACTGTCTTATGACCAGAAAATATCAATATATATATACTATTGTAAAAGCTAAATAATAAACATATAAACTTATTTTAATAATAAAAAATACTAATTGTATATAAAATTAACATCTGATATTTTTTACATTTAATGTCTTTGAAATGTTGTTAATTGAAGTCATTGACGTCTAATTGCAAGTGTTTATATATTTTTTCTACGTTTAATGGATAGTTATAGTATAAAACTACTATTATTTGGTGAGTGATGTTTAATGATCTTACCTGAGTCATTTGTTCTCTTAGATGGGAGCGATATTTTAGGTTTCATTCATTTAAAGAATATTACATTTGTACACACATATGTCAGATATATAAAGATAAATTAAACATTGCATTTCTAAAGAGGAAAAAAATGTATTTCATTTTATTCATTAAAGTTTATAATATAACTTTAAAATTGAAATGGTAGAATAAATTATATTGAGTTGCAGCATGATAAACTGCCATTAGGAATGATCATGTGTTATTGTTTGATCATTATAGTATAGTAATCTATTGTTTCATTTCAATTGTTTTGAGGCAGAAAAATTGTCACACACATACACAAACAGGCACAACCTTCCCATGGAACCCTAATTAGAATTCTCTCATAGGAGATATTTTGAAACACATTACATTTTTTTAGACAACCAAAAATTTTAGTCCAAGATTTTTATCTAACTCAAAATAATATCAAGACAACACCATTTGTCTAATTAAATTTGATTAGATACAAATAATCATGGCATATGATTATTGTCAAAATTACAATTGGATAACAGACTATATTAATTTTATTTTTATGAGGAAATTTCTTCATGTAATAAGTAAATAATTTTGATATTTTACCATTATTGAGTATTTTATTTCATTTCTAATTAATAAAAATATAATGAAGTTGCGATTAGATAATCATCTTTCTTTAAATATAAATTAACAATTTTATCATTATTTCAGCAGTAAATAACAAATATAACTATATGCTGAAAGTATTTGGAAGATGCTTTACACAATGTGGAATTTCTACTTAGATTAGAATAACTTAGCATATTGTGTAAATATACATAATTGCATCTTTGCATTTAGATAGAATATGACTATTCAAAGCCATTTGATGATAATTTTAAATATGTTTGTAAATATGCATATTGTCTATGTAAAATATAAGAATTCACATTTATAGTAGAACTTAGACATTTTTTCAGTTAACCAGAAAGTTTTCTTGTAATCTCAGGATATTTAAAAAAAAATAGGAAGATAAAAAAGCGCAGCCAACCAGTAATTATTTGTTGGCATAAATGGTTATTTATAAATTTTTGTGGGAAGATATAGAAAAGCATAATCATAAAAAAACTGATTATGTCAGTAGGAAAAAAAAGGGTTTTCATTATGAATGAATGAAATCAATCATTAAATTGGTAAATTAGTTTCTTAACTGTCTATATTACAGTATAAAATATTTATTTATATTATAATATTAATATTTTGTTGATATTATTATATATTGTAATTGTATATTTATTATAGTCTTCAATACTTTAACAAACAGTATTTGTCTTAAATACAAATAATCCTCAAAAATGTTTAGTCAGAAGTTATGTCAAGGATTATCTTAAGAAGTTTTAGTTTACTATTGCATGAAGATATGTTTTTATTTATTATATAGTCTTCCACACTTTAATGAACAGTATTTAGTATTTGTCTTGGACAAAAATAAAAATGGCAGTTAATCAACCAACTTCAAAAATGTTTATCAGAAGATATGTCAGGGATTATCTTGAGTAATTTTAGCAATATTGTCAAGCCATTTCTATAAGGATGATTTTTGAAAGACATTTTTTTCAGCATGAGTAAGTAATCCCAATGAAGCAAATACATCAGATTAATTTTGGGATGTTAGTAAAAAAATAGGCTGCGGCATTTGTTTTAGCATTAACAATTATTATATATTATGCCAAAACAAAACAAAAAGCACCAAAAATTAAAAAAAAAAAACATCAGTCGTCACAGTTGGATCATCTAAATATTAAGTATTTGCAATGCCATAGCAAACTATATCAAGAATAGATCACTTGCAACTAAAAAAATTACAAAATACCTTTTTAAATCAGAAATACTTTTTTTTTCTATATTAGAGTTAACATCTGTTTTCATATTAACATTGATGAGATAAATTATTGTATTGCATGTGCAGAGGCATTTTAAACTTGCTGCTTATAGATGCAATGATTGAAAATTTTTATAATACAAAAAGGCTTTGATATCCTGCTAAAACTCCATATGTAGATTGTTACAGGAATAATTCTATTATTTGTCTTGGTTGAAATTGAAGAACTTCAAAAATTCATTCAAAATATCACAAACATCACTCGAAGATTAACATAAAAATATTGAAATCATTATTACAAGAAATAGTTATTTCTTATAGCTCACAATATAAGTTGGTAAATATTATTATTTATTTAATAAAGTGTATTTATGGAGGATTAGAAGAAGAATAATTTTATAAAAATCTTTAGAACTCAATAGAGGTGAATCAACTTGAGTTAATGTATTCTAAAATTTATTCAAGATTTTTGTATATTAAAAAGATTCAGCCTTTGACATCTGTAGAAACATTTATAATGAAACAGTAAATATATGGAATAGTAAACATTTCTTTAGCTTAGTAAATGATCAATTACTTATATTAATTTATTAGTCTACCTGAATAACAATCTATGGATACAGTAATCTAAGAGATATAAAAATATCGAGAAATTATGAAAAATTGCAATGAAATCATTAAATTAGGGCATTATTTCAAATGGAGAAGAAATTCAAAATATTACAATACTCATTTGCTTTGACAAAAGCAAGATACCTAAGTCTCTTATTAAGGCAGTGAAAGAATTAGTGAAGAATAAGACAGCTTTTTAAAAATACAGAATTTAAATTTATATATGCTGCCTTTCTACTTACATCATGTGGCCTATATACACCATGCCAACTGTAAGTGGTTAAAGTGAAAAATATTGCAGACAAACCAGGGATTAAAATTTTTAATTTTATTTTATTTTTTTATCTCTGAACAAGAGGAGAAATATTTTGTCATTTTTCATGACGTGAAACCAAGAAAGATAAGGATAGCTGTACTTATAACTAGTGCCAATATTTTTTCAGTAGAAATTTTTTTATTACCAATTTGCCTCTTCTATTGTATCTTAAGCAATATCTTTTCAATGAAAACAGTCAATATTGCACTTTTTTTTTAGAATATTTTTGAGATACACTTTTTATGAAAATCATAATTTTTATGAAATTTTGTATTATTCTTTTATCTCACATGTTCAATCCAACAAACATGTGATTTTACAATAGTAGACTATAATATTACATCCAGTAAGTTGAAGAATATATTGAAACAGTTAGATCTAGTGACCTGTCTGTTTCATCTATTATATTCTATAATAGTGTATTTCATTTCACTCGGATTGCGTGTATTTCTTTAATTTAAAACTTTGAGTGTGCTTGTAATATTGCCGAGTATGTGCATGTATAATTGCCTTGTTAACTATAATATGAAGATGCAGTCATAAATATTTATATACGCACATATTCCTTTATGTTTGTTAAAACTGAAGTAAACATAGCAGTGTGTAGTTAGAATTTATGTATATAACAAAATAATAAGTTTAAATTTATAAAATTATTCATTTAAGTTTTAATATTCATTTTAAATAATTTTCAAGTTCTATTGTTTGTTTAAAATTACACAAGCTGTAATTTGTTTACGAGTTTTAACATTTCGTCTAAAAATAATGTTTTGGCTGAAAATTGACCTCATTTAAAATTATAATCAAAAACAAATTAGAAAATCCAGTCAGGCATAAATTCATACTAAGTGCAATTGGGAAACCCAAGGAATAGAGCTTTTAACTCCAGATTTAGTTGTAGCGAATATTAAAAACTAAGTGGAAATTTAGTTAAAGGCAAAGTTTGAAGTCAGTAAACAAGTGATGTTGCGAAAGTAAAAGGGGGAGGGAAATACTGTCAAAAATAGGATATAAAAAAGCCTGTAGTAGCCATCCAAAACTGCTGATACACATTTTCTGAAAAACAAGTGCCGAAAAATAATTAAAAAGCTGTTCCTGCATTACTTTGACCAACTGAATTTTGACCAAGCCCTTATCAAAGCTGTTAAAATGAGAATTGCTGGCTAGTGGGACAATATGACTAGCTGTCTGTCTCTCATGGAAAACTGCTACAGAATGGAAGAAAACATCAACCTCAGCCCGAGCCCAGTGATGGAGAAGCTACACCTGAAATACTAGAGAGTTCTTGACCGAAGTGATGGAGGAAAGTCACCACCGAAGTAATTTACAAAGCTGCATCCAGACTTAAACCTAGAAAAGCCACAGCCAATTTAATAGAGAAGACACACTGTAAAGAATGCATTGAAAGACTTACTACCAAGTATTACTGGTAAATCATTCTGCAGAATACGTTAATTTCATTACTAAACCAATTCTAAATTAAAAGCTAGCTAACTAATCAAGTCTCATATTTAATTATATTATTTAAATGTTAAACTAAACTGTTTATATTAAATTTACTTTAAAGCTTAGAGCACTCTCAAAATTCTTGCTTGATCATAAATATTTTAAGTAATCATAAATATTTAGGTTCTATAAAACCATTCAAACAAATTCTTCATTTCTAAATTATAACTTTATTGATCATTTTCTGCAATTTGTTCTTATGCCATCTATATTTAGTTTTTAATTTCATGTTTATTAATTTATGCTATGTTCATCAGAACGGAGTTTGTGGGATTTAATAATTATCGGAGGGTGAGAAAAACACCTTTCTATTATGTTAGAATATAATATAAAGAAATATAGGCAAAACTCCCTTCTGAAATCAAACTATTATTTACGCCAGAATGAATCAGTTACTTATAATGCACAAAATAAATTATTTAAAACACATATTTTGCATAAGTTATTTAAAAATGGATATTTTGCGTAAGCTATTTAAAATGAGTATTTGCATAAGTTATTTTTTAAAAAAAAGCAATCTTTTGCTTAAATTATTTAAAAATCAATATTTACTTAATATTAGCCATGAGTTATACAGCATATAAGTAATATTTTAGATCTTAGTAAATCCTTAATGTTGCTGTAACTCTCCTTAATTAGAGATTAAGCTATTGAGATAACCTTAAATCAGATTCTTATTATTGCCTTGTAGTGTGACTTAAGTAATACTATTTATGAACTGACAAGTGGTAGTGGCACTGATAGAAGCTAAGATTTGGCGTAACTAATTTATGAAATATTAAATTAGCATGGCGAATGTGTTGCTAGTTAGCATAAATATGCATAACTTCTTGCTATACCTATAATGGCCTACATCAGGATCATTTCCACGTCAAGTCACACCTCGAAAGTTTAGGCAATTGTGACATTTATCTATTTGAAGGAACCAAAGCATTCCAAGGGCTCATTAAGCCGCTGTTCCGTTCACTTGAATAAAAGGGCCTCTTCATATTATAGCAAGTAGCTCGGTCTGGGGAACCGATTACTAGGTAATGAACCTCAATTAAGAACACATTCGAGATGCATATATTCTGATACTATAGTTTGTAATGCCCTAGAATCTGACGTTCGACTGCCCAACATCAGTTCAACCTCCCATAGAAATTAACATCGGCTTTGATCCGATTCGGAATCTGAATTAATGCGTTTATCTGTGTAGCAATTATATATAATATCAGGCAAATATCATTATAAGTTATGTTTAAACTTAGTAAAAATAATATAATCCCCATCAGTTACCAATAAATTGATCACTCTAACTATTACTGATTTCTACTATAGATCATAGCATGGGTTATGACATAAAAGATGGTATAAGCATATTGTCAGTTCTGCAAAGTCATAAACTAATTCAACATTTTGCAACCCCAAAATTCACTCACCTGTGCGTGAGAAAATATAATGGGCTTTGTTTATCGTTTGTTGATAATCACATTAAGCATTTGTAAATCTAAGTATTCACTCACCTGTGTGTGAGCAGTATATATATATATAATTTGCATTATCCTTTGCTGACTATTCATTAATATTCTTTGTAAACCTAAATATTCACTCACCTGCGTGTGAGCACTATATAATTTGCTTTATTATATTCTTTGTAACCCTGAGTATTCACTCACCTGCATGTGAGCAATCTGTACATAATTTATTTGCTTTATAACTTATTAAGTGTTACATTAAATTTATGAAATATAAATTTATCTCAGTCTCCATTCTTGCTCATTACTTTATGAATCACTAGTTAAGTTATATAATATGTGTTTGGGGGGGGGGTCTCATGTTTTACTGCTTTGCTATTGCTGGAACATGAATAAAGTGATATCGAGTGGAACATCAGGCATGTCATTCACATTGGGTTGACTTGGAAGCGCATGTAAGAGAGTTGAGGTATGATCAGACGTAGGATATTACTATCCTGACTTGGTCAGCTGTTGATTCTCTGGCTCGGACTCTCGGTCTGTTGAGCAAATGTACAAACCTGATCATTACAATATTGATTGATTTTATGATGTTACCATAGAATTTTTATAATTTTACAGAATAGTGTTAAGTAACATTTTATTAATGCATTTATGTTGCATTAATAGAGTGTTTTAAATCTCATTTCCATAGAATAAAGTAGGTAAACTAACAACTCTCTGTATAACTAATTTAGTTGCAATAGTTATGTCATTGTGGTGTAATGTCATTTTACTTGTTAAAACTGCAGCAGTACATTGGAATGTATGCTGCACCTTAACATCTAAATTAACTTTCTCTTTAAAAACTATCAAAATATTTAAATTAGCTCACTTTCTTAAATTGATATCCATCTAAATTAAGTGGCTGAAAATTTTTCTTCCACCACTGACTGATAAAGGAATTTATTTTTAAAAACATATTAATTACTAAACCAAAAAACAACAACAACTGCTCCATTTTGAATTAAAAACAATAAATACATTAAAAAAAACACCTTTTGAATTGACAAGGATAACACAATCATCAGCAACTTCAGACCTCCCCCCCCCAAAAAAAAAAACCCATCAAGTTTTTGATTTTTGTTTTTAATTGATTTAAATGGAAAATTTCACCATCAAACTGGTAACACATCTTGATCTGAGATTCATGAAGCTGTCTATAAACTGTTTCAAAGGTTATTTAAAAATTCAAAACAAATTTCAAGCAATTATATATGTTTAACATATTTCTCGTTTAAAATGCTTTTAGATTTTTCTCTCATTTTATTATATAAAAGCTGCATAATATGAATAAACATTTGTGGACACTAATTTCAAACATCTATTTGATTGACATACCTTAACCCTATCAATGGCAGCAATTTATAAATCATTTATTCCCTCATCTTACCTAGCAACAAAAATTATGCCTATAGCAGTAGTGAATAGCAATAATATTCCATTATAATTATTGCAATTTTATCTATTCCTTTTATTTTTAAGAATTGGAACAATTGAATCAATCTTGAAATCAGATGACATAATTTCATGAGTCTATAATATTTCTACATAAATTTGAATATTTTTGAATGTTACAATACTAAATAAAATTGAAAAGATAATATATGCATGAAAAATGGAGTTAATTATTTGATTTCATATTATTAAAAATTCTGTTTTTTTTTTGTGTGCTTATAATCAAAGAAAGAGAGTTTTTTTTCTTAAGAAAACAACAACAACAAATAACCCATAAATAATTTATATATATATTTTTTTATAAGTGCAAATTTTCATATTTATGCTTGCATATTGTGATTATTTGAGATTGTATTTCTTATTTTAAATAAACCATCTTTATTATTCCTGATATGTATTTCTTTTTACTTCATTAGGAAAGTGATAGAACAGCTTTGGATGCTTTTGAATCCAAACAATTAAAAAAAGAGAGAAATGCAAGCAAAGTAGATAAGATGGAGTGTAAAAGTTTTGAGAAAAAATGAATTGAGAAAATGATTTTTATCAAAGAAATATATATATATTGTAACGGTTTATAAAATGCTGTTACATTATTTTAAATTGAAAATAAACAGATCGTAAATAAAAATTGATTTATTAAAAAGAAAAAAACTTAAAAAGTGAAAATTAAAAGTTGTTTAATATATATATTGTCGCGCAGACGGAAAACTTAAACTATTTTAAGAAAAAGTATTTGAAAGTATTTTTTTTTTGTAAAAAAGTAAAAATATAAAGATTGATATTTTAAAAAATAGAAATAATGTTGGTTTCTATAATCTTAGAAAATGGAAATGATTGTTTTATTAATTAAATAATTGTTCTAAAGCACACTAGCTCTTGGGGCACTCAAATAATTAAATGGTCGGATAAGAGAATACAAAGAAATTAAATGACCAATGCAAGCACGAAATGACAGCACGGACTGTAACTGAAACACGAGAGGATTAGTGACATCTTGCTCGTTGAATCTGAAGATTTGATGATAAGAGGCTAATAAAAATATAAAAGCCAAATGATTATTATAATTGTTATCTTAGAGCTGACTATGAAGATATCGTTATAACTATCTATATTGCAGATTTTCACGATGTGTGGAAGACTGCAATAAATTTAATTTTCCGGACAACCAGCTGAGGCCTCTGGATGACAGTTTCTGACCAAATGCATGGCAAGTAGCGGTTTTGGTTCAAAGAAGAACAAAATCTACAAAAGTGATCACGAAGATGGACTTTTAAATCTGCTCAATCTGTAAAGTATGAACTCTTGTGTCTATCTAATAAGAACTTTTCTAAAATTGCAATTAATAGCTGAAAATAAAAACAATTATCTGGCCTAAAATCAATTATTAGTATTTTTTTTTTTTACGCATTTGTTTAAGCAATCATTTCCATTTCTCTCATTTTTTTTTTGTGTTATGTGTAAATTAAAATGTATCAAATTAAAGTTGGGTATGGATAGCTGCATGGATAAAAATTAATAACTATGTTTAAATTTGTTTATGTTTATTTTAGGGAGTTAATTTCAGGCTATTTGTTTCGTAGTTAGGACAATGTTTGTGGAGGGATATATGGGTGTTTATATCAATGTAATGTGAAGCGTGTTTAGCATACAGGGCACATGCCCAACTGAATGCATGACCCCAAGAGGCAGTCACATCGTTGAAATGGTCACAGATGTATTTCCTGCACCATTAACCCCTTCTAAATCTATGGACAGGGATTTATAAGTTGGCAGAAAGACCGCTCTCCCCCATACATAGCACTGTTTAATTAATTTATATACATGATTTCTTAGTCAAACAGATGCACATTCCTGTACTGGACAAGGATCATGTCCTTCAAATAATATCATGCTGTCAGATGCACATTCCTGTTGGCATGATTTTATGCTAGCATCTTCATATTGCATTGGTTGTGACTATATATCTGGAAGCAGGCGTTGGTTTGGCTACGAACTTTTAGTCTGAGATTGAATGGATGTTTTGATAAGTTTTTAAGTGAAAAAAATCTATGTAGCCTATCTATACTCAACATGCTAAAGTAAAATATAATTTAAATGTCCATCTGTGCAGTCGATTTAAAATAGTAATTTAAATTTTAAAAAATTAATGTTAAAATCTAAAAATAAATTTATTCCTCAATTTTAAATGTGCATTAATAAAATCTGTTGTGTTATTAGTACGGGCAGTGATCTAGTTTATTTTTTTTTAATAAATATAGTTTAAAACCTCTGCTACTCCATGTGCTAGTGGCATGGGCAAATGGTCAATAAAATAAAAAGTTGGATTTTTAACAGCACATATCTGCCTACTCTATAAATTTTCCAGGTTCAATTGCCTGGTGGCGCCTATAGTGGCAGATACGGTAAGACTGAAATCTTCAGATTATCCATCGACACATATCTGCCTACTCTATAAATTTTCCAGGTTC
Organism: Epiperipatus broadwayi; assembly: GCA_028023455.1. Lineage (NCBI taxonomy): Eukaryota > Metazoa > Onychophora > Udeonychophora > Euonychophora > Peripatidae > Epiperipatus > Epiperipatus broadwayi. The sequence continues at coordinate 6,621,229 of JAQFVV010000056.1, read as the reverse complement.
AATTGCCTGGTGGCTCCCTGTAGTGGCAGATACGGTAAGACTGGATATCTTCAGATTATCCATCGACCATTATAATTGGATTCCCAATGTGGCACGATGTTTAATAAACCATGAATATCCTGAGTAAATTTTTTTTTAAAAGTGAAATATTTTTTATCTAGATTATATAAAGCTATAGTTTGAATATCTTGTAAAAAGTACTGCCAGTAAGAAAATTGCACACATGTAGAAATAAATGCGAGGAATAAAAACGTAATAGTTAATATAAATAATCTTTTTTTTTTAAAAAAAAAGTCTTATTTGAAATCCAACCGTTTAACTTGCCTAAGTTAATAATGATATGTAGGAAAAAAGGGAACTCTTGAGGGAGGAGGTGTAATCTTAGCTGGGGTCGAAAGGAAAGAATAGTCAGCATTTTTTTTCTTTCTTTTAATTACTAACCAAAGTTTTGTTTTTTTTTTTAAAAAAAAAAGTTTAGTATAATCAATTTGTGAAATGTCATTACTAAAACTAAGTAAATTCTTTTTTTTTTTTTTAACGTTTTTGTTTTTTGAGGAAGTTTACTGATATGTAACGGTTTATAAAATGCCGTTACATTATTTTAAAATGAAAATAAAATGATCGTAAATAAAAATTGATTTATTAAAAAGAAAAAAACTTAAAAACTGAAAATTAACAGTTGTTTAATATATATATTGTCACGCAGATGGAAAACTTAAACTATTTTAAGAAAAAGTATTTGAAAGTATTTTTTTTTTTTTGTAAAAAAGTAAAAATATAAAGATTGATATTTTAAATAATAGAAATAATGTTGGTTTCTATAATCTTAGAAAATGGAAATGATTGTTTTATTAATTAAATGATTGTTCTAAAGCACACTAGCCCTTGGGGCACTCGAATAATTAAATGGTCAGATAAGAGAATACAAATAAATTAAATGACCAATGCAAGCACGAAATGACAGCACGGACCGTAACTGAAACACGAGAGGATTAGTGACATCTTGCTCGTTGAATTCGAAGATTTGATGATAAGAAGCTAATAAAAAAAAGCCAAATGATTATTATAATTGTTATCTTAGAGCTGACTATGAATATATCATTATAACTAGCTATATTGCAGATTTTCATGATGTGGAAGACTGCAATAAATTTAATTTTCCGGACAACCAGCTGAGACCTCTGGAAGACAGTTCCTGACCAAATGCATGGCAAGTAGCAATTTCATTTCAAAGAAGGACAAAATCTACGAAAGGGATCACGAAGATGGACTTCTAAATCTGCTCAATCCATAAAGTATGAACTCTTGTGTCTATCTAATAAGAACTTTTATAAAATTGCAATTAATAGCTGAAAATAAGAACAATTATCTGGCCTAAAATCAATTATTAGTAATTTTTTTTTATGCATTTGTTTAAGCAATCATTTCCATTTCTCTTTTTTTTTTGTGTGTGTCATGTGTAAATTAAAATGTATCAAATTAAAGTTGGGTATGGATAGCTGCGTGGATAAAAATTAATAACTATGTTTAAATTCGTTTATGTTTATTTTAAGGGGTTAATTTCAGGCTATTTGTTTCATAGTTAGGACGATGCTTGTGGAGGGATATATGGGTGTTTATATCAATGTAATGTGAAGCATGTTTAGCATACAGGGCAATGTGCCCAACTGAATGCATGAACCCAAAGAGGCAGTCATATCGTTGAAATGGTCGCAGATGTATTTCCTGCGCCATTAATCCCTTCTAGCTCTATGGACAGGGATTTATAAGTTGGCAGAAAGACCATTCTCCCCCATATGTAGCACTCTTTAATTAATTTATATTATAACAGACATGGTTATTTGGGTTGTTTGATTTGATTTATTTATACTTTCAATTATATTTTATATTATTTTTTATACTTATTTATTTTTTACAACTTTTATTCTTTATTATCTTATTTGTTTATTAGCAGTTTTGCTAACCGAAATATCCCGGACTGGCCCCCAATTATAACGGAAATGGTTATTTGGATGGTTTGATTTATATATTTATACTTTCAATTATATTTTATACTTATTTTTTATACATTTATTTTTTCACACTTTGATTCTTCCTTTCATTTATTTATTCTTTTTGTTTTACTATCAGTTTTGCTAACTGAAATATCCCGGCTTAGCCTCCAACTGTAATGGATATTGTTTATTTATTTATTTAACCAACGCCGTTACAACGCAAGCAGAGAGCTAATACAGATACAAATTTAACTTCATATCTATACCCTTGACCGAACCCCAAGGCAATACGTACATATTATCTTGGCGTTATTTTTCCCGATCAAGAACCCTCGGCTGCTGAACAAAGCAAACTATTTCAAGAAATTTAACGAATGTCCAGCTCTTGCTATTTATTTTTTATAATTGGGAAATTCACATAAACAAGCAGCACATGAATACCTTTAAAAATTAGCTTTACCCTCTAATCAATAAATTTCAGTTTCCCCCCTGTCGTAGCTTGGTGATAAGAGAATAAAGCAAGTATACGCAATTTACGAATAAATATGTTTAATAACACTCACTTTTATATAAAAAAAATACATGATAACAATAATAAAAAAACACACACACTTATATAATACGTGGCTATAATAAAACATAATAAAACAGATCAAATATAAAAGTTATTTTGAAGTCCTATTGGGTAGAGTTCTAAATTTATCAAAATTGTTCCTTGTTTATTTATTTACAAACATTATAAATTAACATGCATGCATGCTTTTTACCTAGGTTTTTGTAGTAGTTGTTTTCATGGGTATTTCTTTCGAGAGCTCTTTACCGTCCAGTGGGAGATCATCCCTTTTTTTTGTAGAGATGGTATGTCCTTCACTGTTGGCTGGATTGATTTTCTCTCTCAGTTTGTGGGGTTATTTCTCGTTCCAGTTTTTTACTTCTTGTCGATTCTTTAGGTAGATTTTTAAATTGTCAGTCACAGAAGCAGCGGTCTCTCTAGCAGGTCAGGCATAGATCTTACATTGTGAGTCAGTGGTGAGATGGATTGAATACGAACCCACGTTCCTTTAACACCACTAGCCGCGCACTTCTTTCATTTTCTTTTAGCTGTTGCTTCCTTAAAATCTCTACTCGGAATGACAGATAATAATTGTAATTCTCTTACTGTCTTTCTTTTGTTCATTGTTTTTGTAAATTTTTAATTAAGATTTAGATTTCCAACCAATTCTTATCATCATGTTTCTTTATTTAATTAGTGGCTGGAATGTAGGTTTTAATTAATTTAGCTGTAATTATAAGCTTTTCCTTGTTATACATTTTCTTTGTCCGAGGAATTTAATTAGTCCAACAGACTTTAACACCTACGGTCATATTGTTTTTTTTATATTACATTTAAATTTTACTTAAAAAGTTTACAATTCATTTTTCAAATTTATGTTTATAATTCATTTTAACTTGTTACAATATAATTTTTTAAAAGAGGGAAAAAGACGCATTTCTTTATGCATCCCCTTCCCCTCTCCCACAATAAATAGAAATAACTTTCAAGCATTTGACTTACTCGTTTTTTTTTTTTTAAAAGAGAGAAAGAAACGCATTTCTTTATGCACCCCCTCCCCTTCTCTTACTATTACAAAAATCCAAAGTAATTTCGACATTTGAATTTCAACTTTTTCTTTTCCTTCTTTTTTTTAAAATTTAGTAGCTAATCCATTTACCTTTATTACTTCTAGTTAGCTAATTTATCTAATTTTATTAATAAATATATACGTGTGATGACGACTTTACATGGCCATCACAATATACATGATTTTTTAGTCAGACAGATGCACATTCCTGTACTGGACAAGGATCATGTCCTTCAAATAATATCACACTGTCAGATGCACATTCTTGTCGGCATGATTTTATGCTAGCATCTTCATATTGCCTTGGTTGCGACTATATATCTGGAAGCAAGCATTGGTTTGGCTACGAACTTTTAGTCTGAGATTGAATGGATGTTTTGATAAGTTTTTAAGTGAAAAAAATCTATGTAGCTTATCTATACTCAACATACTAAAGTAAAATATAATTTAAATGTCCATCTGTGCGGTCTATTTAAAATAGTAATTTAAATTTAAAAAAATTAATGTTAAAATATAAAAATAAATTTATTCCTCAATTTTAAATGTGCGTTAATAAAATCTGTTGTGTTATTAGTACTGGCAATGATCTAGTTTATTTTTTTTAATAAATATAGTTTAAAACCTCTGCTACTCCATGAGCTAGTGGCAAGGGCAAACAGTCAATAACATAAAAAGTTGGATTTTTAACAGCGCGTATCTGCCTACTCTATAAATTTTCCAGGTTCAAATGCCTAGTGGTGCCCTGTAGTGGCAGATACGGTAAGACTGGAAATCTTCAGATTATCCGTGACCGTTATAATATATAAGAATTAGAATCAAATTGGATATATTTTGTTAGTTGGGAATATGCTCAATGCCCGTAAAACTGATGAGTAAGGAGAAAGAAAATTAAAGAATAATAATAATTATGATTATTTAAAGAAGAGCTTTAGAAATAGAGTAGATGTAGTTATGGTGAATTGACACTGAGGTTAAGAAAAATAGAAAAAAAAGTCTCACTTTGATATTTTCACAGAAACTATTATGCCCAAAGTGCCACATGGATGCTTGATAATAATCTAACCTTATGATTATCATTATTATATTAATGAAGTCATATTAATATGTATGATACAATTCTGAATATTTAGTTGATAAAATAAATTGTATTAAGAAAGTGACAAACAATAGTTATTATAATCAAGTCATGATACCTTATTGCTTATTTGTTCAATATATCTTTAGTCAGAGTTCTTAGTAAATATATAGTAATAAAAATAACAATCAAGTTGTTTATTGCTTAGGAATCTATAAGAAGTTCAAGCACCAGAAAGGTCAAACTGTGCCACAATCATAAAATTTGAGCCCAGAGACTGCCATTCTATCACTGTACTGTATCAAAAAGGGCATATTATACATTAATAGAAATATTAAGAATTATTATTTTTTGGACAAAAGTTTAAACAATCATTGTCACTCCATTCAAATGTAGAATTTTTTTTCGCTACCATCATCATTTTCAAACATTATTGATCCATTGAAGGATGAAAGTCTCTTCAAGTTCAGTCAACTTTTTCCAATCTCTAACCTCTTTTTTTCACTTCACCCCAGCACATTTTTTTATTTGATCTATCTCACATATAGTTGCTTTCTAAATCTATTGGAATCTATTTTAAGATTTCAACTGCCCATCTGTTATCATCTCTTCTAACAATATGTTTAGCCCAATTCCACTTTGGTCTCTTAATTCTTTTAATGTTGTCAATAAATCTGTTGGTTCTCTCACTCAAGTATTTTGGTTTCTATCTCTTCTTTATTACTCCTAACATGCATCACTCCATACTTTGTTGGAGGTTCTGAAGCCTCTGTATTGCTCTTTTGCTAAGTGTCCAAGTGTCAGATCCATAAGTAAGAATGGGTAACACATTTGTTAAAAATCTTTTTTTCCAAACACATAGGCATATTTCCTTTTAATATTACTTTTACCAAAAACATTCCAAACAAATTTAATGCTATGATTAATTTCATTCATTTTGTTTCCATCATAATCTAACCATGGTATAGTTTTAAATTGCACCATCTGTTAATTTGTTGAACAATACCAGAGACAAAATACCTATGGAGTATGCTGCTCAAGTGGTCTATAAAATTGCACATTCTAACCCATCCAAAGTGTCAGGTTTTGTCCTTAAGTAAGCATGGCCACTTCCATAGTTCAAATTTCTTAAACGTTTGAGCAATAAATAATTAAAAAAAAAAAAAAGACTTTTAAAGTTAGTGTTTAGGAACCACCATTGTTTAATAAATGCTATGAAAATGAAATAATTATAAGATGTCTTTAGAGGCAAACCAAGATGTTTGTGAATGTTATTCTGTTAAGACAATTTTTTTTTTATTCTACATGTTTTTTTATTTTATTATTAACAGATAAATTAATCAATCGTCTTTATTACCAAAATAGAAATAAATATACATGATTCAGTAAATGGCATGGTTTAGCAAACTGAATATTTACCAAGCTTGCTTGCAATTGAGTTAAATACATTTATTATATTTTTGATTATTTTTTCTTCATATTATTTATTCAGTTGTGATGAAATTTTATTTCTACAAAAATTTTAAAATTAGTGAAACTATAGTTTTGTAAATATTTATTTCTGGGAAAAAGAGAATAAAAAAAAAAAAAGAGAGAGAAGCTAATTGATAACTAATTTTTATTAGTGCATTCACTTTACTAATTGTTAAATTTAAGTTTTAGGGCTTTTAAAAACTGAAGCTTTTGTTTTAAACTTTTTTTGCCCATAAAATTATCTTGCCAAATGTTGTCAAATGTTGATTTAATGCTTCATTGGATTTTTTTTTATGTCATTGACTTAGTTTTTTTTTTCTGCTTCATTTTAACTTGTTATAATTTGTTATAATTGCGTGTGTATATATATATGCTGATAATTAGTCTATTTTTTAAGTAATTTAAAGTTATATAAATATTAATATTTGCCTTTGTCTGATTAATTATTTTATAAAAGCATCAGAATTGGATTATAAATGGGTTTAAAGATATTTAAATTTCTCGTTTGTTAACATTCTTGGACTAGAAAATATTCTTCATAGCTTCATTCCTACAAGAAAATAGTCTTCTCTTTCTTTTTTTTTAAGTAAATAAGATAATTTATAGATAAATATTTAAATAATTGCCATTTCAAGTTTTTTTTTCCTAGTAAAATTAATGATTATTTATATTCACTGAACTTCTTTTGCATTTTCCTTATGAAGTGCCACTAAAGAGGAGAGGGGGGTGATTCTAACATTTGCATAGACAACAGTTCTTAAATATATGTACAATGGAAAACACGAAAAATGTATTTAAGTAGTGTTATTAATATAAATTGCAATTTTTGGGAAACATACTTTTATAGCCATTGCAAAGAATAGTGATAAATAAACTATTGTAAGGAAAAAAAGAATTACTTAGCAGGTTGGTCAACAAAGATTTATATAATTTTTTTTTTTTTTTACAATTTGGCTATCCAGTTAGGAATTGTTAGACATTTATTTGCCTATGAATATTGAGTTGACTATGGAAAGTTTCCTAAAATTTTGACCAAGTGTAAAATTTCCGACTTAATTGTAATTGTGAATTTTAAAGCATAAATTTAACATTTCATATGGAATAACCTTTGATTCTATAAAGTATCTTTCACTAAATATTAGTACAAAAATTTAAGACAAATTGAACAAAAATGTGAATGTGTTTAAAGCTGTAATATGAACAGTTGTTAGATGGTGTTAATAAAAAGTTGACATAAAATAATAATAAAAAAATAATCAAATAGTTAGTTTCTCAAGAGTTGACCAATTGAGTTTTGATCCAGAAATCGTAAGCTCTTGAATCCATCATTCTATCATTCTATGAAAACATACAGAGCATCATAATATTAAATGATAACACAGAAATGCAAATTAAAGATAAATTAAGTGCAAAAGTAAGATAGTAATGGGAATGAACTTTAAAAACTAAATATGAAACATATTTGATCAAATTAATTAGTTTGTGAATTGGAATGAAAATGAACTGACAACTAAGAAATATTTGTGCCTCAAAATAGATGAGGAAATGTTTACACATTGAAAAAACTTCAGATTATCTAATAGATAAAATAAATACACCTAAATAAAATTAAAATTGAAATTTCTATACCAACAAGATTATCTTTTAAAATAAACTTTATTTACACTATAAATGGAATACAGAAGGTTATACAGAAATACAAATCTTAATTGAGTATAGTGCAAATAGTTAATCCAGATTTACAAAGCATAGACTAATTGTGTATATAATTTACAAGGAATTGAAACATATTACACTAAATAAAGAATGGTTAACAAGATTAACCAAAATGGCATTACATAAAAATAACTTGTCAAGACTGCGGTGGCTTTTCAATTAAGCCTATGAAAGTAACATTTTAATATATATGGTTTATCTAGAGTTATAAAGGCTAGACAAACCAGGCTACAACATGTGCAACTTAAAGAAGGAATGCATATTATATTAAATTTATAATGACTAACATTTAAACATTATAGCATTACCTTATACATAACTAGTAAAGACTATATTGGCTCACAATACAAACCTTCTGGGATATGAATAACAATATAAACAATCAATGACAAAACCTACATTGTGAGTCAATGTAATTGGAAAATCAAACATACTTTTGACCAAGTTTAGGTCATAATTAAGTGAGGTTCACCCAAAACAATTATAGGGTAACGACCTCAATTTTGTTTACGTCAAGTATGAATCAAAAGTGTTAGTAGAAATCGTGTATCAATAAAAATCAACAAATTAATTAAGATATAGTAGAAACCAAATTTTACAATGTATGATGCTATTAAGCAAACCCATAATGGCTATGCAACTGCTTGGCAAAAGACAGATTAATACATTATGGAGCTAGATAACTCAGAAAGATCAATGGGTATTCTTAAAGCTTCAATTGGTTCCAAGTTTGGTCTGCAAGCCATGACAGACAAGTTCTTATATCACTTTCTTTTGATTTATGAAGCAATTTGAGGAGTAGTTCTTCCATAGCACAGTCCAAATCTCTTTCAAATAAGACTCAGCATCTTATCATCCAGATAACAAAGTTTATAAATGTAGCCAATCTGATAATACCAGAAATTCCCTTTTTGAAAGCATCAATCAGGTGAGCACAGGCTGGATCAGGTCCCATAATTCTCTATAAGACTGTTTCAAAGACGATTCCATGATTCACATTGATTGAGTATGTGGGCTATGAACTCATCTTGTCTTCTGCACAGGGACAGATAGGATCAATATTGTGCCCCATCTGGTGACAAAGAAACATATTAGTAAGCAGGGCCCCTCACTAAAAAGTCCACATATTTAAGTTTGAATTTTAAAATCTTGGTCAACCTCACAAGCTGAGGGATCTCGACTGGAAGAAAATTCTCTGCTTTGGATTTTCCAATATAGATCAACTGATAGGAATTCCAGTAGGATAATTTCTCATGGAACATGGAACTGGAGGTCATGATGTTATTGATCACCATCGTCAACTGCTGTTGTAACCAAATCTTTCTCCTCCTAGGAGGGGGGTGGTCAGTGGGATCTACTTTCTCTAAAGAGTAGAGGACTTTCCATATTCACATTATTCTTGAAGAACTTCACTAACACATTGTGGGTCCTCTGGATTAGGAATATTTTGATTGAGTGAAGCCCTAATCCATTAAGTGATCTGGGCTTTTGTAACAGGTTGAGGCTGATGACAGGGGCTCTTCCCTGCAGCACAACTTTCTACATAGCGATTCTACCTTCCTGATAAAAACATTTGTCGGGAAAAAGTCAGCCAAATAATATATTATTTTGGATAACACAACTCCATTAAGGAGCACAACCTTTTCCAACAAGGAAAGATAGATCTTGGAAAGTGAATTTATCATGCTTTCTATTTTAGAGAGTAAGGAATTCTCCAACCCTTTTCTCATAATAGATGGGGGGAGGCAAGAATGGAATCTGAGAAACTTCTGTGGGGGAGCTTTAAATCTACCTGAGATTTGCTTCCTTGTCAGGATGGACCACATTGCCGATTTCGCTCTGTTGACTGTAGTCCAAAGGAGCAAAATTGGCAATGTGGTCCATCCTGACAAGGAAGCACATCTTAGGTAGATTAGAATAAAATGATGCTGTTAAGATGAAGCCAATATCCAAGAAACAGCAAGGGATCACTTATTGTCCTGTGATGAATTATAAATTATGAGTGATGTTGATTTCTGCATGTCAGTCTTCTACGCTGTCAGTTATAATTCTCTCTTCTTTTAGAGAAAATCATATTTCTTTTACTGATGAACAAATTATTATATAAAATTATTTTTATCACTTAATGTGTCACTTTGTGATTATTTATGCAGAAATGTATGCTGTGAAAGGTTGATTGGATAATAAATCGATTATAAATTTGTATTTAATAAAAGTTTAATTTTTTTAAAAAAAATTTTCTTTGTAATTTTTTTATATTTAAAGTTTTTACATATAATTTTTAAAAATTACTATTTATCATTATTAAAAATCACTTTATAAATAATTAATAACTTTCTAATTCAAGAAGTAGAAAAAAGAGAGAATTGGGGGGGGGGGGATAAACAAAACAAAAAAAAAGAAAAAAAGTTATTCATGAAACCATTTCCTGAACATAAATATATCACACTGGTTCTCATTTCTGTTTATCTGTTATCTTGCCATTCTGTCTTCTAACTTTTTCAGCAGTAACTTGTTGTTTTTTTAAAAATAAGATTTCAGTAACTTGCATATCCTCAGCTATATCCTCTCAATGAAAGCCATGCAATTCTTTATAGTATTTTTGAGATAATCCTTACAAATGGGATTTGTTTTTGCTACTAAATCATTATTTTGTCCATCTCAGATTATTTTTTTAAAGTGTCTTTTACTGTTATTCACTTTATGTATGGTGTGAAATTATTAAATGATTGCAAGAAGATCCATAAAGGATTGGCAATCCTATTTTTATAATCTACTTTTTTTTTTTTAAAGTTTTATGGAGTTAATGTTTATTTTTGAAATTTATTAAAAATTTATAAGTAGGCAGCTACTTAAATAAATGTAATCTAGATAAGTCAGCATTTAATTAAACAATTCCCAATATATGCTATATATGAAGAATTTAAAATGTGTGATGATAAGTCAATGCATTATTTGATTCCTACTTGTTTCTCAATATATAGATTCTTATTTACTATGGTTGATAGTAAACATGCATCTAAAGATATTTGATGTATTTAAAATGGCTTAAGTGAAAAGTCATAGAATAGAATAATCTTATAAATTGATAACTGCTTGAATATCTATTTTTTTTTAAAAAAAGTTTTATCATTAAGTTTCCTTTTTATAATATTTAAAAATTGATAGTATGGAGTTATGTTATTTTTTGCAAATATCTTTATCAATCTTTTTTTTTTATTTTTTATTTTTTTTAAACTTTATTAGTAACAAAATATTTACAAGAATATTTACGTTAAGAGCTTTTTACATTTTTTTTATTATAATTTTTAATATCTTAGGATGTTTTTAGAATATAATGATTTAAAACAAGATGATTACTGTCATCGCATTATCAACACATTAATGAGCAACTAAGGAATACATTGCTTTGCCATATTTTTTTTGTGACATTACTAGGTATATATTTCTGAGCATAAAGATAAATGTTATACCATTCTTTGTTATTCTTTTTAAGTACATTGTATTTTTTGTTATCATATATTTATTTCTATATAGTGTCCAGTTGCTATTTTTCTTTAAGGTATACAGAGTATTTTTTTTAATTTTATTTTATTAGGTTTCTAATTTAGAAAAACAGTTTGGTTGCAAACAATTAACAGCCATTCAAGAAAAGACCATTCCTGTAATCTTGAAAGGGAGTGATGTTATGATTAAATCTCAAACAGGCTCAGGTAATTTACATAAAATATTTCAAATTGATTTTCTACATTTTCTTGTTTTATAGCTCATTCAATAATGTAATGGTTTTTTTTTTTTTGCACTATTTATTTCTGGTAATGTTTTGTAAGATTTTGCAATTAAAGTTTATTCTTTCTTATTAAGATCAGCTATATTAATGGTTTTTAAAAAACTTGGGAATTAATGTTTTCAGTAACTATTTTTTAATATTGGGTTGAGGGTGGAATGAAATCACTAATTAAATAGAGCAATAAGGATAAAAAAAGTCAAAATAAGGACATGATCTTTATGTCAAATTAGTCTAATTTACAGATATTTCTTGAATTGTATACTTTTTTTTTAAATTTTAAAATGTACTAAAATATATTACAATAAGTAAATTTAAAAAAAAAAAAGTTACTGAAATAAATCATAAAGGATATTAAAATTGTAGACTGTTCTATCTAGTTCATCCATGTGAATGTTTTTATAAAAAAAGAGTAATGATTATATGTTTATTATTTGATGTTTTCATGAAGAGGAGTGATTCCAGTATTTATTATGTATAGTATGCTCGAGTAATTGATGAGCATTAGATATTAATTCTACATCTATTAGTCTTTATCAGTAAGAAACATTGAATTTTCACCATTACATCTTTTCTAAATTGAGATTTAAACATTGTAAGATTTTTAATTATTGCTGACATATTTGTACATTTATATTGTACCAGTCAAAACATGTTGATCCATCTAACTTGAGCTCAAATTTAAAAAATGTACGTTAAACCCAATTAAGCCTGAGATTTAGGCCAGGGACCAACATGTGTTCAAACCCATTCCCTAAGCTCCAGATCAAACACATAATGAATTACATATAATGATGACACATGAGAATTTATTCTAAAGTCCGGCCCAGTAGCAGAGTGGAAAAGACAACGAGACTTACATATTAACTAAGTTATAACTTAACTACAATAGGCATACATATAGTTACATGTGGAAGTGGAGAAAAAGTGAATCATTAACGCACATCTTTAGTGGGTATGATATTAAGATGCCAATCATTTATTAAAAGGATTACATAATATTGCTATTAATGCTGTGGTTTATGGTTGTGAAACACAGTGACTAACATATTATTTCGGGGAGAATTACAAGATTCATTACATATATAAGAAAAATTATTTTCATGCCATGTCAGTCGTGAAAATGAACAAAATACATTTAATAATTATATTTGATTATTTAACAAACTATTTTTTGAAAATTCTTTTAATTAACATTTAGGAGACAGAACACTTGATTTTCCCCCAACGCATATACTCTTAAATACAGAAATAATAAATTAAGATTGTGGGATTGTATAATAAGATTGAAATAACATTATTAATTAATAAGATTAGTAATATTCAGTATTTAGATATATTTTTGAGTAGAGTGCAATTTTAATATTATGTACTAAAATTTGGTCATAAAGCAAAAGAAATAATACTCTAAGAAGTGGCGGTACTGACATAATGGCGAAGAAATCCAAGGAACAGGTCATGCTTCTGGAGGAAAAATGAAATTTAAGACCCCTTCTTAGGGCAGTGCTTAGAGAAAAGTGGTTAGGCATAACGTGGGCCAAGCATCCTGGAATCACCGACATGCAGAGGCCTTTTTATACGGAAAAGGTCTCGGGAAGCTCAACTATCCGCTGGACAGGACATAAGGATAAATCCATGGGTTTGATCTTGTCGCATTGGCGTATCATCTCCCAAACATATTATACTTGAGTGGAAAGATGATCTGCTAAATCTAAAGGTGAGTTGATCAATATCCAAGACCTATATCTACCAAGAAAACTTCAAAAAAATCAATCAGAAATTTAACTTAAGATTTAAGCCTCCCATAAAAACAACCACATTAAGAAGATCAATTTAGTTGGAAACTCACAATAATCCTTCAGAAGAAAAGAAGTTTGCAGAAAAGTGCTGTGAAACATCTTTAAAGACAAATTAATTTTTGGTAAATTTTTAAATTTATTTTAGTGTGTTATTATTAGAATGTATTTTTTTATTATAATTATTATTCTCTTTATTTCTTTTTCATGTTGAAGTTGTGAAAAGAGTGATCTTGCTTCCTGTGGGGATAAATTGTTATGTTGCATGGGAGAAGGAAGCCTTAATTTTTTTATATCAATGTTTAAGTTTAATGAACTTGACTCATTTGTCAGTTTTTGGCAAAGCTATAATATAGCAGATAATAATTACACTTTCTGTAACTGGACAATAATGAAATTAATTAAGACTAAAGTGAGAAATAGTGATGTATCAAAAATGTATCTGATAGATATACATATTCAAATTTTCTAACATGTATTTCTATAACCATTGTATATTAATGTATATTTTTATTGTTTATTTTAGTAAATATATTATTGATTTGTTAACTTAACCTATACTTGTTTTATTCTAATTCTCAAATATAGAAATGTTTTTCACATTTAACTAGTTAAAAGTAGTTAGTAGGTGTGTGATCATTTTTTCCATGTCTATACTTTCTATGAGCTAGAACTTGGAGCATATTGTAATGGCAGTACAACACTGACAACATTTAAAGTGATGTAACATAATGATAATTAATTTTCCAAACTACAAATCACCTAGTAATGAGCAAAATATAACAGGAATGGTCAGTTAAATGACATTTATACAAAAAAGTATATTATTTTATATTGTAAATAAATATTATCTGATATGATTTGCATCATATCTTTAGCATAATCAGTATAAAGTCAAAATTATCTTTCATAGATTTTTAATTATTTTCAGCCTTTTCAGAATGAAATAATAAATCTGGCAAAGAAAAGCACTCTAAAAGAATTTTGAGATGAAGAAATCTGAATAGTTCAGAAAATTTGTTTGACCATCGTCAGTAACTTAAAGTTAGGTGGTTGATTTTGTAATTAACAAAAGTGTTAAGTATATCTTTTTTATCTCTTTACATTAGATGGGCTATTGAATGGCAAAATTCTAACTTCTAATTACTATTAAATCCAAACTCAAGGATGACATGTTAATAAATGGATCATGTGAGCACTAGACATTTATTTACATTGATTTTGAATATGAATGTGGACTGATGTATATTTTTATAAAAAATTGTGTTACCCATGCAGTAATATTACATAATATTGAAAATTGTCAATAGGACTCCTAGCTATCCAACATATAGCATGATTATATTCATTAAGCAAATAATTGCAAGCAATTTTGCCTGTTGTAATGTATATATAAAATACTGTAACAGAATGTATACGTTAATACTTATTTTCATAAACTACCTTCAATGCATTAATGTCATACTCATGGTTATCAAAATTATAACTATTTTCTATTATTTGAACAATCTTGTTTTGTATTTGAATGTTATTGCTTCCTGATTCATCATGTCTTTTTTTTAATGCAATGAATTATGTTTTTTATTTTTATCATTTTTTCCCCCACAAACCACTTCAATGATATCTGGGTCAAACCTATGTCCATTATCTTCTTTATGATTATAAGTATAATAATATTTACACATATATAGGAGAACATGTAATTGAATGTAGATTACTTGAAAAGTTGCTTAATTAATTTTTAAATTGTCTTGACATTATATTTTAAAATCAGTATTAAATATAATTCAAAATATGTTATGAGAATTTGGATAATTTTTTTTTTCAAAGTATTTTTCAAGTATCAAAATGTCCCCCATCCCCGTATGTCATAGCATTGTCTGGGAGGCGAACCCACAACCGTCTGCATCCAACTACTTGCTTGCAAGGCAGCTGCGCTGACCTCTCGGCTAACAATGGTAGCCATCAAAGTAGAATGCAATGTTGCATGAAGGATATCTGGTTTTCTGTTATTTGAAAGATTAATATTATTTTGTTAAATTACTTTTTAGCTGCTTTATCAGAGCAATGTTGATTTTATTCCATACATAATTTTTTAATAACTAGATTTTTGTTTTATACTTTGTCAATATGTACTCCATTCAATTTAAAAATGTCAAATAAAATTTAAGGAAGACAGTATGGAAAATCTTTAAATTAAAAAAGTGTCTCATAACTATGTCTAGAAATAAAAAAATTGACAAAAAAAAAAAGGCTGATATAATATGATACAGTATTTTTTAAGTATGCTGCCAGTATGAATGACTTGTTTTTTCGGTGTTAGGAAAGTATTTATGCTATTTTGAATGCACAAAGTATACTAACAGTCAACATTTTTTAATATTTTATAAAGTGTGCAATGAAATTTATTGTTATAAATGTGAAAGAATTAGATTTTGAAAATTATTTTGTGAAGCAATTTTAATTAAACAATTCTGTATTTAAATTCATTTCTAACAAAATCTTTTTTATTAAACATAATATTTATAAGTAAAGAAAAAAAAATGAAAAAATTTAGTTCTCACTGGAATAAATTCTTTAATTTTTGGAAAATCAGTTGAATTTAGTTCAAGTAATATTAATTCAATAATTTTTATGAATAATTGATAAAATGTTGAAATTAGTTAAATGGGACAAACAACCAATTTAATAAATAGATGTTTTAAATAATAAAAAAAAAAGTTACTTTTTCTTCTGTTTTTTTTTCTTCTGATTTTGTGTAAAGATTTTTGGATAATTAATGTAGAGTTATTTTTATATTTTTTTGATGTAAAATAATTAAGTTGGTTGTGATTTTATATAACTATGCAAGACTTTAAGCATTATTTTGAAAGCCCAAATATAAACAAATATTTAATTCTAGGCTTAAAATCTCTTAAATACATAAAAGGTCTGATCAATCTTAGATAAAACACTGAAAAGCCTTAGAAAACTTTGATTTAGCCAAATATGAGTATATTTAAATATAAAATGCAATAGATATTTTATACAAAGATCTTTTGGCCACTCAACTTACATTACAATATCATAAGTAGCAGATTGTCATATGATTACATAAACAGTACAATATAAAAAGTATTAAGAAAATAAATTTTGAGAGCCTCTACAAAATTTATTGAATAAAGTTATACAATAAATTTCCTATTTAAATTAAAGCACTAAGTTTTTTCATGGAAACAAAAGTATAAGCCAATGATGAATCTAAGCATTAAATTTATCAGTCTGATGACAGGTGTGTTTTATGATTGTTATTATATATTTATTTTATGGGTTTTTTTCATATTGTACTGCCTATGCCTAAGCAGTTTTATGAAAATTTGCTACGTATGTTATTTTACTATTCATTACAATTTGTATATCTTATATGTATTAATGTAAGATGTGTACATTTAATATTTAGATTCTTTGGATGGATCAATCTTTCAAGTTTCTACTTTTTACTTGAGGAATAGACAGCAACTATGAAATCAGTTTTTGGTTTGATTACTGGCTTATACTTTTGAGTTAAATAATAAAGGCTAATGTTATATTTAATTTTTGTTTATTTTTTCTCTGTCATTATAAGTATGGAATACATGTAAATTATTCAACTATCTGGCATTTACTCTAACTGCTATCTACTTAACTTTATCAAATTTTGAACTTGAAATATTGAAAAACAAGAATTACATCTACAAAATATCATATGGAGGTAGAAGAACATGTATTAGTGAATTAGTTGTCTAATTGAGAGATGATTAAAGAATACAAAACTTTGATTAAGTGTGTGTAAAGTTGCAGACCATATTTGTACCCAATAATATATGCTTGACGGGGAAAACAACAGAGAGGAAAAGTACAATGAAGGAAGTTTAGAGAAATTTCTAAATAACATCATATATCAACTTTGTGTTATAATCCATAATGTTTGAAAACCATTCTATTAATCTTGCCTATAAAAGAGGGGAAAAATAGAGAAATCAGGAAAATTTTCATTGATAAATATGTACATTTTTATTAACCATTCATTGCCTTTAACCTAATAGCCTAGTCTAGGTAGAGTAATTTAATTCAGAATTCTTGAATCTAAAGGTCATTGGTTTAAACCCTATGCCAGCATTATCATTAGTTGGGCCAGTGATACTTGAAGAAGGTAGGAGAATAATAATATTAAAATGTTATATTCTTTATAAACTTTTGTGTTATTACTATAGTTAATGCATTTGGATATATATAAAGGTTGAATTTAAAAAAACACCATTTTAACCGTGATGGAAATAGTCCAAAATGTAATTATATTTTATTAAATATATATATATTAACTGGTAAAAAGTTGAGTAAGATTCAAAATTGGTGTTTAATTAATCTATTCTTTTTATTAATAATATGCACAATAAAGTGCTGTGAATGATCTTTTATTTTGCCATATATGGTGCTTTTTGTGAATTGGTAAATATTTAATTTATTCATTGTAGGCAAGACTTTAGCATTTGCTATACCTATTGTTGAAGCCCTTGGTACTTTTGAGCCTGAAATTAAAAGATCAGATGGAATTTTTGGTTTAATTATTGTTCCTACTCGAGAGGTAAGTTTCATTTTAGGATACAAATCTATAAAATTTTATTGCTAAAATATTCTTTGCTTTTGATGATTTAAGAAATGTTATTATTTTCATTATGCATAACTTCAATTTCTCTCATGTTAATTAAATAAATACTTTTTTTATTTTTTTATTAAGTGATCAGAATGAAAAACTTAAATGAAAAATTGAATTTATAGCTATCCGATTCATAAAATATAAAATGAAATTGAAATGTATTTTACTCAGTTATGAATTAAAAATATTAACAAACATAACTAAAATGTAAATGAACATTTATCATTTAGAGTACAAGATTAAAAAAAAAAAAGATTCCTGAATACAATCAATACTTGAAAGTTATGTAATGTTATAAATTAAAAATTTTATGGATAATTATTTAGGATGTCAAATGATATTTAAACAACAACAAAGAATGCAGAGGATAGAAATTCATTCAATTATCCAGATTGGGTTATCTTTTTTTTTTATTTCTTCAGTAAGAAACTTACTCAAGAACATTCTACATAGCCATCAATAACTCTTACCATGAGCTACACTAATTGGAATAAATTACAATATATAGTATTTTGAGCTAATATAACAGAAAAATGGCAAAAGTGGTTTTTAAAGGTAAAATTTAATAAAATACTGTTTAGTAATTATACTTGTTATTGTTTTCTGTTGTGAGATTAAAATGTACTTCAATTTCATCCATATTTTTGAATAAATAAAATTTTCCACTCTGATAATTTTATTCTAGCAAAATCAAAAAAAATGAAGACCATCAATGAACAAAATTAATTATTTTATAATTACAATAGCAACATAAACATTAGATCAAAAATACAAATGAACCTATTAGACATAAAACTGTGATACAACATTAATCTTTGTCTTCCTGTGCAAGCCTTGAAAAAAACTGGTGCTATTATGGTAGAATACTGATTTGGTTTTTGGTTTTTTCAAAACTTTTATATTATAGAAGGTAAAAAAAACAACTAAATATTTATCTCATAATTACAAAAGTATAGAAACTAATGCTATTAGATAAGATTCATAAATCTGATCATATTTTTCTAAAAGCTTTAAATAAACATTGATAAAAATGTTAATTTCACTATCCAATTTCAATAAACAATAGTTTGAAAAAAATTCTAAATGAAAACTAAAACTTTAAAAAAATGAATTCATAATTTCTCTCATGTACTTATTAATCTGCACAATTGTAATCATGTGACTGAGTGGCACTGAATAATCAAATAATTTTTTAAAACTGTCCAAAAAGCTCCAAGTTAATAATGATGATAAGTTTATATTATCAACTCATTTAATAATGAAAAATGTAAGTCATATTCTAAATGAGCAAATTCAAATTTATACTCCCTAACCTAGATCTGCATTATGGGAAAGTATATACTTTTTCATTTTTTCTCTCAATTTATTACTGCATAGACTTTTTCTGAATTGTATTACTTTACTTTTGAATTAATTATTTTTGTTGATGTCTTAATGCATCTAATTTTTAAATTAAATTATATAAATATGAATATTAGATAAACTTAATTTACAAACATAATTCCTGTGCTTATCTTATTTAATCAATAATATAAAATCTTCATTGCTCAGGAAATCATATTATATTCAATTACCCGAAGTGATAGAGTTGAGCAGGGACTTTTGCCTCTTGAATCTACCACCCTACCACTTTATTAACCATATAGTATAATAACTCTAATAATTAAGAATTTAAAAATAATAACATTTCTTAAATCATCAAGAGAAAAGAATATTTTAGCAATAAAATTTTATAGATTTCTGTCATAATTTTTTTTTTTTTTTAATATTTGTAACCTACCAAAATATATCTTTTAAATATCTAACATTTTTGAGAGTTATTTTTTTATTATTATTTAGTCATACTTTTTACTAATATTATCACTTACTCAAATTTTCTCCTATTACATGAAGTCACTCAAATAAATATGGCCATATTAATTAAAAAAAAAAAAAGAAAAGAAAAAGAAATAGGTTTATTATTTAAACATTTATTTTTATTTAGATTTTTAAATGTAATTAAGTGCCAGATACATTTGATTATAAAACTTATTTTTTAGTAGTTTTATTATCATTATCAGGAGCATCATTTTTAAATGTCAAACCATTGCTTGGGACATCTAAGTTTGATCCAGTTATTATTTTTTTTGTAGTAGTTGCTCTTTAGCTATTTTTTAATAAAATATTTTATTGCTTTAGGTATTCTCAAAACTTTTAAATTTTGGTTTGGTTCATCTTACAATGGCATTTACCCCTATGGTTTTTTTTATAATTTTTTATTATGTAGCTAATTATTAATGTTGTTTTGTAACTTTTTAGAAAAGTAGTTTTTATTAAATATGAGGTAAATGTAAATATTTAAATGGAATTTTTTTTAATTGTGAAAAGTTAATGAAGCATTTATAATTATGCAAAATTCTTTTTATTAAAGCAAATTAATCATATTTATTATTGAAGATCAAAAGTTAAAGATCACCAAAAGTGTGAGAATTTAATTTAATGCTCTTAAGTTTTATGATATATGTTGTGTGTGTACTCATTTTTTAAAGTCATTAAATAATTCTAATCATATCTGATTTTTATTCCCTATTCTGACTCCTCTAAATAATAATCTTTCTTTTTCTGAGAATAAGCCCATTCTGATTTTTTTTCACTCAATAATATTTTAATTCTGTTTCCTAGCATTAAAATATTCTTTTAAATTTATTACTTTCATCTAATATTTTATGCTTTGAAATCTTTTCCTTGTCTATGTTTCCACATTACTGATATTTATTAAGTCAAATTTCACATCTTATTAGTTTCTCTATTATCTTATTGATCTGCAACATAATTATTTCTCTTCAATTAAAGATTGGAGACCATTAAATTTATACCTTGCATGGTTTCTTGCAGTGATAGATAGCATTCTTTAATGCTAAAAGTCCATGAATAGCAGTTTTGCCTTTGCTAATATATCACTTCCTGAGTGACACCATTCTATGGCTTTACTATTAAATTTCTATTAATAATTTGTTCTCGTTTTTCCTATCTTTTTTAATATTTAAACAATCTAATCTATTCATCCATTTTTTTTACTTAAATTTTGAACTTTCATTATTATATATTCATTCTCAGTTTTCATATATATATATATTTAATATATAAACGTAACATTTTATCTGAATAAAATAAATCAAAGAAATTTCAGCAATAGTGAATTACAAGCACTGCTAGACAAACTCCTTTAAACTGACTAAAATAAATAAATAAATAAATAAATAAAAGCTTTTTTTATTATTATTAAGATTGATGAATTTCTAAAAAGTTTGGGATGAAAGTAAATGAAATTAAAACTAAATCAATAAAATAGCTGGAGAAAATACAATTTTAAAAATTGTATCTGGGAAACAAATTATAAGGGAAGATTAAAATATTAAATCATTTTATATTCCTTCTTCTAATCAAAGACAAAACATTTTTTTCTAGTTTACAAATAATTTTAGCAAAAAAAAAAAAAAAAAGAAAAGAAAAGAAAAAAATTGAAATTTTTAATTTTATATGGAATTTAGTATTCCTTATGGGTACTTTCATCTAGCAGTATTACTATAAGAATAAAAAATTAACAGCAACTTAATTAAAGGGGGAAAAAGCATTGAAGCAGAATATTATTCACTATTCTACATAACAATCTTGCAGAAATCATCTTTTAACAAAGCCAATTTTCTACATTATTCCTTTTTACCATTTAGGCAATTACAAAGAATATCCTTAAAAAAAAATACATAACCTACATTATTTGTAAAATTCTAAACTTTATTGAAACTCCATAATTTTTCAATGTTATCATAGTATCAGTAAATAAGATATATTGATGTAGAAAAAGGCCAGCTAAGCTAGAATGAAAAACACACCATCTTAAGTTTATGAATTATAGAAAGATTTTTAATCTTTTAAATTAAATTAATTTTATTTACATGAAGCAAAGAGATTTATATTTGTTTATTAAATAGATGGATTTAAAAAGTTATTTGGCATTAAAAAGTGTTTTAAATCTGTCAATAAATTTTTATTTTTCTCTCTATAGTGTTTTTTTAAAGAGCTATAAAACCAATATATATATAATTTTTTTAAAAAGATGCTTTTATTCACATAAATGTAGTAAAAAAATAAATTTTCTTCCATTTTTACAATATTTTTGATATTATACGATCAAAATAAAAGCCTGCACCGCAAAGATTCATAAATAATATTTTTAAAATGAATGCTCAAACTTTTATCTTGGTTGCACAATATCAAGAATTCTATAAAAAACTGTTAGAAAATTATTTTTTACTTTTTAGTTTATGTGAATAAAAGTTTTTTTTTTAAAAAAAATTATTTTTATTAATATTTAAATTAGTTTACGATAATAATCTACTTATGTTTGATATCATTTCTAACAGTATATGAATGCATCAGTATCTTAACTTATTCAGATCTTTTAACAATATATTGATATTTTTTTACATTTGGTTGATCTTCAGTTTATATGATGCAAAGATAAAATATATTATGTTGCTATAAAGTTGACCTATCATAAAAACAATAAAGCTGAACAAATATTATCATAAAATAAAAATTAAAATGTAAATACTTTTTGTAAATTTTGATTTTAAGTTTTAAAACAGACATATTAGCAGCAGATTTATTAAATTTTTATAAAATTATCATTAAAATGATATTTAAAAATATTTATCTATTATATTTCTTGCCACTGCTTTTCACAAATGAAAATATTTTAACTTATTCAGAATCCATCTACAAAAACATGTTAGAGAGTTTTTTCTTTTTTATTACAGTTAATAAAATAAATATTAGATTATGTAATAATTTATTCGTAAATATTTATTAAAAAATAACAGTGCTGATCATAATTTGTAAATGCAATATATATTAATAATTGCATTTATACAGTTTATTTACACATACACACACATATAAATATATCTCATTAAAAACCAGTCAATACTTAGACAATCCCAATATCAATAACAATCAACAATTTCAAACTGTTGTCAAGGCAACATAAACAGATGAGGAAAAACAAATAAATTTTCCATTTACTGTATAATTGTAGTATTGATAACAAATTGTTGATATTTTATTGATTTAAGCATGAAGTTTATGATGATGTCATTTACATATAATAACCAGATAATTGTTAGCACTTATAGTTTGTTATATTTAAAGTATTGTATATTTGTTTGTTGGAAAAATTGAAAAATTGGTTGTTTATTATTCAAACAGTATATCTTTGTTTCAGTATGTTAAAGATCTTAGAGAAAAATAGTAAGTAGTTTTCCAATTACTGCTTAATTGTAGTTTTGCCTTGACAACTGATTGTTAATGGGAACTGTGGTGATATATACATATATACACACATATACATGCAGGAAATTGCTTTAACAAATTACTAATATAACATTAACATTAAAGTATTTTTGAAAGTTTGTGATGTTGGCAGTTTACTTGGAATTATATATTGCTCTTTTTCAAGTATCTAGTTTAATTGTTAAAAGTTTTTAGAAAAATTGAAGTATTATATATTTATTTTTCTAAATACTTTTAACTGTTTAGTAAAAACACGTTATATACTAATGTGTGTATTATTAAATAACAGATGAGTGTATTTGTAAAAGTATAAATAAAGTTTGAATTTTTCTAAAAAAGTATTTAATATTTAAATTATATGATGGAAATAGTCCTAAATATAAATAATTTTGATAACAAAATAATTTAACTTTCAGGAAAATAATTCGATATACTAAATTTATAGAAAGTTTTCAGTATTATTATTATCATGTAAATTAATAGTAAAAACATAATTATTAATACTAATCTTGAATGTACTTATGAATTCCTTTTAAAATTTCAATACATGAATTCTCTATGCTTTCTTTTTTCTTTAAAAAACACACGCACATATATGTATTTGAATAGCTTTTTACAAAAAAGGTTCTTTATGATGTATAAGCACTTGGTTGCTGCAATTAGAGAAAATTGAATTTTTCGTAAATGAAGGGTCATATGCATATATTCACCACTAATTTATGTGAAAAGTTAAATATATAAAGCATCTATGTATTTATATATATACATATTCACAAACAATTGTACATCTATATAAGAATATATCTACTCACATTACAAACTTAAATATATATATATATATATATGCGCAAATATGGCCTTAATCAATAAGAATTGATATTTATAATAATGCAATGAAGCATTATCCGTTGTCTGAAAATCTTTTGAATCACTCATCTGATTGACTTATATAAGTTAATTTAGGTATGAAGATAAGCCAACTGTTCTTATCTTTTCAGAATCTCTATCTTGTGACTTGGTTTGATAGTATCCTTCATTCTACTCAACAAAACTTCGTTGAGGTATTAAAAATGATACAATGCATGTATATAGGATGCAATTCCCTTCTCATAAAAATTACACATTAATATTGCACCAGAAAATTAAACAGCGATTTAATGAAAAATTAGGAAAAAAAAAACACCAATAGAATTTTAATTTTTTAGTTCTCATTTCAGCTACTATATATTGTGATCACAAAATATCACTTTCTGCTTTAAGTTATAGTTAATAATTTAATATCAGTTAAATCTCATGTACTTAGCATTTTATTACAATTTTCAACATAAGAGAGAATGATGAAGATTAATATTTTATTTTTTTTTCTTAATTAATTTTGTTGACATCTTATTGCTTTGAAAATATTAGTTAAAAATTTCTTCTTTATTGCCCTATGTGCAGTGAAATGTGATACAATGAATTAATTGGTTCCAATAGATTAGTCAATATATCATCCATTCATTGTAACTTACGCTGAAATATATATATTTAGTGTTAATCCATTCTTGTTCCAAAGTTACAATTCAAACTGTCATTTAAGCAGGAAAAAGATACAAAATCATAAATATAAATGTAAAAGTATATTTTGATTAATATAAAATATGTATTTAAAAATTATAATGTTCTTAATGGATTCAGTACAAAGTGATCATCCATTAGTGTGATGTAAGATTCATTATAATGCAAATGAGAGAGACCAAAAATATTAAGAAAAATAATATTCACAGGTGGTATTTGTAACCTTCAGAAACATTCCAGTGAATTTCAATTACAACTTGCAAATCAGATTTTGAAAATGGTTCAGATTTGAATGAAATCAGTAGAAAGATAACGAATATACTATTAAGAACTGCAACAAAGATAGTTGTTGGTAAAAAAAAAAATTCTGTAAATTTTTTGATGAGACAGGACAAGAAAGAACATGAAAACATATAAAAATGATCCATTAAAAAGAATTGAATAAATAGAGTTTTGTAAGTAATGTAGTATGAAAAAAAGTTAATAAGAAAATCTACATGGAATTACTAAGGAAAGTTTTTATAGAAGAGAATAAAAGTGTCAAAATTGTAAAACAATATCTTGTTATTGATAGAAAATTAATTTCTGTGATAAGATGAAAAGATGGAAGTCATATTAAAAAGAGAAATGACATCATGAAATTTATGGAAGAGTTCTATAAAGTATTATATAGTAACAAAGAACAGGAAAACAAAGTATCTTATATAATTATTTCATCTTGTGAATTTCCTAGCATTTTAAATGAAGTGAAATATGCAATTAAATCTACGAAAAAGGAAAAAACTTAGGAAAATGATATAATTATAATCTCTATCTTAAAAGAAGTAAGTGAAGAAATAGAAAAATTGTTGACAAAGTTGTATATCAAATGTTTAAATGTTAAAGATATATCAGATGATTATAAGAATACTGTAATAATGTTGTGATTTAAAAAAGGTGATAAAAGATGATATTAGAGATTATAGACATCTCAGCCTTTTACAAATTCTATACAGATTTTTTATTAAGATAATTACAATTTGTATACATCAAACTTTGGATTTTAACTAATCAAAAGAATAATCTGAATATAAAAATAGTTTGACCACAGTGGATAATATCCACATATGAAGAGAAATTGAATGATCAAGATGTAGATATGAGATATAGTTATATTTTGAAGAATCTTTATGAAAATACACATCAATGATTAGATTATATAATTACACTAAGAAGATTAACATTGAGAAAGATTTACTATAGTGGAATTCTATATCTGCAAAACTTTTTACAACAGTTTTACAAGAAATATTTTGTCGATTAAAATGGGAATCTAAGGGAGTAAAAGAAAATTGAGATTATTTAAATTGTCTAGATTTTGCAGATTTATATTTGTTTTTGCTAATAATGCTTCAGGGCTTCAGAAAATGCTGCAAAAGTTATCAGATGAAAATAAGAAAACAGAATTAAAAATAAATGCTAAGAAGATAAAGTAATGTTCAGTGGATTATCTCAGAAAAAGAAAATAAAGATTGATGTTAATGAATTAGAAAAATTAACAATTATAAATATCTTGGTCAGATTTTTAATACAGATGGAAACACAATGGATAAAATTAATCCTAGAATTAAGCTTGGATGGAGTGCTTTTGTTATAAATAACTTAATATTAAAATGAAATATATCTTTGTATTTGAAAAGAAAGGTTTCTAGTAGATATTTTTTGCCAGTCTTACTTATGAAGCTCAAACACGAACTCTTAATAGAAGAGCAATTTATATATATCAGATCACAAGTATGGAGAGATGTATATTGGAAGCAACAAGAAGAGGATCTTAAACAAAGTAATGGACAAGAGAACAAATAGGTATCATTGAAATCAATGAAAAAATTAAGAGACTGAAATGTAGCAGTTCTGGTAATATTATAGAAAAAATGATA
The DNA here is from genome assembly GCA_028023455.1 of Epiperipatus broadwayi. Taxonomy (NCBI): domain Eukaryota; kingdom Metazoa; phylum Onychophora; class Udeonychophora; order Euonychophora; family Peripatidae; genus Epiperipatus; species Epiperipatus broadwayi. The sequence goes on along the minus strand of JAQFVV010000056.1, from coordinate 6,594,284 downwards.
ACAAATAAAGTAGATCCTAAAAGATTGTAAAAGATCTAGAAAAAGATCACAAGTCGGATTAATGAATATAATATGGATGTTTGTTAGTATAATATGGAGAAGGGTAGCTTGAGATAAGAGAAACTGGATTAAAATCAGATAGATCTTCATTTTGCAGTGGATCAATAATAGTTGAAAATGATGATGATGACATATAAAATTAATTGCCATATCTATTGTAGAATTAGATTTTAATGAAAACTAAAATCCAATAAGTATAAAATAAATACATAAACAAACATATCTTATTTTCTTACATGAAAATTATTTACTTTATAAATTCTTCAAGATAATATTCTCCAGTAGTCCTATTTGAGCTAACAGTGTTACCATGTTTTATAACATTATGAATTCCAGTTCTTTTCCTATATCTGGTGGGCCATATTTTATTAGCAATAAATTTCTTTTCAGGAATAGCACTTATATTAGAAGTCTTAGCAAAAGATTTATTAAACAATTATTTGGTTTTCTCTCAAATGATCGTCTTATTGATATTATCATTGGTCATTTCCTTTTTATTAACTCATATTAGCAAAAGAGTCCCCACTTGTTCTGTGATATCACAGTGTAAACTGCCTTATCTGAAAATCACTTTCATCTTATGTAGCTTTTTAATTCACCATTATTTTCTAAATGATTGAGCCACAACATATTTAGAAATTAAAGCACTTTCTTTTTTTGGAAGTGATTTTTTTTATCATTTCAGTGTTGACCCATGTTTTGTTTCCGATTGATGAGGGAAATTAATATTTATATGCACATGAAAAGAATTAAAAAACTCCAGTAGAGATAAGTATATTGCAGAAAAAATGTGACATTTTATTTAAAAGTGAAACTCTGAAAAATCTAATGCATATGCAAACAGTAGCACTCATTTTAACACTTGCTCTTTTATCTAATTGCATTTAAGCAATTTCATACTTAGCATTTGCCATTCTACTATTTTTTTTGTAAGTTTTCTTTTAAATTATTTTGCTTTTGTTGCTGTATTAATCAGTCTTCAAATTTTGCATTCATGGATCATGAGCATAATTATTACAAAATATGTATTTGGGGAAAAAAAATATTTTCACTATTAGAGATGTAGCAAATCCATGTTTAACATTTGATCTTTTTTGTTTTATACTTTTTTTTTCTTTTTCTCATGTGTCATAGCATCGGCCGGGAAGCGAACCCGCTAACCCGGGACAACTGCTTATAAGGCAGCCGTGCTGACCTCTCGACCACCAATGCTTGACTTTTGTTTTATACTTTAATCTTGTCTTTAAGTTATTTTTTTTTATATCAGTCGTAATCAGTTTGCAAATTTTCGATTATAGGGCATTATTAAAATTATTGTAGTATATATATATAGAATATTTTATTAAAATAAATATGTACAATTATTTTCATAGCCATAGATTGAAAAAGATAAACAAACTAAATTTATAATTAAACTTTATAAGACAAAGAGTCTGCCATTCTAGAATTCATTGTATGTATTTGCATTTGTTAGATATATCATAATTTAGAGAGGATAAATATTTATTATATTATTTATATGCTCTCTAAATCTTCATTGTAAAATATTTTATGTTTTTATTGATTCCTTTGACAAATCTACAGGTGTAAACATACTGTAACGGGATATATATATGCGTTACATTCAAATTTAATAGTAACTTTTTTTTATTTATCTAAAACAGAATTAAAAACAAACTGTCAAAATGCACAAATAACGAATTATTAAGTTATTAATATGTTAGATTGATTTAAATATTAAAATAAGCTTTAAAAAATAAATAAATTATAGAATCGAAGCAAAGATTCTAAGCTTTAAATAAAATATATAATAAAAACCTTTTTAATAATAGCAAAGATTTTTTTTAATTATAAAAAAATTACAAACAGATCTTTAAGGCAAAATAACAATTAAAGAAATGATTACGAAATAGATAAGAGTTTCCGCCCAGAGATAGAGACCCAGACCTCAGTGGAAAACCCAAAATCTTACCTTGGACACAAAGAATAAACCAATAAAATATAAATAATGAAATATGTTTGATGAATCCGTGCATTCCAGAGATAAGGTGCCTGGGGAGTATAAAAGGAAAAACCAAAACGATAATTAGTTAGTTGGGGAATTGGAGAATCAGAAAATTAAAGTTTAAAATCTATTTGTATTTTCTGAAAGTAAAAATAAAAATCTTATAAGTTATTATCGCCATCACCAAGAATGTAATCAGCTAGATCGTGCTTCCTTCGGTGCGGCCAGCCGAAGGCAGCCTTCATCTCCACGGATCCCGTATTCAGAAGTCATCGTAAATGTTCATAAATCGTCATAAGTCTTCATAAATTTTCATCGTGAAGGAACAAGCACGGAGAAAGGAAATATAAATTATAAATATGAACTCTTCAATTTAAAATCTCTGAACTTTCTTTAAAATATTAACTATAGACTTTCTCTCTGGAGCAAACATGAACTTTATTTCTTATTTTTTTAAAATCTTGCAATGTTTAAAATGTAATCTCTTAAAATATGTATTGTTTTTTTTATTCATGCTTAATTAATATCTGTTTGTAATAGGGTAGGTTTGCGATTGCAAACTTAAATTTAAAAATAAAAAAACATCGTTATTTGTGCATTTTTAAATTTTAAAAATAGGTTAAAATTGTATTTGTGAAAAAAAATAAGTTAAATATAATGCTCATTTTAAAATGATTTTAAAACTGTAAACTAAATATTTTATTTTTATTAAATTAATAAAATGATTTAAATGTTAGTTGAGTGTAGATGGCTGCTAGACTAGTTTAAATATAGGTTAGTTTAAAGGGGTTTTGATTGCGGGCTATTTGTAGTTGTGTCAATGCTGGTGGAGAGATATATGGATGTTTATATCAATGTAATGTGAAGTGTGTTAGCACCTAGGATGACAAGTCCAACTGAATGCATGACCCCAAAGAGGCAGTCATACCGTTGAAATGGACGCAGACGTATTTCCTGCGCCATTGACCCATTCCAGCTCTATGGATTTTGGACAATAAGCCGGCAAGATAAGACCGCTCTCCCATCCATATGTAGCGTTTCCTTTTATTATTTTATATGCATGTTTCCTTCGCCTGACAGATGCACATTCCTGCGGGATGAAGGCCATGTCTTCTCCAATAATATCACGCTGTTCAGATGCACATTCCTGTCGACGTGATTCTATGCTAACATGTCCACATTGCATTGGTTGCTGATATATATCTGGAAGCAAGTATTGGTGTGGCTGTGGATTTTTAGTCTGGAGTCAAGTGATTTGAAAATTTGTTAGTGCATCTAGGTAGCTCATCTATACTTAACATTCTAAAATTAAAAATTAAAGTTAAAAACAAATAAAATAATAATGAAACAGAATAAAACAACTTTATTCTTTTGTTATAAAAATTATTTTTTTTTAAGTTTGTGCATTATTAATTATATACACCAATAAAATTTTTTTTTGTGTTATTAAAACTGACAGTGCTTGCTTTTTTTATTCTTTATTATTAAAAATATATTTTAATAAATATATTAAGTTTCTGCATCTACTTGAGCTGGTGACTTGGGCTGGCACAGCACGTATCTGTCGACTTTATAAATTTTCTAGGTTCAAAGTAGCCTAGTGGCGCTCTGTCGGCAAATGCGGTAAGACTGGATATTTCATCATCATCCCAGACCGTTATAATACATATATGAATATTTATTCAGATATATATTTATGTAAACATATGTTTACATCTGTAGATTTATTTTTCAAAGCAATTTATTGCATAATAAAAATTATATTAGACATTTGTATCACATTTATTAGAGAATATAGGAGAATGATAATTAGATATACAAAGAAAGACAACTGTTTCATGTAATATAATATTCATTAATTCTTAAATACAATTACAATAATAATTCTCTAATACTAAATTAAAAGTTTTCGGTAAATGAAATTTCAAGTTTAATATTGGAATAATTTTGATCTGCCAATGAGGGCTTGTTGTATGGCAAGAAAGGCTTGAAAGCTGCCGCTTTAAGAATCAAGTTGCAGACTAAATATCTTGGACAGAATTTATGTTTTATCTTTTTCACTATTAGTTTCAGCTTGTTCTAAAAAGTATTTGGTTGTTTTCTGGATTATTATACTTAAATATGCATCTGATGTACTACAATAAAAATATGTGCATGATTGAATGTTAAGATATATCTCCATAAAAAAAAGTTTCTAATGTTAAAATTACAGTTTTTGAATAAAATGAGTATTGCTGCATACTCTCTGCCAAAACTGGGGCAAAAAAAAAGTAACAAACTAGAGTTAGGCTTCTTTATTCAGGCATTTCTTTAGTATTTGAAGGAATGTAAGGTGGATACTGACTCTTATGTGTAATGTATTGAGAAAATCAAAAAAATTTGGACTCATAATTTTAAAATTAATTACTTATTACCTATGTTTATCATGATTTCCTCTTCCAATGATTCAAAGTAGCTGGGTAAAGTAATTAATAAACTCTATTCTTAAATGAGAAAAAATAAGATTAGGAATGGATCGTTTATTGTAATTAAAGATGTTTAGCATTCAGTGGCTGGTTGTAGGTTGTCTATTAAAGTTTTTGAACATTATTTTTATGTATAGGAATAATTTCGCACAAAGTCAGATTAAATCTTTTTTGATCCTAAGCCATTTTGTAATAGAAGGCATTGATTGATTGGAGTAGTCTGAATGCAATAAAAGCCATCTGTTTCCCCCCAAATATCTTCCTACATAAGAAATAAATATAAGTGATGCTTATATGTAGATTATTATTGGAGAATAATAAATTACCTTTGGAATAACAAAGTTAAATAATGATACAGTTGATAAAGGGGAAGCACTCTTCTGAAACTGAACAAATTACGTTTTCAATTTTGCTTTTTATTCTTTTCCTCTTAATAAATATATTACTAAACTACTCAGATGGAAAAAAGCTCCCAAGAAAAATCTGGGTACTGTTTTAAAGTGTTGCTTATGATTGCATTGTATATAAACCACACTTAAGATTTTTCCATGTTAAACTGTAGCTTATATTTGTTTATATGTTTGTTAGAATCTATAGTAAAGCTGGAATTTTTATTTTGATATGAGAAAGACAGATAGTGCTCATACAGGCAAACAAGGGATATGGGCTTTAATAATTTTCATGAACATTTCAGGTGTATCCGTTTCAGTTTTTTTAAAAGTTTTTTATAAATGATAAATTGGAGGAACATTTAAAGGGCAGTCTTGAGGGATAGAACATTATGAAATAACGAGTGGGGGGAGGGATTCTGTTGTTTTATTAATAATTTTTGTTGTCTGAATGTGTATATAAAATTTTAAAATTAAATCATATTAAAATATATATTTTTATTGTATAAAATTAAAACATATTGAAGTGTATTTACTTATTATATAAATTGTTATTTACACACACACAGTAATTACATAGGCTTCAACATGTTTTAATTTTAGAATTATATATATACATTTAAGTCAACAAAAATTATTAACAAAAAAAAATAGATTAAAAAGATTAATACATATATGTTTAAAGTCTATATTATATTGCATTTGGTAAAATCCATGAATTTAGATTTTCCATCCTTTCCACTTTGGAACCAAATGCTGTGGATATGGTAATCCCTTGGAATGTAATATCTCTGGATGGTACCGTATTAAAATATTAAATGCATACTCATAATGTAGAATCTAGCTTGTTCAGATATCAGGGATAATTTGAACATCATGAACTTAATTGTTATTAATTAAGTGATTATTAAGTTATTATTTAATTAACTTGCCGCTTAAATAATGATAGTTATTTCAATGACAAGTCAAATAATTGTCATTAAATAATAATGTAGAAAGTTATTCTAGATTATTAAATAATTTAGAATATTCAAATAATTTTGTATTAATAATCTAAAAATTTTTGAGTAATCTTAATAAGTTTAAAATCAAAATTAATAGTAATTTGCTTAAAACAAGTTTTTAGATGTAAATTTCAGTTCATAAGTTTAAAACTTAAAATAGAATCAGCATGTTGTAAAAAATGTATGTATGTTATCATGTAATATATTGCAGTAATTTTCATAGATATTTACATACTTTAATATATTTTATAATTCTTATTTACATGCAGATACACATTGTAGACATGCAAACTGAAATTAGTATATAAATTTTATGAGATAGCTAAATGATAAAATTGTGTGTACATATTTATTTAATTATATATATATATATTCTAACCTAATAAATATTTTACTACCTTCTTATCTTTTTGGGGCTGTATTTTTTATTTATTAGTTTATTTGCACTTTTCACCCATTTCTAACCTAATAAATATACTCTTATGCTGTAAGTATTTATTTATTTGTTTACACTTATGACACTAATCATACTCTGAGCTGTATTAGG